>OY757039.1:11251335-11851335 GCA_963582015.1 Xanthorhoe designata
TGGCCTTTATTGGAACCAATATAAAAAGGTAAATTACGCGATAACTAAATCCTGTTTTTCAAGTATGATCTAATCGCTTCAATCGCTTCAGCTTATCCCTCAGTCCCACATGAAAACAGTAGCGCTGGTAGTCTCACTCAGCGATCCAATATTTAATAGTTTTATGATGTATTATCAAAACAAATCTCACTGAGTTACTATGAACTGTTACGTTTCGGTTGCAGTACGATTGCTCGACCAAACTGTCTTGATATTTGATACTGCATTTTAAAGAAGATATTAGAGGCAATTCGGAGTATCGCAAAAGCTAAACTTAAGTAACTAAAAATGTTGCCGTCCCTTTCATAGCGATGGAAATAAAAAGGATGGCATTAATTTTAGTTAGTTTAGTTTAGCTTTTGCGACACTCCGAATTGCCACTATTGACACATCATAATGCTGATTAGAGAACAAGTATAAGTATACCTATTAAAGAGATTAAAAATGTTAAACCAAAACTTAGTTTTTGCTACACTAAATATAAATTATTATCTTTTAATAACATTTAAAAATGTAAAGGCCTACTACTGTATTCTCAGATCCGAATTGCGACAGACATTCATAAAGGATAGAAATTTGAAAATGTGCCTACATTTTCAAGACCTTATTTATATGTAAAACTTTTTATAATTTTCTAAATATATCTTATTTATATGTATATTTTAAATAAGTACGTCAATATTAATTACTTTACCAACTTGTTTTCAACAATATGATTTTAATAGTGAAAGCAAATTATGAACAAGAAACTATAAAAAAAGTTATTGTCATAGATAAAATAATGATTGCACCGGAAACTCAAACTGGTACATGATTCAACTAAAACAATATCTGGACAAACAGTGAGCTCATCCTGACAAAGAATTTATATTTGACTAGATGCGCGGCGACTTTGTTAGTTTCGACCAAATCTTAAAAACTTAAGATTTGAGTTTTAGACATAATTATCAAGTTTTTATAACATAGATAATTTAAAAATCAGCAGTTTAGTATTAATTTTTTTAACTGTGGTTTTTGCACAATAATGTCAATCAGATAATAATTGTTATCTTTATTATACTTAGAATCAATGTAGGTATATATTCACTAAAGTTGATGTAACTAATGAATAGGTTTGAGTAGTTAATTGGCATATTGGCCTATGGTTATTACCAGTGTGTTGTGTCCATAATTGGGTTTAGTCATGTGTATTGATTAATCAAATGACAATGCATAGGTTCAGTAACAGCTACTACTTAGCCTACCTACTTATATTGTTTAATTAGTTACTAACTCTGAGAGCAAAATCGATTAGCACATGGCCTGAAAAAGTGACTTTAAAATATAGAGACTTAAACCTAGCTCTTGGTGGGTCTGGGCTAATAAGATAGCTACTTAACAAGAGAGTAAATGAATAAATCATTCTTTCTTCAACAACATCTATTATGCAAGATAATTATAGACAAACGTTTGTATCAACAGAAATAAAAGTTTTTATTGATACTGAGTAAAAAATGTCCACACAATTGCCGTCCTATTAAGTTATTACCTACAGGAAAGAAAGAAAGAAAAATCATTTATTCTTGTAGGACCTCAAGGATCACTTAAGTTTCGTTTTACATGCTAGGTGCTTCTAATGCCTGTTCCAACGCGACTTCCTACACCAGGGAAAGAATCAGGCAAGAACCTGGTGGTGTGGGCCTAGCTTAAGCTAGCTTAAACAGTTCGTCCTCTAAGTATCTCCTATTGGCTGATGATGATGATGGAGTGGTGGTAATTTTCAAAAATGTAGTTTTGTTTTTAAACTATCAATAATATTAAAATAATGACTGCCATAAAGTTTACAGAATGTCGGCTCTGTTCAGAAAACCGGTAGATTATTAAAACTTATGAATCGTTTGACATTTAACAGAATACTCCGAGCATTATTCATCATAGAATGGTTAGTACAGTCACTAACAAAAGTGTTATTATTATTTTGTAAGTTTGAGTAGAAAACACAAAAAGTAAAGCTTGCGACATCTGTGCACCACTTAGTTCTAATTTTGGCTAGATTACTTTCAAAATGCTTGTACTCAAGATTTATTTTGAAGAGCTAACTGTGCAACAACTTTTAAGTCTGACTGTATACTTATAAAACTAAAATAGTATCTTAAAACTTCATGTACTTATGCAATTAGCTATTACAGCGTACCCTTAGGCAAAGCGCTGTTTTTCATCACCGTTGCCCACCGATGGACGATCAGATATGATAAACCAACGGGCTGATAAAGTCTCATTTACTTTACAGTATAATTGGCCATAACTCTCTTTTTTAATGTATGAGAACTTACATTAATTAATTAAAGTTGGCGCCCTTTGCTGCTCCAATAAGCTGGGCTGATACCCGATTAAGGAAATTATTGTGTACCTATCTGAAATATTTTTGAGTCTGTTATGGTACAGATAAAATATTGGTGGGTACAGACAACACAATAAATTATTTGTTTGGAAATCGAAAAGGGGAAATTGACGTTTTTTTTTTTACTATTTTAAGAAGAGTTCTGAGTTTAAAACAAAAGCACGAATCACAGTTTAATCTAATTTTGATTCTACCTGCAAATGACGTATAGAATCCTGTCAAAGGCAATAAATTATAAGCGCATACAAATTATTTATTAAAGTATCAAGACCTTAAGTCCGTGTTCGACACAGACAGAAGCGGCCGGTACAAAGACTTAACATATTTTTTCATCCTATTTTATTATGAACTTCTGTTGAGCACCCAGATGCGAGTTCGATCAAACAAAGGATATTTCAGAAATACTTACTGCTACTATTACATCTTGATTTACGAGAAGTATTGTTTGCTTTGGATTAATAAGTATAATTTTGGTTTCTCTTGAATTTTTATCTGTGAATATCAATCGGATTTTGTTTGTAGGTAATTTATAACGCTATTATGGATACATAAAAATATTTCTTATTCATCAAAGAATACCATCCTACGCCTATTACTTTTAGAACTTCAGATCTGCCTGGATAAGTTTTACTATTGTCATAAAAATCATTAAATTATTATGCAAAAGTTTATTTACATTTTTTAACCAGTCATGACTAATTTATGTATTCCTGGTATGTCAAGGTAGGTAACTCAAATTTGATCATCATTTACATCCCTTATGTACCCATTGTTGCGTATAATGTTATGTGCTTACCCCTTTTTAAAAGAAACATTTAAATTCATCACTAGAACTTACTCAGGTACTCTTATTAAAATTTGGTAACCAAGGAGTTTAGTGTAGTTTATTTTTAAGTACTTTAATGTTTCTATCATCTCATATAATTTTGTACGCCGACACACACTTGGCTATCCAAACTCGCTGTCAGCGCCAATGTTTTTCTAATAACCTGTTTAACAAATCATAACGTTTGTTTTAGATAACCTGTTAGTTATTAACGTTTATTTTTGTTTTAAACGATCACATGTCCGGACTATTCTGTTTCAGATCTTTCGTTTGTTTTGATTATTTTAATTTTTCATTGAACATGTGATTTTTAAAAGTAGAACAGATTACGTGTTCGAAGAACAGGAATGTTTGATGTATAGCAATAATGATTCGAACCGTTGAATTAAGAATCTGAGCGAGATAAGTAATACAATACATTTTAAAATGTACAAAAAATTATCAAAATATTCTGATTGCTATGTTGGACTTTCCAAATACCTAGTAGTGGATATGGCCGGCTAATCTGAAAGGATGGTTTAGGTGCTGGACAAGACTATTCCATCTCAACAATGCCCAGGCACTACAGTGTCCCGTTAAGTGTAGGCAAAGATTGCCTCACTTCATAAATTTTTTAAATTTAGCATAAGTAGGTATTTACATATTTCTATTTTATATTTTCTACCATCTGGTATTTTATTCTTAAACTTTGAGTTATTGGTTATTTAAATGCAACTGCATCTATCTTTCAATGTGTCTAATGGCGCTCGTTGAGAAACAAGCGTCACTTTTTCATCCCCATTCCTTATTTAAGATGCCGCCGATGACTCGGCAACAGGCTGGAATTAGATGGAATTAATTTAGGAAGTAACTGTCTAGTATCAGGTAGAGATTTTTTGGGCAAAAGATTAAAAGTATTACACGGTAGCAAAACGTTTCGATTATTCTTGATGTGGCGTGAGATTTAAAGAAAACTATTAGCGATCAAATAATTTAAAATGAGTCTTTGAAAAAGTTGGCGCCACCATTGTAAGTAAATTGTAGATTCAGGCAGATATTTCATTATGAATACGAGCTTTTGCCGCTTTGGTGAATATTTTTTTGGGAAAAGATCCATTAAAAAGTAGCGAACACGGTAGCAAAACTTTTTGCTTTATCTTGATATGCGTGAGATTTCAAGAAAATCATTATTACAAAAAAATTTGAACATGGAAATAAACTGAATGGTAAAAAATTTGGCGCCAGTTACCAATAATTTATAGGAGTTAGTATTTGACTATGAAAACGGGTTTTTGTCGCGTATTTTTTCATTTCAATCGTACGGGGCGTGACCGACCGCCCAGCGTGGTCACCCGTCCAGAAATTGTATAATTTTACACAACAAAACAATTCTCCAGCACAAAGTCCGCGTGAATGGCCACGTCCGAACCATCCGTCCATTGAACAAAACACGCCAAATGCACGCATCGATTGTAACGACCAATTGAAAAGTGCAAAATGAAAAACCACATCAAAGGGAAAATCATTACGCGATTTATTGCTCTTGACAGTTCAGTCCATTTGGTGTTAATCTGGTTTATAGCTGTTAATGTTTTTGATAATCAAAAACACATTGGTACCTATAAGTTTAACATGACTTCTGTGGCGCAGTGGGTGAAAGCTCGCCTGAGACGCAGAGGCTGCGGGTTCGGTCTCCGCTGATGGGCAAATGTTTGTATGATCTGCAAAAAAAAATTCGGAGTCTAGGTGCTATACCTACTATGTTTAATATAAAATACTAATGTATTTATAAAAAATAATGTATTCAAGTAGTAGGTATATCAGTCATCTGGTTACCATAACACAAGCATTGGGATTGTATACATAATATCATAAAAGGAACGAA
The DNA here is from genome assembly GCA_963582015.1 of Xanthorhoe designata. NCBI lineage: Eukaryota > Metazoa > Arthropoda > Insecta > Lepidoptera > Geometridae > Xanthorhoe > Xanthorhoe designata. Next base: position 11,256,445 of record OY757039.1, read on the forward strand.
CTTATCTTAACCGTCTAAAGCTCATGCAAAATTCACGAAACATTTCCTAATGAAATCGAAAAGCAGGTAATAGTGAAAAGGGAATTTCAAAGCGGGCTTTTAGAAATGAAATAAAACGTTAATATGTCGTCTCTGATATTACTTACCTCGCAAAATGGAGCAAAAGAGCGACAAAAGGGAAATTGATAGATGCCTTCAATGTTCACGATAAAGTTACATTGATTATACTCATATCCAAGACGTTGAAAAGAATTCAATTTAGTTCAAACTGAATCAATTTTCTTATAATCTGAATTAAACCTTTGATGAACAAAGCATAGAAACGAAACTCATTTTTGAAGATGAAACAAGAGCGGATTTGAAAGACTGAGGATGACGTCTAGCAGTCGTCGAGTTTCCTTTGTAATTAAATATTGAAATTAAGAAATGAACAGTCGCTAATTAGAGGTTTTCCCCCGGGGGTTGATTATGTTCCCCAACACTCGCAGAAAGGGATGCCGCCTCCTGTTACTATTAATATTTTACATTTTAATGCTGCGGCACTGCAGTTATTGTTATGTTATATTAATATTTAAGTCTCATTTTATATCTTAAAGTCACTTTAGGGTTAGGTATGTAAATAAATAATTCTTAATGCGTAGGTAACCCATTACACCGGAGTCGACTAGTTCGTGCAAACTTACGTGCATACTTACAAAAAAATTTTTTAGTCATAAAAACACATGCATTGGCATGCTTGTTTTTTATGATTAGTTACTTATTTCTTAGATAGTAGCAATACTTTAAATAAACCAAACGATTAAGATGTACTTTCTTATGATGTTTTTTCAGATCTCTATAAATTCAAATTTACAAATGAACTCAATTCATTTCACACATATATATATGTGACAGCAAAAACTTACCTTTAATTCACATGCGTGTTTTAATTATACCAGGACAAGATGCACACTCGATACAACTGTATTAGACATAAAAATTAAAAATAACATCTATGGAAGCGTAATAAAAAAGAAATAGTGAAGTCTCTCTAACTATAAATTTAGTGTTTGGACATTTCAATTATCTGCGCCACGTAGCGTGCCGACAATGATGTTCGTGCCAACTGCAATAAAAAATAAAAAAGTTACACATTAAAAGAACACAAAACATGTCCTAGTTCATATTTTTATGTTAGCTGTTCCTGCTCTATTTCCTATTGAAGTAAGATGTTTGATAAAATTATTTTTTTAGCATTTAAAATATTGTGATTATTATTTTTTATCAAACAAACCACGCAGCATCGATACTCCAATACACATACAACGTTCTAATAAAAAGTACAATCACACGCAAAAAGCAAATTAAGACTTTAATAATATTACGATGAAGCGATCAGAGCTCTAAGATCTTAAAATACGTTCGGAATGTCTTTATTAACTGTCATCGAATCAAGCTGCAGGAGCTGCTTGATACCCCATCAGACAAACGTAATTAGTTTTGTAAATAAAATGCCTCGAGAAATTGAAACGTTGCTACCTGACTGTGGTGACTTGCTATTAAGTTATGATTGTACTGTCAGTTACAATAGTGTTTTATTGTGACGTTACTTTATAAAATAATATCACGATTTTATAATGATGCTTAATTAAATCATCCTATCCAAAGAAGTCGATAACCAATTGGATAGGGTTTTTTTAATGATAGGTATTCCCTGAGTAAAAATTTAACGTATTTTTGTGCGGAGTATAATTGTTCTTGGTTATTTTTTAAAAATAGAGTTTTACTGTACTACTCAATGCATATAAACTATTTAGTTAACCATGGTTCATTAGAAAAAGATTTGAGTTCTATGTTTTGCGCGCGACTGTACGAAACTTAATACCAGATGTAATCAGTTCTATTCCTATTTCAACATAACATTATCTACTGTATCGTTTATATATCTCATTATTTATTTTATTAGCCTCCATTAAGAAAGTTTTTTTCGAAATTGTTTAGCTGTAGATTGTTCAGAAATATTCTTACAAGAAAAGTTTAAACATGTTCCGCCCGAGGGACAGGTAGAATTAGGACTATTTTCAAAATGGCATGAAATAATTGCAAAATTACGGCCGCTAAACTTTTCCACCCCTAAGCATTTTTTATTTAATTTTTATTTTTACGACACAATTAAACGTGGCTTTGCTTTTACTTTTTATTGTTACTGCCTTAGTGCCCTCTAATTTTTGGCTTCAATTACATTTTTCCTCTTGTTTTATTAAAACATTGTTTTTAATAGAGGCAATTGCAAGTTCCGAACGCAGATGCAAACTTCATTACAAACCAAAATCTGCATTAGAAAATAAAAATGCGCATTAGAAGTGAAACTAGAATGTGATACACCAATAACGTTGCTCTCTCTTCTTCTCCAGGTACTTCTCAAGGTGAATAGGTATTATATCTATCCGAGGAAGGAATGCAACCACCGGAACTCGTTTACAAAACCCACGATTTTTAACCGAAATCATTTATCTCAAGACAAACAGCTACCGCGTTTTAGTTTGCCTACAGACATGGTAGATAAGATAAAAACATTTGTTTTACCTTGTCTACTGATTCTTGGGCCATTTTTACGACAGAGCCTCATTGTTTTTGTAATCCAGACCAGACATTATGTTTCCGAGGGACTTGAATTAAGTCACATCTAGAGAGGAAGTTGTGTAATAAGAATATAATATTGTGCCATGACAATGACATGCACCCGGGACATGACTTGATACATTTTTTTTTAATAATTTTTCCATATTTTTTTATATAATAACAATTTTGACAAGCTGTTTCTTGGTAAGTCGTAGCATTATTAATAAGTAGTTTTTTTATGACTAATCTTCAAAAAAGTCGTTTAAAGAAACAGAATTTACCCACAACTGGTAAAACCCGATATTTTACATAAAAAAGCGAAACCATTATAATCTGAAATCTATATTTCATCGGCTTAAATTGATATTTATCATAACGAAAAAAACACAGCGTTTCATAAACATTCCCATAAAGGACGTAGTCGCTAGTGTTGTAACTCGTAAATATCGAAACATTACGTGTATAAAAACAAAAGATTACGACTATTAGCTTACAATAAACTGTCAGCGAGACGCTTTTGGTTCTGTTTTTTTCAGTTCGAAGGATGTTTACACCACGTGGACGCTATGATTTCGTGTCAGTAATTATTAGTGAGTGTGAACGAGTCCACTAAGAGCAGAGAATAGTAATACAAATATAATAACAAAGACTCGGCTATTCATGGGTGTTTGTTTTAGATACGTGTGAAGATCCTGTTTTTATGAACTTTCTTCTGAAAGTTATAATGACGTTAATGTGTTCTTAAATAACACAATTCACCATAATAATAAAGCGTAATTATAAAATAAGCTTACCGACACTAAAACCAGAACTCAGAACAAAATATTATTATTATTTTTTTATTTTAACAGTAATGCTATGACCATGAAAAATAATAAAACCCGGATATTTAGATGCTTGATTGACTTAGTTTGTGTTATTTTGATTTAACTGTTTGATTGTCAGATTGTTTGACATTACACACATCACACACATCATCAGACAATTCAAATTTAAATCGAAATAACTTAAAATTAATACACTGTAAAAGATGCTACATATTTCATTCCGAGTTTCGACTCTGTACCCACGTTAATTTATTGGCATCGATATTGTACTCTTACAACATGGAATACCTACCATCTATCAAAGTAGAGAACATTAGAGAACAAATGCTGATATTTGAGGAGTTGTATTTGATCAGTGACGCGCCGTGAGCGATGAATATTGCCAAGCAAATATACAAAAAGCAAAACTATGCCGGTTCTAGTTTCACTAGGGTGCGGAAAAGGGTGGTGAAATGCTGCTATTTATTAATGCTACTATGATATTCACCATCATGATTTAAAACAATAGGGATTTTAAAGAATCTGTGAGTAAATGAAGAAGCCTATGTCTAACTATCTATACTATTATAGTCTATCAATACCTACTATCTGTACTAATATTATAAAGAGGTAAAGTTGGTTTGTTTGTTTGATTGTTTGGGGTAATCTCTGAAACAACTCATCCGATTTCAAAAATTATATCACCGATGTGTAGCACGAACTTTCCAAATAAACATAAGCTATATTTTATTAAGATACCACGCGAGCGAAACCGCGGGCGAGTAAGCTAGTTTAATATAAAAGAAGGTAGGTATACCTACTCAAAAAATTATAGTCGTACCAAAAGGATAAAAATTTGTACCTATTGAATAACTGAATTAATTGAGAGGTATAATTACTTACCTAGTTAGAATATGTTTATGATACCTACCTACTCAGATTTTAAATATTTCAATGAAAAGCTATTCGGGAGCTTCATCAGACTAATTAAAAACCAGCATAATAAAGTTAATTGGTTTCACTGCTTTGCATTATTGGTACAGAAATAGTATCAGTATTGATAAAATTATTTTATAATGAATACCAATAAAATAGAATAACGTCGCCGGAAGATAAAACAATTAGATTTTTAAATATTATAAGTATTAGTAGGTACTAGTTATATTAGTACTAGCTGCGCCCCACGGTGTTACCCGCGGTGAATAGGTCCCATTGCCGTAGAAATACTGGGATCAAAAGTAGCCTATTGTTTAATCCAGGGTAAAAGCAATCCTGGTACCAAATTTCATTCAAATCCGTTCAGCTGTTTAAGCGTGAAATAGTAACAATAAACACATTTACATACTTACTCAAACACAAACTTTCACCTTTATAGGTAATTGTGTGTTAGTGTGATTAAAATGAGAGAAATGCACTATCAACAATTTGTGCTAACCTTTTAAATTATTTCCATCGAATCGTCAATTCTTGAACCACTTACGAAGCACCTTCTGTATTTAAAAAGTGTTTCGCGCCATAAATCGTCGGAAATCGTCCGGCAATAAATCGAACGGTATTTAATGGCGGTTTATCGGAGTTAGCTTTGCGGTATTCAGATTACAGAATCACCTGTCACAGAATATTGTAATAGTGCCATGTATTGGCGTATTAATACCTTATTCACTTCCACTAAGCCGGTAATAAAAATTCAAAAAACACTGAAAACTATTTTCAATGTTGTCTATTACCAAGGATGAAAATAGTTTCTCACTTGGCGACAATAGGACTTACGAGTTCATGCTTTAAAACAAATAAATATTTTGGAAATCAATCTCAAAAAAAGGCCAACTCTACGTGACGAAGTTTTTAGACCGCTTAAAGGTCTCCGTCATGGCTTAACAAATTTAAAAACCTTGACCGACAATTTAACCTACTCTCCGAAGCACAGAGGTATTGTGAACATAATTATCCAAAAAATACATATATACATTACTATTAGTCGAACATAGAAACTCAATAAAAAACAACATGCTGTCAAGGGGACTAGGAGACGTTCTCTCAAAGAGTGCGAAGCCAAAAAAAAAGAGACGTTCTGACTTGACAGTCTATTCGATCATCGAAGTTTAAATATCTGGTGCATTTTGATTGGACTGAAAAAGTACCCGAAACAGTAATTTATTCTAATGTAAACTCTATGCTAGTCATAGTACAAGAAGGATAGTTCTTCCTTCACAATATCAACTCTAAATCAATAATTATAAGTCTCTTTTTACATCAAAAGTCTACCAACGGTGACACAAGGCCGGTATGCCCTAAGTGGCGGCATGGGAGCGGCACGTGCTCCTTATCTGTGTCCCTCGACACTTTCAATATTCGATTTCAGCTTTTTTTTATCGCCAAAAATAAGTTACACTTGGAAGTCATTGATTTAATGGAGTAGGTAAAATTCATTATGAGTTTGAGTAAATGCTTATGCTGGGTAGATGTTTTTAGAATTAGACAAAACGTTCATGGGCTGTATCCTAAGGTTCGGTAGACATGCTTTCCGATCTGCAAAAATTAGGTAAGTAAAGATCTGTTGAAGATGTCTATGAGGGATTCGTCAAAAACAAATCTGAGTATAGAGATACCTTCATAATTTAAAATATTATATTAAAAACGACTCTTCATTTTTAAAAATAATTTAAAATCGAAATTCATTTGTTTTAATTTTATTTCATTTTCATTTAGATTTTTTTGCTATCCAAAATTTGCATTTCGGTAATAAAACCAATTTTTCATTTTTACTAAAAACTAATGTGTTAGCTTAATAATGTTCGTTCAAGCTAGAAGTTCGTAAGTCACTTGTAGGTAATTTAGGTTATGATGAGACTAATCTCATTGGCACATAAAATACTCATCTTGTCTCACTCATCAGATTAGCAGTCTTACTCTTCGTCACAAAAAAATGTCCCACAATCGCACCCCAAGTAACCGAAACCAAGAGACCGCAATCCAAGCTAATGGAGTGTCTCATAATGACGGTTGCTGACATAAAAATAAATAGGCGAGAGTCAGTTTCTGCGTAAGCCGATACTATGATAACAGCTCCCCCGATAATTGCCGAACTTGCACGACCACTGATGGTAGGATTAGTACCACTGTAATTGAGATGTGTACTGGTCATTTCCAACATGAATGGCCAAAAGATTCCAGGTTTTATGGGATTGTGTCATACTTAAGCCGCGTTGACACGATCAGAGCCTGCTCGGACCGAGAGGACTCGGATACTCGGATGCAAATCGGATTGTGGCAACACATAAGTATGTCCGAGTCCGAGTATGTATCCGAGTCAATTCGATCCTAGCAAACTCTGATCGTGTCAACGCGGCTTTATACTCGTAGTAAAAAAAAATAGCACGAGAGAAATTGCGTCATCATTATTCTGTCTTTGAATTTGAAATTGGAAAACTTGATTTGAATTTCGAACTGTAGGTATTTGTTTTTTTGTTGCTACAAGCCAAAATCAACATCTTCCGGGTGAGTTTGAAAACATGTAGTTTAAATTCCTTTGCCACATCAATATTTATTTGTTAAATTCATCGTAGGAAAAGATATGTGTTAGAAAGAATTAAAATACAACTTTCGATATCGGTAATTTCCTTTGGCTGACCTATGTTTTAGCTGTCAGTGTTTCTTGAGTAATTTAACTTGCATTCTCTACAAAATGCCAAGTTTGCTGGCATTTCACAGATGAGCGAATTATTGAAAAGGGCATTCTTTGGGTGACCGTTATAACTCTATTAAAGCTCACCTACATTTTTTACCACTGACTTCTTTTGCTTCTTGCCAAATTTGTAATGTGTTTTTTATATTTTTCTATTCAGTGCTGTTTCAGAACGTAATTGAAGTAACTCTAATAGTAGGGGTTCATAAAGAGCAATAGGCTTACGTCCAAGATTTAGGTGACAAACTTTATTACGTCCAAGAAATACCGTTGTCCATTACATGCCCATAAATCACGGATGGGAAAACAATAAGCGTGAAATTGTGGAAACTGGGCCTGACGTCTTGGGTATTAAATCTTGGGGGAGTGAAATAAATAAAAATAAATCTGTAAGCACCCCCGTGCGAGGTGATTTATTTGATAAGCTAGGTACCGGTGTCGGTGCGGTGGCGATTTTAATACAATTTAATTCTTTTTAATTAGTTGCATTTGAGTTATTGTTCTGTTGTTTCTGAGTTTCTGAGACTTGTCTTTCACTGTTTTTGATGTTTGTGTCGTTTGTCTTTTTCCCTTTCTTTTCCTAATGAGATAATCGAAGTCGAAGTCAGAAGGTACAAAAAATCTTATTTATATTTTTTTAGTCTAGATAGCTATAATAAATCCTAAGATTGAGCACTGTAAACACAAAAAATGGGATATCTATCATGACTCGCGAATTTTCCATAATTCGTGGTGGTTAGAAATTGTGTCAAATTGTGTTCGTAAATGAAACCGGTGGTACGAGTTTTGCGTAGTAAAAGCACAGATAAAAGTAAAAGACAGAGAAAGAGGGTAGACCGATTCGTCTGCCAGTCCAGTTTACTGTGGCGCATGGAGCTGTGCCGAAATATTGGAAAACTGGAAAATCATAGTTTCATAGTAAACATCCCACTTTAAGTGTTTACAATGTCCATAGCCATATAATTATGTTAGTGTTTATAGTTTCAAAAGTTTTATTCTTATAGCTTCAAATCCTACATGTCATTTCAACAAGATTTGGCGAGTGTTCTTTTGGAAAGTAGTTACAACACGTAAGCGAAGCCGCTCGGGTCAGGGCATCTACTCTGCAAAACGAAAAATGAAGTTTCGTAAAAATTTTCGGGGTCAGCTTATGTTGGTGGATACTGAATTCGTAATAGTTCACCATCATAATTAGAACCCGATCGGGTCTGGTTACAAAATACAAAATGACGTTTGTGCTAACCGTGCTGTAATGCGGTGTGACCTTGATACGTCCCTTCAATAACACTGGCCATCCATTTGTTTAGTTTCGAGTTCGATCGACCCCCCCTGTTGTGCAACTGCAACATCCCTAACGGCAGTAACGTGCTACTATGTCCGCAGCTCCAGACCGGGCCGACCTCCGAAGCGCGCGTCGGGCGTGGGCCTCTCGCTGGCAGCCACGCAATTCCCTGGACACCCCTTCAAGAAGCACCGCCTGGAGAACGGAGAGTATTCGCCGTATGAGAACGGGCATATGAGCGGTAAGTTTCATTTTGTTACTAGTACTTTTGATTGTGAAGTATTAGTTATTAGTTACTATTTGACCGTGATTATAGTGGTTTTAGTGCGTGTTATCCGTGCTTCGTAGGGCTCGTTTAATTGTCGGTCCCAACTTTTAAAGTCGTTAAGCCATGACGGAGGCCTTTAGGCGGCCTAAAAACTCCGTCAATAGAGTTGGCCACTTGCGCTTACTTTAGTGTGTGTTTACGATCTGTCTCCACCAGTTTTATGTTCGCTGATAAAAAGTAGCTTCAGTGTTAATGCCGTCTTGGCTTTTGGTTGCCTGCTTGAGGTTCAAATATCTTCATGTCTTTATCCTACAAACTTTCTTATTACTCCTATACATCATTATAGTAGCAAATGAATGTTTGGCCATCCTTTTCATTAATTCCATGAATATTATTTTTTAATGATAATTTCGCGATCCCATGCCATGACCTTGTGGTAATCTTATAATAGGTACTACGTTATAAAGTCTACATGTACAATGTAATTTCTTTGACCCAAATGTGACCCCAAAACCGTAATGTATGGTCAGGCTAATCTCATTTGAAATTCCAATCTGAATGGGAACAACCGCCACGCAGATTGTCAGATAGCATCGGGCCCGGGAAGCTCCGGATATGAACCCGTCTCATTCCGTATACAAATTACACAAATACAAAATTATCCCAACAAACGGAGAAAAGGGAATAAAGTGATTAAATAGAGCTCAGCGCAAGACGGCAAGCAATCAATCATTTTTGCCGCTTATGCCTTTGTTGATACTAGGTACAACCCTCTCTTTCCCTCGTGGGTGAAGTACGTCTTCTGTCCCGCTCCGGCTTGAAGTGTCGTGCCAGACAAGGGAGCAATTACATTCGTGATCTTGCATAAGCGGCACTTGCTTATCGCGCACTGCCGCATTCGACTTTGAGTGTAGTCTGTCCGCTTTTTTCACCAAATTTGCAATTCGAAACACTCTCATGAGTGAAACGAGCGCTGTTTGGTTTTTTATTGCAATTTCCTTCGTCTGAATCACAACAAAGTGCAATTACAGATTTTTATTCAACTGTTTCATGCTTTGTTACTTTTTGTCCGTTCGGAATGCAGTTATTTGTTAGTTCTAGTGTATTTCTTGCGGTTTCCGCAACGTCTATGCCAACAACGGTTTTAATTATAATGCAATCAGTAACAGCGATCAGTGAGAAAACCTTCTTTGAGTCTGAGAGTTGCAGCTTTCAATAAATCACTGGTATTAGACAACTATAAGTACCTATTGTTTCGTGTCGTATCCTAGCATCTTTACTAATCTTTATTGTACAAATAAAGTATAACTAAATCAGCTTAAAACTTGACAGGTACTGGCAAAGGCGAGTTTAACCCAACAAAAAAATATCTTCCAGCTAATAATAAACTAGGAGTAAATACCTACAATCAAATCATTAAAGATAGAGAAATCTTAACAAATAACGAAGATGCTATAGCAACAATTAAGTATTACCATTGATAAATCTCATCCCCGGGAAATATTTCAAACCCATTATAATTAAATCGTGTATCAAGTTTCCGTGTTCCGAATGTATGCGGGCTTAGAGCTAAGCCAATATTATTTTGACGAGTCGTTGACAGTGGTTTACAGTTGATGAAATACACACACAAATTCCTTGAGCAATACACACGTGGGGTGTCAATGTTTGAGTGAGGGGGCGGGTGGCCCATTTTCACCCCGTGAAATAATAGGATACGAAAACATCGCAGAATATAATCCTCCTGTGAAGGTTGCATGGAATGGAAGAGAATATGAAATGCGGAGGGCATCACTTGGAAGGGTTATCAACCGGATCTGAGCCGATGTTTATTCTAATGCGAAATGCCGGTTATGAACTAACTAACGGGACTATAAGCTGAATTAAATAGTTCTGATAAATATTGTACTTACCTATAAGTTAGGTCGCGTCATGTAAAAAGAACGCTGGAAAGAAGTGGAGGGATGGGTACACTCATGTACGGAAGTACTTACTAGGCCTATTGTGATTGAACTAGATATTTCCGCAAGTCAGATTTAGAGGACAGACATTGTAAAAATCGTGTGTTTTTGAATTCCTTTACTTTAGTTACCTGTGGTTTTCTTTGTAAATACTTATTATAACCGTTTCTCTAAGTACCTACTTATTATTTTACTTACAAAATGAGTCATGCTGACATCTCCACATTTTCCTCCCATTCGGTAATCCGAGACGCTACCGACCCTATCATTTCGGAAACTGGTATGAAAATGATGTGTTGATCATAATTAAAGGTTGGTGTGTCGTCGCTCCGTTACAGGGGGATAGGATAATGTAAGGCATTATAACATTAGGGTATAAAGCTTACATTCTGATTGAATTCTGCGACTGAAATTAAGTAAGGATTTGCGTGTTTACGCTCCCGAGGGGATGGATCAGTCAATTTGAGATTCGCTTGTCAGTTCACGCTTTTGTTACGCTTACAAACTGTTCTTATGTTTGATTGAACAAATCAAACATAAAACCTTTAGATTAAGGCTTCGTTTTCAGTCAGAAGCAAGTTTTCAACGGAAGTCAAATATTTGTTGAATCTGCAGCTATGTATAACATATTTATAACATAATGTAATTGCAAAAAACCCATTTGAATTTGAATTTCGCGGGCTATCTGTTCGACCATAATTCCTTGCTTTTAGGCTAAAGCTAGTATGACTAAAGTTACACCACCTCCCCAGCCTGATAATTTAGACAATTTTTGACAAATTGTCCAAATTATTATTTATTTGTATTTGCAAAAGTGAATGTTTCTTGCTGATGACAATACTGCGATGTTTACGTTTAGCACTATTCGAACCAGCAATTACCGAGTTTCCAATCAATTCTCTGCTATTATTGTTTCTAATTCAAAATAAGCACAGTAAAAAGCTAGACACCACAAACGACCATTATCTAAGCTAAGTTTTTCATTCAGTAGAACAATATTACACATTTATCGAGTAGCAAAAACACACAATGAACACAATCAGTGGGTAGAGCTTATTGCTTTTGCACACGATTGTACAAATGCATTTCACTGGCACTGTATCATTAGTCTATCAGATGGGATCAATTGTGGGTAACTGTGTAGTGCAACTTAAAAATAATATAAGTACACGTTAGACAACACTTAAAATGTGTTATGCTTGTTTCAAAAAGCCTTATAAAATAGGTACCTACTTTGTTGGCATCACAATTAATGATTAAACGAACTTACCTTATTTGAAGGTCTATCCATCTATCCTAGCAAATTGTCAGTGACAAGTCGAAAGATGAAGTACAAACTTACAAACGTCGAGTTACTATACTATATAGATATGTATAATATATTGTACCTCAAAGAGTACAAAGCAACTCTTTTGTGCCTAATACGAAACCCAAAAGTTTTGTACTTTATAATTGTTTAAAAGAGCCAGCACAATGTGTGTAAAAGCCTATAGTTCTTCACATTCCTCAACAAAAAAATAGCAAACAGTGTTCGAGTCCGCAATCATTGGTATTTCTTGCTGGCCATTAATGGTTAAAACATAGTGGCAATTGCTGGCAATCAAACAAATTGCCGTTGCGCCTTGTACGGAAATGTAAATGCAAAAACTGAGGAGTTCGACTGACAGACTCTACTCATTGCTTGAAATTCCAGATCATTAAAACGAGATTTTAGCACTAGATCCGTGTGCCTTAAACTGAATTATTCGATACATTTCAAGTAACTCAAAACATTATTATCGACTAAGCATAAAAAAATATTTACAAATCAATCTTTTATCTCACTCAAAAACTAGGTCAAGTACCTAGTGATTGACAATTTATGTATACAATTTATGGACAATTAAATCTCTTGTGTGGTGCGCAGATATTTAAATACAATTAAAACTATTGTAAAATACAAACAAAATCACGGGTATTCCATTAGTAATAAAAAAGGCATTGGTACAGCAATCTAACGCCGCAGTGATGCGCAACCATTCTTAGTGCTGTTTAATTTAAAATGTAAGAAGTTGCAGTCCAAATGGAAAAAGTGATTTAGTGCTAGGTACGTTTTAACACGCGAGTGAGCGAGCTTTGACCTGTTCATTATACATACTGTAAAACCGAATAAAACTTATAGATCGTAAATAGTTTGTCGCGAGAGCGAAGCGAGTCAAGATTTCAGTAACAACTTGAGATTTGGTTTTGTAAAGTTTGTTAGAGTAGGTATATAAGTTGAAATCGCAATAAAAAAAAAATTCGTAGGTATGTACAAGTATTTTTGTAAAATAACTGAAATAAATAAAAATAAAATAAAACTTCTATTACTTATAAAAAAAAGCACCTAATGAAACCTAATGAGTAAACAATACCACAATAGGAATTACCTAAACATATTACAAAAAAAAAATGTATCTATGTAGTGTATCAGTCAATGGTTACCCATAACACAAGCATTAAATTGCTTAGCTTGGGACTAGATGACGCTGTGTGGAATGTCCAAGGATATTTATTTTTATTTATTTATTTATATTTAGCAAAATAGTTATGAACCATTCCACTATACATTACTTAATTGTTCAATAATAGCTAACTTTAGGAACAGCAATAATTTTAATAAAATTCAACGGGGAGGCTACCACCTGCTCCATTATCGAGTCCGGTCGATTATCGGTAAAATCGATTATCAACTTTCAACAAAATGTTGTTTCACATGTAGAATATATTTGCAATTTTATTCAAGATATATCGCGTGTACTTTGATGATGACGGTTTCATTGCTGTCGTTAATCAATTTATTTGTCTAATCATACGTTGACGAGAGAATAAATAATGAAAAAAGTATAAAACGCGATCATTTCAACAGCTGAGTATCGACTGTAATTGTCTTCTCATAAATATGAGTGCACGATCAAATCAATATCTGTCATATCAAGATAATAAAGAAAGTCTTTAAAACTACTTTTAAAATAAAATTACTAAATGTAAGCGCCATGCTTTTAAAAAAGGCTTATTTTTGAACTCTGAATACATTGCTTTTGGAAAAATATTTAATAAATAGCACGTAATAAATTAAATTAAAAAAGCAAGTACATATTTGTAAAACAATGTAGCAAACTGGTGGTAGAGTTTTTAGACACAGCTTAACTTATAAACGAACTAAAAACTGGCATAGTAGGTAATAAGGGTTTTAAAAGTTTGTTAAAAGTTACGTTGAAGTAAAAGCTATTGTCAAAAAATTTTATAGCATAACTAGCAGTGCCTCGTGGTTTCACCTGCGTAGTTCCCGTTCCCGTGGAAATACCGGGATGAAATATAGCCTATGTTATTCAGTGCTAATGTAGCTTACCAATGGTGAAAGAATTTTTGAATTCGGTCCTGTAGTTTTTATGTTTATTCGCTACATACAATAATACAAATCTTTCCCCTTTATAATATTAGTATAGATGAGTACAAAACGGCTTAAAATACGACATTTTACTGGTATTTAAACCCATTCCATTGTTGAATTGTTGAGTACTCAAATGTAGGTGTTTGGGTCTCTCCATATCGATGGCATACTTCAGATTCCCCCATTCGTTCGAGGTATGTGGATTATCTCATTCCGGGGACCTGTTCCACTGAATGTACAATCCAAAGATACAAGTTATTGGGTCACTGTAACATTTGTTTTGGTTAATTTACATGCTGTACTGGATTAAATAAAACACTTACAGCAGGTTTCTCGAACGCAGATCAACTCAAAACTTAACTAATCAATGGTCAAATCACGTGACAAGTGTCAAATCGGTTGCAAATTTTCACTTGTCACGTTGAACAAAAGTGAATGACTTTCCGTCAAAAGTAAACCAACTTTTAAAATTCTTTTTATGTTTGAAAGAGTTTACCCCGAGGTGATCCCATAAAAAAATGTTGAGGATCCTCAGATCTTCGGGGTGAACAGAAATGTACCTCGAGAGTGCAAGAAATTTATTTTTACAAAACTGAAGTTGGGTTAATAACATTTTTAATTTTGCCATTTGTATGTTCCGTTAGCCAAGTGATTGTCAAAATACTCATTATCAGGGTACAAAAAATCAAAAACTCAGTTCATTTTGATTGTCAAATTAATCTTGACCGCGTTCGTGTATGACACTCCGTATATAATCACACGTTATTATATCGTCAATTTAATAACAAAGACGACTGACGGTAAAACACCGGGTTTGTTGTAAAACGGTCACCGTCATAAATTAAGTGAAACTGATCACGACTGTACCTATTCCCAAGTTATTTTTTTTGTCATTTTATGATGTCTAATGCCGAGTTCCTATAGCCAACTAACGGATGTCCGTAGGTTGGTCGTCATAGCAACGTTGTTTATTCAACACAAAATGTATGAGACTTTTTGACAGATAACAACGTTGCTATGACGACAGACCTACAGACATCCGTTAGTTGACTATAGGAACCCGGCATAAATGGTACTCACAGAAGTAATATGTCCAAATTCATATTTGGTATTTGGTTCATATTTGGTAATTTGCATTTCATATGACATGTTGCGAGCCCATCACCGCTATCTGAAAGCTACCTGGTTTCCTTCCGATGTTCCTTCACTTGTTTAATGAGCAAATACCATTTTCGAAATTAAAAATTCATTGACCGGGATTTGAAACCACGATCTTCGGATCGATACAATAATTATGTCTGCCCTGTATCTATATTACAAACATTTCGTATCTATTCTCTTTCTGTCATCTCTAATATCTTGATTTGACACTTCTGACAACGTGACTTTTCTTCATCAAATGCCTATTCGTATACATTTCTTTTCTATAGCGAAAGTGATTCTCGAAATGTATTATGTCTAGGGGGGGAACGCTCGGCATATTACTGTCGCTACTTTTCAAAAAAGCAATGCGTAACGTATAATTTAAGTTTCGGATTGATCGACAAAGTCAGACGCCTGCGGCTCACATCGACTGCGACTTGTTAAATGGTCAATGAATCATTTACTTTATTCTCATACTCAAATGACTTGACTCGGTCTTATCCGTGAACCATTCTAGCTTTGACATGAGAACTAAACTAAAACAAATTATTTATTGTTATTTAAATACGATTTATTACTTTCTCATGTAATCGTGAACTTCGTACTAAAGCTGAACCTCTTTTGTGAATGGAAGTTTCAATTCATTTTGAAGTAGCGTATTCATTAGTTCTACCATAATTTATGTGGATAACAATTAGTGCTTGTTTTACTCAAATAGACTAAGATAATTTACTTAACACTATTGTGTTATGTATAGGTAATTATAAACAGATAAACTAATGCTGACCTAAATATAGGTTTTTTACTTTTCTTTACTTACGTGAAATACCTAATTCAATTCAATTCTTATTAAACGCAATGCAATTGACTTAAATAATTTATAAAATTGTATGTTGTTACAATAAAAAGAAGTTTCAAAAACAACTTTTAATAAAAAGAAACGGTTTTCTTCTTTAGGACTGCATTGCGTGGTAATGGGTATACTAAAAATGTTAGTTGTAGCCTTTTCCCTCATGACAGAGTACCAGATACTAATTCCTTTGGTGTCCCTATCAGTCACGCATGCCACGCTCGACTTCACAACTTTGTATCCATAGTTAAACATTTCCAACACTTCCAATCGAATTTTATTGAAAGGTTAAGTGAAAGAAATGCGCCGTTTTTAATTAAATTGCTCGATTAAGTATTTTATTTCGACATTTCAATTATTTGTAGAATGTTTCAATGAGTGTTTTATACTCTACGATACGATGTCGATATGGATCGTTTTTTCTTATATCTAGGTTAAATTAAGTTGTGTAATCGTGTTGTATTAAAATTACATTCTCAGGTAGTAGTGGTAACAAATTATATAAATGAAAACAAACTTCCTACCTACCATTTCTGTTCAAGTTCAGGTGTGTAAGTAAAAAGTTGGAGTAAAATAAAAAGAATGAGTTTTAGTCATTATTGCAACTACTACATATTAACATAACTTTACAAAATACAATTAAATCCAGTTAAACTATCTAAGGATAGTTTAAAACAATCAACAGGCTCAACTGTTGTATAAATAATGTTTTAAATGTAGGTAAGTATTAATGAGTATAATGAGTAAGTTATCTTTAAGATTTCCTTAACACGCTGACAACAAAATTTCTAGAAAAATAAAATATCGTATCGTAAACACAAAATTGCTCAAAGCGGCTAATTAACAGGAATACCTGCGACTTTCCACCTGCAAAAAACAAATGAATCCACGATGATTTCAAGGTGTGAGCAATGTCATAAGTGGCGGCGGCAGAACGACCCGTTTTAATTGTTAGCGCCATTCTTGGCGACAACCATTCGAGCTGGCTCACTCCATAACTGCAGCATTTGATAAAAAAAGTAAGTTCGTATGAGCAAGTGGCCAACTCTGGTGACGAAGTTTTTAGGCCGCCTAAAGGCCTCCGTCATGGCTTTACGACTTTAAAAGCCGGGACCGACAGTTTAACGTGCCCTCCGAAGCACGGAAGCGCTCAGCTGATAATGCCACTTGCGGTCACCCATCCACGTTGTGACCGCTCAGAACGTTGCTTAACTTCAACGCTCGTGGCGAAGCTTGCTAAGACGTTCTTGATAGATACGTCTTAGCAAGCTTCGCCACGAGTGTATTTGTTGATATACTGCCATTATAAGATAAATATCGCAATATTGTTTTAGTAGGCAGTAGTCTTTAAAAATAATACCTATGTTTTTTTGTGATTTAAGTTCTGATTACAATTTAATTACAATTTAATTAATATACCACAAAGTGATGATATGAAGTTTGATATGGCAGTTTTATGTCGGTAATAAATATTTGGAAGATCTTACCTTATTGTATTAATCTATTCTCAGACTTTTTTGAGAATCGTCCTTAAAAGTCGTCAATTTATCTCAAAAAACAACAAGTCTGCTCTATGCTCTATCGGAAAAAATATTGTATATTTTACCGAATCTCACAATTTATTTAATATAGAAACGAATGAGCTATGCTGTTTTAGCTGCTACAAAGCGATGGGAATTACACATCTATAGCTAATATCTATGGAAATTTCCGCAGAGATGCTTTCTGACAAGAAATGTTTATTACTAAGAAGAAATGGAACGTGGTAATGTCATTAACAATCTCGTTATTCATAAGAACATATGCATAGATCGACTCAAAATAGAGGCTACATCGCTTGATCGAAATATCATTAGCAGACTTTGATTTTGCTTGCTATCACTTCCATTTGAATAAGCGTCAACGCATCAGTTTTTCTTGGATAATGGTAATCTTAATCAATATTCAATCTTTGTTTTTCGAATGTTTACAAGTGCAACCTCTATGTTGTGTCTTGCTGAACTTTATGAACAGCTAAGCTATAGTTAAAAGAGACAGTAACATAGACAATCAATCCAATACAGATAGATTATTAACTTGACATTTTATGTAGTTAATGTTTGTACCTACTTCATTGCTTCGCTACGGATAATCTGGTAAAAGCCAAGCCGAAGTAACAGGAGATCTATGAGGGACGCTTTTTTCCAGCAGACTTCCTTTAGCTGATGATGCGTCATAGGTAAAATAAAGTCCCATGTTTTCAGTAATTTTTGTAAGTCGCGTAGTCTTGTATTCCCATGAATTGCGAATATTAGATCCCTAATACACAATTACAATCGTAGAAGACTTAAAAAACGCTGTGGTATATCATTGTAACATTGAAACAGTTTTCAATAGTAACATCTGTCGAACTACTTGTATGATGGATAAGCTTCCTATTGTGCTGCATTATTAATAAAAATATGGCATGATATTGCCGTATCTTATTTAGTTTCACAATGGCCTTTATTCTTTTGTGCATATTTACGGATGAGATACTTCCTATTATAACGTGATTTGAAATGAAATCGTTTGCTACCAAAAAGTGGATGTTACTGTGCAATATTTAATGTGAAGATACTCCTTTTGATATTATTATGTATCTTGGATAAGAGCATTACAATTATAGTGAAGGACTACATACTTACTTAAATTTCTGTTAATTAATGCTTATTGCCAACTACCTATATGTACTTAGTAGGTATTATAGATTCTATTAGGTAGGTAGCTGTTAAAAATTGAAAATAACGATTTTTCAAAACGAAAAATTCATCGATGCAAGTCCGGATTCAAACCCACTACCTTCGAACAAAAGTCGAGGCACAAACTTGGCCATCACTGCTCAAAGTTATATTTTATCAAACTCTCGAAACGCAATTTTTTACACACGACATAACCAACCTACTTAACGGTATATTTCTCCGGGATAAACAGAACGCCGGTCAATTTACGAGTAATTAAGTCGGACCCTCTTCGCACTGGGGAAGTTTTATTCGGACGATGGTATTACCGCTTAACTCGTGTCCTATTGGCTCGTATCGCAAGATTCCCTGTTTATTTCTGATTAATGTGTTTAGTTCTGTTTATGTTCATTATAATCATTGCTTAGTAGAAACAAAATACTCGTAGATTAATTAGCCGTTGAAACTAGCGCCACCGTCTATTTTTTTTTATTATTACGTTGAACAAAGGAAAAAAAGTAAGAAAGGAGTAGCGAAAACAGAGTTTGGTGGCCACCAAGTGCAACTTCGCTACTCCTAAACTATACAAAATAGTACCATTACAGACGTATTAAAAAAAAAGCTTATGATAGGTTTCACAAACTGTACATTCAGTTTTTTTTTAATTCCGTAACGTAATAATAAAATAAAATAGGCGGTGGCGCTATTTTCACCCAACAGGCACCTAAGGTGGTACACGGTTATTCGAGAGAATATTCCAAGAATCTCAACGTATTTGTACAAACAGTTTTGACATACGTTTCGCGCGTAATTTAGTTTTAAATGGCAACATTAAGTTTCCTCAGGATCAACGGCCCATCTCCAAAGCGGTAATAACTTTCTCAAATTGCGTTTGTAAGTAAGGGACGAGGATTAGCGTGCTAGGGCAAATATTTTATTACAGTCCAAATCTCCAGCCCTCAACGTTTTATTGTTCATAAGGCTCGTCCGAGCCAAATGAAAGAGTTTATGGCGAAGACATAAGTCTGCCGGTGTTGCCAGGACGCGAAAACTAATCTCGCTCTGACAAAAATATAAGCCAGAGTAAAATTGAAGCAAACTCGACTCATATTGAGCACTTCAGAGCAAAATGTTATGTTTTAATTTTTAATTACTTTATCTACATTTTTGCATATTGTCTAGTCAGATTTACTCGATATATTTTATTCTTGTAACATTAAACTCAGCTGGATAATCTGTGTCTATATGATGACTTGTGTGTTTTCTTTAACCTCTCTCATCCTACTGCTGGGCAAAGATCTCCCTCAAACTCTTCAACCGTCTCTATTTTTGCCTGAATCCCACCCTCCATCTGAACACCTCACCTCAAATTCCGTCAAAAATATTTTTTTTAGCAGGCAACACTAGGGGGCTGGTACTGTTGACTTACAATATTGACCGTCGTTTTCGCCGATTGTATTACTGTTATTGATTGTACAAGGCGCGTGACTTGTGTTGACGATTGTACCTCTATCGCGACAGGCACTTTGAGGTGTTACGACTTATTACAACAAATGTTGTAACTGTGTTTGCTTTATTTGCTGACAAAGGCTTTGTATAGACACAATAAAAATGCTTATTCTATTGATTATTTTGCAATTTAAAGACTTATGTATATTAAATCTAATTATAGTACCTACCTAGGTGGTTTATTTAGATAAAAAATACTTTTATGTAACGCAAATCTAGTTTGACATTGACAGATTGGTCTACATGGCGGTAAATATCGTTATGTTCTAAATAATTTAAAAAGTCTTACAACGCAATAGGGCAACATGCTTAACATTAGTGTTAATTTATCTGTGCAATACAATGAGTCTGTTTAAAATTTAAGTGTTTCGGTAAAAATAAAAGTGCAGCTTATAATTCTTAACTGGGCAGTGTTTGTGCCCTTAAAACTGGTCCAGTAGGTACAAATGATACTCCACGAACCATTATTAACAAGCGACATGTTGAGTTGCCAAAAGCTTACCGTTATTTCGAATTAGTAGAATGACTGCGACTTCGGTTGTGTTTTTACATTTAAAACTTCATCAAAGTTTGCATTCAAAATTTTTCATATTCATATTCATTTATTCCTTCAAGTTGGTACATGGATGGTCATAAAATGTAAATTTCTATTGGACGTTGTAAATAAATGAGCTCACCGTATTTACTACCCATCTGTTGAATTGTTTTCATAATAGGTACCTATAGTCTAAAGCGAAATAAAATAGTGATTTAAGTAACATAATTAAAGCGGAAAAGTTTGTTTGTTTGCGCGCTAATCTCTGAGAAAAAATAAATAAATAAAGCTTATTATTATTTTTAATTAAATGGCGGGTGAGACCGTTGAGCACAGCTAATGCTGTATAAAATTAAACTTGATGTATTATGATAGTCAGTCAGTCAGTTTTCATCGATACTATGCGTATGCTGGCAATACATTTCTGTCCGTACAATTATGTATTTATTGTAAACGCTACGATTGCCGGCTGACTGTAATTTGCTTTTAATTCGCTCGTTTCGTATCATTTTCGAGTTTCTTCGTTTTGCACGACGGCTGAAGATTTGTGGCATTCTTTGAAATGATAACTTTGGAGCCGGTTTTGCTGAACTTCCGAACTTCGATGTTTTCTCTAAGTTACTACGTATCCAATTTTGTAAAACTAAGTTGAGT
This sequence comes from Xanthorhoe designata, assembly GCA_963582015.1. Lineage (NCBI taxonomy): Eukaryota > Metazoa > Arthropoda > Insecta > Lepidoptera > Geometridae > Xanthorhoe > Xanthorhoe designata. Next base: position 11,277,850 of record OY757039.1, read on the forward strand.
TTTCGAAACGAAAAGAAGTGTTTGAGTGGAAAAAAAAAAGAATAGGAGAAAGAGGTCTTTGGGTTTAGGTTTAAATATTATTAAAGGCGTTAAGCCATGACGGCGCAAACATACCCCCGCTACTTCCCCTCAGCGCTCTTTTTACGTGGCACGACCTTATACCTACTCGCACGTCTATCAGGTCAGGCCTTTTAGAAATAAATAAATAAATATCCTTGGACATTCCACACGGCGTCATCTAGTCCCAAGCTAAGCAATTTAATGCTTGTGTTATGATAACCAGATGACTGATAAACTATATAGATACATTTTTTTTGTAAATACATACATATGATACATAGAAAACACCCAGACCCGGAACAAATATCTACAGAACATGCAAACATTTGTCCCGCGGCGGGGATCGAACCCGCAACCTCTGCGTTTCAGGCGGGCTTTTGCCCACTGCGCCACAGAGGTCGTCATAAATGCTTGCAAGGTTTATGTACCAGTATGTGTGTACGTTTTTTTGCATACCGAAGCAAATAAAATCTAGTAAGTCCTTATAAAAGTCCATTAGCAGTGTCTTTTTGTAAATTTTATGGCATAGATAGTCTTGTACAATCCTGAAACGCAATCAAAAATACAACAATGTAAGTTATCCTTTTATTTATCCTGAGACTTAACATCTAATAATTTATTCGTTTCTAGAGATTTACAGGCCATTACTGTTAAGATTGCCAGTAAATACCCGTTGTAAATTCTAGAATACATTTACGATAGATATTTCCTACTTTACGACATAAAACCACTTTTATTTTATTTGCAACAATGTATGGTCTACCACTCCACGGAGCTTCGGTGCTCAATGCATAGGTGCTCAAAAAATAGGTGCTCAAACGGGAATACTTCATTCTTGTGCCTGAACTTAGTAGGTACTTATAAATTGTTTTATAACCTCCATTGAATTAAATGATGACTGTTTTTAAAAACCTTATGCCTAATTTAAATTGATTTATCTAGTTCTATATGTGGTAGTGGGTGACATAAGTAGTCCACAACGAAATATTTCTCCTGGATTGGATCCAAACCATAACGAAAAAGGCAGTTCTGCAAACTAAGCCTATTTGGTATAACTACTTGTCAATACTGCCGTAAAAAGAATTGCTAAATTCTACTCCATCATAATTGTGCTCATCTAAACCGCGCTGTAGTTCAATATATTAATCAACAAATTACAAACGTAATAAATTACGATACAAGTAGCTCTAACAAGGAAGAATACATTGTCTTGCAACTTGTTCCTCTGCCTTTATGACCTCATCATTCATGCTTTGCTCATTTTGTAATCGGCATGCAATAAAATTCAATGGTTATTGTGTCCGTTTCATTATATTTGATTACCAATGTAGTAGTTTGTTATTTCGCAGTTATGCCCTTAGGTTTTCATAAATAAAAACAAACAGTCGACGGGCGTCAAATACAGCCTTTTGATGCGATAAAAAACGTTAGCCCCTAAACTTTTGCGGTTACGATTATCCCAACCTCCTTTAAACATATAAGTGATATAATTGGGGTCTCGATTCTATCGATTCTAATTCGAAATAATGGCTGGTAATTTGATACGACCATTTGTCGAGGACAGTCGATATTCGATCAATAAATCGATGAAAATCGACATAATTGCGGTCCGGAATCGACGTTTCATTTCTATAAATGCCCTGATCAGTGGATTCGGATAATAATAGTCATAATGGTAAACGATGAGCATTATATCAGTTATGATTATGAAAGATTTCGTTTTGTTTTTTATTGGCTTTAATGGCGCATAAACACTCTAGAAGTATTTCGATGCCTTTTATGCTATTGCGATTGAAAACTGACCGGTTAGAAGGAGAGGTGAGATAATGAGGTTTGTAAGAAGAAACGAGACAGTTAGAAGGGTTGTTTCGACCGCAGGTTATTATGGGTTTAACACGTATTTAGTTAATTAGTGAGTGTGGTTGACCGGTGTGCGGTTGCGTCGCTCGCAAGGATTTGTAAATATACTTTGGTTTAGTGACCTAATTGTGGTTGAGGGGGAATCGTATCTTGGATTCTAATTGTTCGGGTCAGATTCTCGTTGAAAATTCTTATCAGACATTGAGACAATTCGTTCTGATTGCAGAATAATTGACTAGTTAAACGTTTGCCTTTTGTTTTCTCAGATAAAAAACATACCTAGACACCGTACTAAAATGGTATTTCAACGGTTTCGTAGATTCACTTATCTCTATATTTATATGTTTCATTTCAAGTAAGATGTTTTTGTCATCTAGTTGACACCATTAAAACGCTACCTACTTTATAACTTTTTCTTCTTCCTGCCCTTATTCGACAATTTGGGGTCGGCACAATATTGTGTTCTTCTTCCATTTCTCTCTATCAAACGTCATCTCAGCACTCACTCCTTTCTTACTCATGTCATCCCTCACACAGTCTATCCATCTTTTCTTTGGACTACCTCTACACCTATATCCATCCACATTCATAATCGAATACTAATATAACAACTTACTACTAATACCATATTATTACCTATGTATAGTTATTTTGTAACTACCAATTTTGTCAAGTCAAAGTTCTAAGACAGCTTCATATTAAAATATGTATATAGAAAACTTAAACAAATTATGACTGCTCGTCTAAAATCTATCATCCAAAAAGCTCAACCACAAAATTACAAATACAAATTTAAAGCCAGGCATGGCTCAGGAGATAACGGGCGCGGTTTGCTAAGTAAATATACCCGAACAATTAAAGTGGGGTCCATTGGTCATGATGTTTGTTTGTCTGTAACTTTGGACGTTTATGCCGTGATTTCTGCGTAGGTGTGATATATTAAGGTTTGTGTCCATGCCCGCATCCGTCCACGATTCGAAGCTTTTATTACCTACATCCGTTTTTCAAAACGAACATTGTGCAGCATCATCAATAGGTCTTTAAATCTGTTTCAGACTATGCAATTATGCACTGCATCAGCCTTAATATTAGATAGATAGATAGAAAATACTTTATTTCACGCCATTAACAGATAAAAAAACATCTTAAACAATAAAACACTTAAATTACTATGATATACAATCGGCGGTCTTATCGCTAATAAAGTTAATATTGTATTCCTCAGCGACAAATAAATGCAGTCACTTTGTTAAATGAAACATTTTTGATGTTCCTAATAAAATAGCCAGTTTAAAAAGCTTTTGACACAGAATAAGTTTCAAAATTCATAGATTTTATGCTGGCCATAGTCAGTCTTAAATATTTTAAATTTTCCTAATTTCGTTACATTACCAAAAAGTCATTTGTCATTTTTGACGTAGATTTAAATTCCAATTGTGTGTATAAAGCGGCGATAACCAAATGTGGATGAATGTGGGCATCTGAGATCAAAGCTGTACACAGTAAATGTGCTTCGCCGGAAAGGTTTGTTTTGATCAATAATTTGTTTTGGTTAAAGTTTTCAATTTTATCCACCCACATTTACAAAACTTAGTATGCCTAAAACGAAGTATAAACATTGAATTTTCATATTAGCGAGCTACTTAGTAGACATAAGTAAATAATGTCTACGATATTATCAATTACTTTCTTCATTTTAACTCAATTGTAGCTCAATTCTCATACAATAGTGTTACTAGTAGGTATACCTACTTAAAAAGCTTATTTTTTTTCCAATAGTACAATGCCACTTAATCCAATTGGTGCCCCTCCTACATCATTATAAGAAAGAAAGAAAAAATCCTTTCAAATAATCTAATCCAAGTTAATCCTTTCTAATAGGATCTTGTTTATTAAATAATTCAATAACAAATTGTTAAAATTGTTATTGAATAGGAACTTCATTTGTTTTTATTTTTGATTTATGTGTCCTAGCTACTACGCTTAAGAATAATAATAATGTTATGTTATATCCGTGTTTAATATAATAAACAAACATAATTATTTAGCTACCCTCCATTGGCATCAAAAGATTCCGATACAAGCGAGTCCAAACAACCCATCTGAAAAATTAACAATCAGATCAGTTGTTTGCTTACAAAGGTTCAAAGGGGTATAAGATTTCGTAATAATTAAAATTTCTCATTACGTGTATCATATAAGTACCTAAAGGTAGCGTCACACCGAGGGGTATTATCAGAATGGACAGGGTGAGCTACGAGACTAGATTTCCAAGGATTGTTAGCCTTCGCACATTTCAAACACATTGTATATTGTTTCTGGGATTTTTCAATTAATGAAAATTATCAATCATATTCAGTATTACCTACCTACCAAAGTTCATAAAAAAAGAGATGTCTATGTTTATGTCTGCCTAACCCCTTAAAGATTTTCATAGGATCTAAAAAGTATATGTCTACCGTTATCTGGGAATACAGTCTGTTCATATTTTTTTTCTCCTCTGCCTAGTGCCACTACTACATTACTTCAAAACGGTTTATATTATCTCTAAGAGTTGTGATTTGGCGTCAGTGTGGAGATGCCTTTAATCACGCACAATGCGATACAGTATTTAATATTCAGCAATCCCGAAATCCTTTGTAAAACGCTGCCACAATGGAAAAGGGTGTTTTCCTTAACGGTCCAACCGTTAATTCGTGTTTAATTCGACACCTTGTTAATTGTTTCCGACGGTCTGGTGACCTCACTGGGGGACAGGTCATGGGCAGAAGACCACCCGGAACACCCCCGGGCCCAGGGGGTCATTTTAAGAATATTTGCGTAACACCCCATGTTTACACAGGTTGTTTGTACCCAGAAAACAATAGTCTCGAAATTCATTGGCCATTTTATTATTGTTGGTTTCCTTTTACGAGCGATTCGATTATTGGATGGTAATTAAATGATAATACAGGGTATTACTGGTTTTACCTGTGTTTATACTTTAAAAGATTTGTATTTAATTGGTGATTCGTGTAATTTGAAACCACTGCGATTGGAAATGAGCACGCCTTGTGGATTATGAAATGAATTTGAAAACATTGAATAATACACACTCGCTGGGTCGACTACAGCTTATGGTGTCTTCTTGTTGTTGGACCTTAGTATCAGATTGGAAATTACACTTGAAAAAAAATCTATAATCTGCGTGATATTCAGAAATTAATCACCTTTTGGTATAAAATCTGGCCCTTTCCAAATGATCGGTCTGTCGTGGTCCAATTTATGGTATTTACACTAGAGCTCTGAATATTAAACCAACATAACCTGAACTTCAAAAAGATGTAACGAGATTTGAGTAATTAATCGACTAGATAAAGAATAGTGTTTCATCTCAAATCAAGCCGTGTACCTTGTTTCAGAGATGGCTCGAATGGAGAAGTCCCCTCTCCTTGCGAACGGGTACAACGCGCCCCCCACGCACCTGGGGCCCATGGGGTTCATGCACCAGCACGCGCTCATGTCTCCGGGCATGCCGCATCATGGCGTGCCCAGACCTGATGGATCCATTATTAAAGGACAGCCGATGCACAACATGGAAGCTCTTGCAAGGTAAGGATCTCTTAAAATATTTAAAATTTTAGTGGTATGGAGAAGGGCTTTTAGACTTTGACTAGGTTTAAGAAAAGTAGAGCAGTTTTTTGATGATTTATTAAAAATTATTGATATCAACTTACCAAGCAACAAAGGTAAAACAGTATTTTGTGAGTATGACAATGAAAATACTAATATTGTTTTAGTTTCTGTAACTTTGATTTAATAGCAAAATGACTATAGTACCTACCCATGATTTTAAACTTCAACTGCTGTGTTTTTATAGAATTCTAAAAACTCTAGAATCTTAAATCAACATCATCTTAAAATATTAGCTGGATTTATCATAAAATGTCACCTTTTTTTAAACAAATCCGTGAACCAATAAAGTATTATGTATTTATACTTTAAATGGATACTAAAATCACCAAAGGATGCAATTATTTATTATGACAGAAAAACAGATACATGTCTTATAAATGTCCAACGGAGGTTTATGCTGTGGCACGGTCTTAAGTTATATTTCCTCAATACGTTGACCGTTAAAAACGGTGTGACAAACGTCAAATTAGTTCTTCAACATTAGGTAGAATGAGTTTTCATAGACGTAATTTCTACGAGCAGTAAACAGAATACCTAAATGTTTCATGTAAGAATGTGACTACTATGTGATCAATGTACTTTACAGTTATGTAAATTTACGTTTTACACGAAGATATAGGTACTTGTATAAATAGGTACAAATTGTAAGAGCTTGTATTCAATGCATTAGAAGCCATTACATTTTATTCTAAATGCAGTAAAGCAATTATGTTTTCTGTAAATGTGCGATTGTTGGTAAATACCTACTACGTATAAGGTTACGGCCTTCATAAGTCGGTTCCCGTCTTTTAAAAACTCCATTAATAAAAAAAAACGGTAGGCATAATTTGGTACTCATCAAACTACCGGATGTGATACTAATTTTAGTTTTATTGATTGAAAGATAAACTTGTCTGATTTATATTGTTTACGATTATGGTTTTAACTAACTACGGAACAATATTGGGTTTACAATAAACAGAGGTACAAACATGTCAACTAATAATTTATGGTTTATAAACCATTATTAAACAAATCTTGTTATGGTACTGCCTAAAATAGATTTACAACTTTTTCATGTTATATTTTATAGCAAATATAAATTATCCTGTTGTAAAAATAGTATACCTATAGATGAAAAAGTCTTGGCCAAGCTTTTCATTATTTTTTTTATAAAACGATTTAAGTATATTTGTCAACACATAAAAAATAAGATTACTTAAGTATTTAGCATAAACTCTACGTTCTAAATTCTTTGTGGGTATTATTGAAATATATTATCAGGTTGAAATCATAATATTTAAGTAACTTTACGATTCATTTAAAATAAGTATAATACTCGTATATTGAAATTGATACTTATGAAAACCAAGCACTCAGCCCAAGTCTCGTGTTCTCGACTGTCATTTAAGACTATTAGGAAAACATGAAACTTACAATGAAATAAAAGTACCGAATAATCACATAAGCGGTTTAAAAAATAATCTCTCTTCCACGAAAACAATCTACGTGTAATCAACACTAAATATTTATTTCTGTACCGCTTACTAAAACAGCAAACAATATATAAATGAAATAATGAAAATAATAATAATCATAACTAGGAGTATTATCCCATTATACCTAATTCTTTTAGATATTCCATTTAAGATCAATTTAAATTTCCAAGGGCCATAATTATCAGAGCCGTAGCCAGATACTAATACATATTTGATGCATGCCAAAATTTACAAAAAGTTTGCACTCCATACATAAAACATCATACAAATTAGGTGTATACGTATACGACCTATTTAAAACTAGGTGTACAAAACAACGTTGAAATAAAAGAAAATCAGTAAGTACATAAACGGCTTAAGTCAGAAAGAAACCTTTAAGCAGGTCAGGCGTCAAGTGCAGGTTAACAGCAACATGATCCAGTTAGATCGGTACAAACACTGAATGCCCCCACTTCCTGCGAAGACCCACAACCTACCCTACTGTCTTACTGCCCACTGAAATATAAGTAAGACGCATTTACACAGAAAACTAGACTACAACGAGTATCGGAGAGTTTGCTGGTTTTGGTTTAAATTTTGCAGTGTAATTACTAAGTCTGAAAGTAATTCGACCGGGCTTTTGCACTTTTTTATAAACTATTTGAACTGTTATTTAAAATCTGTATTTGTATTTTTTTTATATTTCTGAGAGAAAAATAATGAATTATTTGATTTGATATCTCAATATTTATTTTAGTTTTATTTTAACATCTCTTTCTCTCTCTCACAGTTCTGGATTGTATGTAGAGAAGGCGTAACCTAGTACCGTGTAAGTTCCGGCACTGGGTTACGCCTTATTCCGAGCGTATAAGCACCAAAAACCTGCTTTCGAAATAAATTCAGCCCACATACTGTGCTCAATCAATAATATTCAATATCGATAGGTACTTAATTAGTGTCGAGTTTTCTTACGAATGAATCTTATTAGGTTTCTTTGTTCAACCGGTATTCATTTTACAAAGTAATTTATTTAGTCCCTAGTTCTTTTGGTTCGAAATACGTTATACATACCTAAAATTGAAAATGTGAAGAAAATAGGATCGAATTAATCATTAGATTTTAGTAAAAATAAATATATTTTCATAACACTATTGACTGAGAACATTGTTCTATTCTTCAGTATTCTTTTGAATTGTATTCTTCAGTAGAATCCCCTAGTTTTAAGGACGTGACGTATGTGTCAAAGTGGTCTATAAACGATCGTACTGAATAAATAAATTGTGAGTTTCAGTTTCTGTCGATAAGTACCTACTAATGTAATGACATTTCTGAGTGTCGCAAAGCTAACTAAAATTGTTGCCGTCCCTTTCATAGCGATGGGAATAAAAAGGATGGCAATATATGTGGCATATATTAAGTAATGTAGGTATACAGAATCATGCTTAAAATATATTTTATGTTACCTTTTCTCTAAATTTTATTAAATTTATTTTCTAACCTAAAATTACAAGCACGAACTTTATTATCGCCAACATTTTAATTAAACTAATTGCGAATAATTATAAACTGTATGTATAGAAGAGATAATAAACAACTTCACGCCTCACTTATTATATTGATTCTGATCGAACCATTTCATTAATAATTCATATTCATATAACAAGTTAAAGTAATCATTATTTATTCCATTATTCCGACTTTGTGAGAATTATAAACAAATGTTAATTAGTCTAGAAGTACAGAGAGTCAAAATAAGGATACATTTTAATATACAAAGGTGTGTGCACTAAACTGACACAAAACCTACAATATACTCAGAATTACTTGTTTTTTTTTACAATTTACTTCTTTCTATGTATCTACATCAGATAAGCAGCATTGGTTAGTATAATCTTTAGTAGGTCATAGGTATGCCTTAACTTTCTTTATATTTAAATCATTATTTCTTTAAATTGTACAACAGTTTTGCAATAAAATATTTCTGATTCTGATTCTGATTCTGAAGCTTTTCATCATCAACAGCTTTGGCTAATTAATACCTACACTACACGTTTTGTTCATACCGCAATATATTTTCAGGTATGACGTAAGACAATAAATATGGAAAAAATACAAAGACTGCAATAAAGAATAAACTTTATTGTTAATTGTGAACTTAGAGACGTTCCCCAAATATCTTAGAAATATTAAACAAAGGGTCAAAGTAATTTCAACAATTTCAATTCACGCATGAGTGGTCGCGAATATAGGCGATTGTTTTAAAAACATAATTAATTTCAACCCTCTCGCAACATTTAATATTGAGTGCTCATAATTATTCCTTTTCGAACCCTTTCGTTTGTTGTACAACTTTTTCTTCGGCACCACTTCAACTTGTTACTTTCTTAGAAGACAAAGCATTGGAGTAATAATAGTCTACCTACACTCTACAGCTTCCTGTAGAATTACCGACGGTTTTTATGTAGTATAGTAATCTATCCTCGCTCACGTGTCAAGTATTATAAATGTAAGGAAGTTTTAGTTCATGCAAGTTACCGGGGGAGGCGCTGCACTGGATTTTCATACATTTGTGATACTTGACTCGGTATCGAGGACAGTATCCAATACTACGGTAAACTGGCGTTAACCCCCCTGTTGAGTGTAGGCATTGGTTTATTACACTCAATATCCTTTTGTATAATTTTGTAAGTCTAGTGATAGTTATCCCGCTTAGGATAAAAACTCACCTACATTTATTTAATCTTAAACTTTCAAGCAATCATCTTGGGTTCTATAACTCGGTTAGTTTCTCTATGCTGGATTCCCGCTATGCACTGATCATAAAATACCTAACAAAAAGTGCCGCTATGCACGGAATCAGATTCTTGGACTGTCGAAAGGAAAATGCTTATGTTTAAATATCACAGTCATCTAAAATGTTGCTGCTTCTTGATGGAATTGTATAATAAAAATTTAAATAAAATACTCTCTTACGGCCGAAATTAATATTCAATCCTAATCCTTAATTTGAAGATTGAGATTGACATTTCAATCTTTTTTCTAGAAAAAGCTTGCCAATAACCAATCCTTGGATTGAGTTTGCAATCCAAAAAACCAGGCTATCTTTGGGAGGTCGGATCACGGATTAAAGATTGGCCTCTGTTCGAAAATGACAGTTTGAGCTTGCCAATAACCAATCTTTCTATTTGACGTTTGCTTTGATAGGTGAAAACAATCGCAGATTGCAATCCGAGAAATTTGTTGGATTTCTTCTTGACAGATTGAGATTGCCAAAGGATCGATTTTGTAATCTTGATAAATTTATTATGTTTATTATAAAAGTACCTAATAAATCTGTCGGAATTTTCAAGTGATAGTGATGATAGTGATAATAATAGTGATTTGGAGGTTCTGGCTCAGTTATCGGATTGGGAAAGTGATGATATCGACGCCAACGCCGAAGTTAGAAGTTCACGAAGAATCAGAAGGGTGAACTTTATGCAGACCCTCGAGGATGTAGAATTATTCACCTTCAGATTTCGGTTAGGCTGAAGTATAGCTACCAGCAGCAGATATTATTCTAGAATCTAGAGAATAATACCTACGGAAGAACAAGATGTTACAGAATGGGCAGCTCTCATAAATTATTATTTTAGTTACTTATATACACAGGTACTTATATCTTTAGTTACTATCTTTAGTTACTTATATCTCCAATGTAACTTCTTTTTGCAAAAAAACATAGTAAAAAAAACAATTAATACCAATCTGTAGCTACAATCTTTGTCTGATATTTTGTGTTGATTTATAACTGTCAGCTTATTTTTTATTAATATTTATTTATTAATACTTAGTACAAATGTTGATTAAGTATTTGCATGTTTTATTTTATTTTAACTATAGTTAATGATAGAAACTGTTTTATTTGTAAATGTTAATTTGAACTTCTTTGAAAAAATTTGATTGAAAATTTGAAAAAAATTGATCTCTTAATTAAAAAATATTTTCTTGGCTAGTTTTAATCTCATTATTTTGAGTTGATTTATGTTTCATAGCGTTTTTATATTTTTTATCGAAATATACGCAATTCTTAAATTTAAATTAGATTTTTATTTACCAAAACTTTTTTCCTCAAACTATGCAGTCCCAGGCTAGCTTTAAGAGTACCTATACTTTAGAAACACTTTTCTATCGAATTGTACCTTCCATTGTTAAAGGTAGCACTGATAAATTCCGTGCATAGCGGCACTTTTTGTTAGGTATTTTATGATCAGTGCATAGCGGGAATCCAGCATAGAGAAACTAACCGCTATAACTTTTAGGAATCAAATCTGCTAGGTATAGATGTTTGCTTATTCGAGTATATCTTAGAAGAGTTTTAAGAAAACTAATATGAATCAAACTCTAGCTTGGGTATGATCAATCCATGCCTATTGAACAATTAATAAGTATTTGAATAAAAGGTTATCTTTTATTTATGTAGGTATAATTATTCCTTCTTCATTCGATTTATTTCTGTTTATTTCTGTGTTTATTCTATTTTTCTTATTTTTATTTTTTTGTCTGCAGATCTGGTATATGGGAGAATTGTAGAGCGGCTTATGAGGACATCGTCAAACATCTCGAAAGGTAAGACGATGCTTAGGCTTTATACTTTATTATTACTCTTAATTTTTTATGAAATTTCTTTGATTACTCATTGTTTTCTCATCAAATCATAAAAAAACTCGTAAATATATATAATTTGTCAAAAAACTCTAAACTTGAATTTACTATCGATACAATTGAACTGTGAATGATTAAAAAAGTTTGCTTAATTAAAATCTTGAACGCTAGATTTCTTCACGAGGCAATATACAAGGGTTAGGATAAACAACAGGGAATGTTTTTTAAAACAAAAGATAAATCTGTGTTAATTTGAAAGGGTGCAGATATCACTGAAGGGTGTGAAATTAGAGGAGACAATTAGATCCGCGGATCGGGTGTATTTTTAACAAATGACCACTCCGGACTGGGCGGGCTGGGCGCGGGTGATTCATCAAACTCATTCGGGTGCAGGACGAACTTAGAATGAAAGCAGGCTAATATATATCAGGAAGCCAACTAATAGCTTCTTGGTTTTAAAAATTACCTTTTAAGAAATTACCTATGCTACACTTTGGCAGAACTTGATGCGTTGTTCATGTTTCGCTTTTTTTGCGACCTTTTTTTACATGTTTTGGTAGGTGATCTAAATTTTCAGTGTTATGTATGCTTTATTTCTTTTCGTTATTGCTATTGGTAAATATGTAGGTGCGTATACCATCGAAATAAACTCTAGCGTCACTCAGTAATGTGTAACCCTGTAAATGTATGTAGACTTACATCATGAAGATTGATTCTGTACCTACATGTAGGTACTACCTAAACGCCCAGTTTCCACACTCGGTTATCTCTTCTATCGACATAAATATTTTCAATAAGCAATTTGAATGAACAGAAAATATACGTTAAAATGTTTACATCAACATGCCTTCCAAAAAAAACCCATTAACTAATACGGAATAAATCGTAATGAATTTGATACAATAAACTGAACACCCTGTGCTCACTACAACAATGCTTACTTACCTATGTCCTCTAATGCGGGCACCACACATTGGCTTCAACTTGGTTCCAACATTGGCTACAAAAGCCAATGCTCCGTTTGTGTCCAATAACCGTCCAAACTCGATCCCCACATTGGTGTTGGAATCAACACGTTCCAACACTCCAATATGTGGTGCCCGCATAACAGTGTAATGCTCTTCTGCTTTGGAGACTAGTTTCTCTGTAAATGCAGTCTGCTCAGGGTGTCGGCTAATCTCGGTGGAAAAAGCGGCTCTCATGTAAATTCGAGGGCCAATCGTGGGGGAAGCGCTTTTCTTCCTTCTTAATGGATGGTGATTGATCACTGGGATTCGATACTGTGGTTTTGACTTCTTTGTTGTAAAGTGCCTTTGAGAGAACACGATTGATTCCTTGAAAGTGATATTTTTTGCGAGTTTATCTACATTTTTTTTTGTAAAATGGTGAATTAAGATTAAGTAGGTAGGTAGGTACTCAATGAAAATGTACCGAAAATTTATTGAATTAAATTATCTTGTATAAAAAAAAACAAAGTACCTAGCTATCATTTTTTTTCTGTTAAGTACTTTTTTCCTCAAAATCTTAGTCAAACCAAATTAAATGTTTTATACCAAAAAAAATACCAAATCCCCTAATTAATTCAGTAAATTGGAAAATAAAACGGTCCACGTCCAGCGAATTACAGTCGGACGCGCGCCGTGTACCGATGTGTCACTGTCACGGGGCATGAGCGTGGGATTAGGCCGTTTTTAAGGAAATTACCTCCCATTGCATAAACTGTATTGTATGGGAAAACGATTTACTCTATTGGGATGGGTAAAATATTAGCTAAATTCACGCCTACACCAGGGATGATATTTTTTTTCGATTAAAAACTAACACTAACTACGAAGTTTGAAGTTTTAAAATAACTAGTGGCATGTATTTTTAAATGTAACAGGTAATAATTTATCGCACTGTATTTAAGAATCATACCAGTTCATCCCACGCATGCGCCGACTTAATGTTAACTCCAATTAATTGAAAGGATTATCGCTGATTCAATACAATTTGTAATGTTTGTTCGCTCTTGTTTCATTCACAATTAAATTCTGATTTATTCAATTTATCCACTTGTCGTGTTGTCTGACGTAATCTGTTTGCGAGGAATTGTATTTACTTTGGGATCTCTTGTTAGTATCATGATTGGGACAACCTTTAAGAAAAATACCAAATTGCTTAAAACTATATTAAAGTCATAGTTTTAGGAATGTTATGGAATTTCTCTCCATCTCTATAATATGTTTTCTGTTGTTATTTTTTTAATCTTCTATTTTATTTTCCTTTTGTTTAAACTGGCGATAATTTATTTTGCCTTTATGTCTTGATTTTTACTATTTTTTACATCACAATGTAACTTAAAAGGAGGCAATAATGATTTTCATCAATTTAATTACTAGTCAAAACATTCTACTTTTATGCTGTTTTAACTTGTGTATCAGAGCCCCTACCATCAATCACACACGTCGCGGCAATGCAAAGAGACGAAACAAACTCGACAATCGACAAATCGTCGGGATCAATTCATTCGTCCGGTTTAATTCCGTTTCGGTTCGAATTAGCAGCGATTAATTGGCGCGCGGCCGGTTAAGCCGTTTCCGGGTGATCCGGGCATGCGTAGGGTTGCCAGGCGGAAATATTGAAAAGCCGGTTCATTATTATAACTAAAACCTTATTCTTGTTGTTTATGTGTATGTCATTCTTAAATTTTCGCAATAAACACCCCGTATAGAAAATGTTCCGTTTCCAATTAGGGATTTCTTATTTTTGCATCATTTTACTGGTGTCGTTATGTTTGTCGTAATAATATGAAATCTTTATATACACCTGAAATAAGTGTGATGTTCTTTTGCAACCAAGTTTCTCCAAAGCATCTCGCATGAAACAAAATACTCGTATAAATCGGAACAACCTTAAAATAATATAGCATCTCACGTGAAATAAAACCCATTTTCGCCGCGAATAATCTGAAAAGCTTACGCCCGGAAGCCGGACGTCAGGCCGCATCACTACGGTCCCGGCACCGGATCGGCACACATCGGCCTGACGTCGATCGTTACTCATCCGGCCCTTGCGAGGGAAGATAGCACTGTTTGTTGACCCTCAATGCCTCCGTTTTAAAGCCAGTCTGTCTGAATGGGAAACGGTTAAAGTCTATCCGATAAGTAAGTAGTCGGATTTTGGAAAGCTAGCGGATTTCGAAGGGAATTTTCTTGGCTGTTTCTACAATGTGAATTTCACACGTGGTAAACATTGATTAAAAAAGTGATAATAGAAAATATTGATATAAAATGTTTTTGATTGATTAGGGACGACATTTTAAATAAATTTGAACAAGAGAGAATCCATGATATAGGATCTTTGAGTTAATCAATGAAGTATTAATTTTCGATTGTTGCAATATTTCAGTGTCTAGCAGAAAATGTCAAGATCCACCGACATTTGCGTGATTGAATCCTCCACCATTAATTTCAGAAGATCAAACGGAGACCCGAGGGTGATATTTATCAAGGATATTGCGAATTATTTTAATCAAATCAAATTCCCTTCGTTGTAAACAAATGCTTTTGATTAATGAGACGCGCGACAGAGCCTCGCTGCTCGCGATAAAACACCCGAGGAAAACGCCAAATTAATGGTCATAAAATGAACTCTTGTATCCGTAAGATACTGAACGCTTTGAATCTTAAGTGATTTTTCTCGCGCTATTTGAAAGATGATCACGGCAGCGCATCTGGTGACTCTGTACATTTATATCTTTAGAATTAGCGAGGAGGAATTCGGGCGATTAGAAACCGGAGTTCCGGGAGATATTTAGATTGTCATCATCGCAATCATTAATAATAGAGACTTTTGATTTCACCGGGCTAATATGAGCGGGGGTTGCGCAAAGGGTGCCAAGTCACGGGTCCCTCGAATACCTCCGGAGTTTGTCGCCGATGCGGTCGCGCTGGTATTTTATCCTCTTTGTACTTTGCCCTTTTATGCCGAAAACTATTCGGCTAGTTCTGCTGGCGTACCGAACTATTCGTTTTGTGAGCTTTGATGTTCGCATTCGCATTTTCCGTGGAAAATGTGCGGGCTTTGTGACATATCGGACATAAACTAACCATAGGTATGTGGGTTAAGGTAACACTGATACCAAAGGATAGAATTTAGGTGATTATGCAAAAAAAGCATTGGGAATTATTCACGCGCACGGTAATTTCTTCTTTACTGAATCTAAACATTTCGTATGTAAACATAGTTCGGAGTACTCAATACGCAGTCCTGCTGCTAAAGGCTAATTTGGCGCAGCAGGCATTGTCATAAAGCAGCTACTAAGTTGCACCGTCAGCCTATATTAATCTGGATCCGGCGCCTGTCGGCTGAAGTCAAATTTCTCATCAAAAATAAGAATTAATGACGAACGACATTAATCATTTCCTTGCAAACGGCACGAGGTGTTCGCATCCCATTATTTTGCATTACTAATGATATGTACCGATACGGGAGAGCTTTGAGCGAAAAATATAAACGTCACTTTTATAGATTACTGACTTTCGCGGTTGCCATTTTGTCAAAGTATATTGGAGTCACTTCTATCATAAGGACGTGACAATATCAATAATTATTATCATGTTGTACCTATTGGACAGGTGAGGCTGATTTCGAAAAGTTTGCTTACTGAATGAGTGACAGGTGTTGGTTTCAAAAACGTTTTGTACCTACTTATATTAAGATGAAAATAATTCGTCGATATATTAATTGAAACTTTAATTTGGCTTCACTTTAACTTTTTCTGCTAGGTATTAAAAATATAATTTATCATTACAAAATCTTGCTACTTTTTTTATGTGTTGTGATTTTATATTTTACGAATCGAAATTTCCAATCCAGCCTTAATTTGAATCCATAACCATCTGATCCAAAGTCATCCCAAACTAAGCCAGCTCAACTAGGTGTAAACAACTTGTATAATAATGTATCTTCACTTCTCTGGTGAGTCTAACTAATTCTGTTCTATCTCGTTATGCTAATTCTGTATGTTTTTATGCGAAAACGCGTGCGGGGCGTGGTGTGGATTCATTATTCCATCCTTCGTTCCATCGTTCACTCGGTGTCACTTCCATGGGCTAAAAAACTAACTTCAATCTATCACGATTGAATGGAATCTCAAATTAATCAATAAAATTGTTTTTTTTTGTACTTTATGACAATTAGAAAAATCAACCCTTAATATTTCCTTATAGGAAACCTCAATTCTAGGAATTTAAATATAATCACTACTGATAGAAGTATTCAGTAACTTTTAAAATTGTGATTCAACTCTTTCAACCTTGCTTAATTCACTCGTTCATAAAATGCCCGTAAGAAAGTCGAAGTACCTACTCAATATTATCTAGCTGTGTGATAGATTCAATAGTTCTAATAATCATATCACTAAAACACTGTAAAATATGAAAACATCATCTCAGATAATCCACATCTCCGCATTAGAATGTATAATAATAATTATGTGAACAAAGTCTCATGGTTTCCACTAGCTTTTAGAAAAACGTACCTATGGCAGAGTGATGTAAGGTAATTAGCCATTGGGAAAATAGACGTAAAATGAAAAAGCGTAGTCTCCAGCGAGGTATGACGACGCTCGACAATCAATTAGCCTCCTTCACTCAATAATTTTTAATAAGTTCCCAACACTAATCACTTCCTCCCGAAAAGGCGTGACCGTTCTATTTCTACTTGCAGTTGGCAACCCCGGTATTGACAGAAGATGTCACTTCGCCTTTAATTACGCATTGGCCTCATTTCTTCGCGCCCTATTAGTAAGCATCAATCAATGTTGCCAATACCTATTTTTTACCCCGACTGTTTTTTGCCTTTTTCTCTCCTCTTTTTTGTTTACGGGGATTTTTAAGTGGGGAATAATTTGATGAGGTCTGCCACCCGACTGTGTTGGATGTGAGGCGCTCATTTCTCATCGTCTTGTCATTTCTGCGTTTCTTTCCAGCACAGATCTCTAAAGTAATTATACGACTTTTTAGTTCATTTTTTTTGTCCATTAGTCCATCTTCGTATTGATTGCCTTTCTATAGGCGAGTGGTGATTAAATACAAGAGCCAATTTAATGTATTATGATAGTATAATATGAAAAAATTAACACACCAACATTACCATACACGGTGATATAGGATGGTTGAAGTGATGCCTACTCTACACTTGACTAGTATAATATTTCATGGTACTCGTTCGTTCGTTTGTATGAGCATAAGAGGCCAACTCTGGTGACGGAATTTTTAGGCCGCCTAAAGGCCTCCGTCATGACTTAACGACTTTACAAGCCGGGACCGACAATTTAACGTGCCCTTCGAAGCACGGAAGCGCTCAGATGAAAATTCCACTTGCGGTCACCCATCCAAGTAGTGCCGCTCCGAACGTTGCTTAACTTAGACGATCTATCAAGCTTCGCCACGAGCGCTTCATGGTACTGAAAGTGTTAGAATGTTAAAGTCAATCCGAAAAAAAGTGGTAGTTATAATACATTTATTCTATGAGCCCAATACCGCTGCATAAAAAAACACGAGTGAGCCATTTCTCATAATTAACAGCAAATAAAGACCGCTCGAAAACTATGAATACGAAATCAACGTGTCATGTTTAACTTAATAGCACCATCGATGGGGTAAATCAAATATGTGAATCCACAGATCAAAAGAATTCATTACAATGTGTAAATCGGGATTTGCATGTGGCGCGGTCCATGAATATGCATCCGGGACGCCTGCGTTCCAATCCATGCTGCGTTTAGTCAGGCTTCTCCCTGGTGCCGATTCTATTAAGTAACTTTTTATCAACCACAAGTAAACATCAACTAAACCTTACCTATACCTAATGTTCGTCTGTTTCTAATGCAATACGTTATTGACGACTTTGTTTTGGTGACTATGATTCTGTTTTTGCTAGAACGAATGAATGACAAAAATATATTACAGTATTTCGTTACTTGAAAATGTCTCATTACACAAAATGAAGTTTATATTTTTACATGAAACATGTTGTTCATAGTATGAAATACCACAAATGGCCGCTTTACAGCCCCAGTTAACATAATACCTACCTCATGAATGCATACAAAAAACTTACTACCTACATTTTAGTGACTGTGCCAGTAGATGTCTCATTCAAGCGCAGCACCGCGCATTGCTGAGTGAGCATCAACCGGACACTTGCCATTCTATTCGCTTCCTGACCTTACCCGCTCCGTTATGCAAATGGGGGAATGAAAACGCGAATAAAAAGTATTCTATTGTGCCCTTAGCACTGAATTTGCGTTACATTTTGGATGTTGCTGAAAGCATATTGTGCTGATTGTGGATTTGCGAGTTTGACACCAAATAAAAAATATGTACTTATTATTAATATGTAGCTTGTATATTCATAATTCTGAATATATGAAAATTAAATATTACGTGATAAATTCAGACATTTACCTACTGATAGAAAAAAAATCCCAAAAAAAACAGAACAGGTGGGAGTAAAAGGGATACTTTTTATATTATAGTGCTATCAGACAACTTCTACTGGCTACTTATTTTGTTCAAAACCACTGTGAAATTGCTTCAGCTTTACCCATCCGACTGAAAATTATCAAGTTTCCAATGTTTACCCACGCATTATAATTTTAAACTTCGGCAATGGTGTCCGATGCGATCAGAAACTCTCGCTAAAGACACTGTTGACTCGCTGACTTCGCGCCGACTGAAATGAAACGAGTATGCGCATAACCCGAGTAAGTAAACAATGAATGTGAATAAATTTCACTTTTTGCGGATTTGTTTCTGGTATTGCGGCGCCGGACTCGGTCTGGTGCGTGTTCAATCTCCCTTTGCAACGCATTTTGACCTAGTAGTACTTGTGATTAACATTCTATTTAATCCTACTAATATTATAAAGCTGAAGACGTTCTTGATAGATCGTCGAAGTTAAGCTACGTTCTGAGCGGTCACAACTTGGATGGGTGACCGCAAGTGGCATTTTCATCTGAGCGCTTCCGTGCTTTGGAGGGCACGATTATGCCATGACGGAGGCCTTTGAATTTTATGTTCCGTCGTCGCTATTCACCGCGGGTAATACCGCGGGGCGCAGCTAGTATCTGAAATAAAATTAAATAAATAAATAAATATAATCACGACTGTATTCCCAAAATAAATGATTTATTTATCAGGATTCCTAAGAGGCGGAAGACGTAATATACATTTAATATTTCCTTCGATTTTATAACATAACAGCGAAAAATATGAAATCTGATTGAATCCCCAAAGTTTATTATCTAACAGTTAATAGCGCTAAATGCCTATAATGAAATATAATTTAAATCCTATATGATTAAATTTTTTATTTTGGCTAATTTCGCTACACAAAGCTCTCAAGTTAGAGTCACATTTACCAGGTAATAATACTAATATTTGAATAAAAACCCCAAAATTACGTAAGCCCTGAATAGTTTTAAATAATTGTAAAATTAAAAGCTGATATCGAACATGAGAATTAACAGATGGATGAAAATAAATAGTAAGTAATTGACGATGACAAGCGAGGGTCATCCGACGAAGCTAACCATGGTCCGACTAAATAACCACGTTCAGCCCTATACGGCTAGGGATGCTAAATCGGAATCATATTTTCCTATTTTTATTCGAATTTATTATTAATGTTTAAAGTTTTTTAAGTCTAAGTTAAGACTGAATTAGGTTATATGAAGGTAACAAAAATCCAATTCTTGAGTTTTTTTAAGTCTAAGCTTAGACTGAATTTGTTTTGTGTTACAAAATTTTAATTATAATTATGTTTATAAAAGCTTCTCTAATAATTACATTACAAATTGTGATATAAACATAATTTGTACCTATACCTTATCATTAACATTTTTGTTTAGTAAGAATCCCTACACTAACTTAGGCTATTCAAATAAAATAAATATTTAAGCGTAGGTATGTGTTGAAAACTGGCGACTTTGTTATTTAAACATTTATTGACTTCAAACATGACTTACCTATGTTTATTCTAAAAGACCTATGTACGATTTCCTATAAATATATTGAAATAAAAAGGATTTTAATTTTTTTTTCAATTTCTTTTAATTTAAATTTTTCTGAATTAAGTATGGTCCTTTTCGATGTTTTCAAGCTCAGTAGACAATTGAACAGATCTTTAGGCATTGTTGACAGCCAGGCTCTCGACACAGCGAGCCACAAATCTCTTGTTTATGTCAGAGTTTTGGGACTTTAGACAGTAGACTTTTCAGATCTTCAGGCATTTTAGACAACAGCCTTTCAACATCAGCCAGCCCTACCACAGCGAGCCACAAATCAAATGTTTTGATAGCACCGCGGTATTAACGAGACAATTTGATTGCGGACATATCCACAGCAAATTGCTTCTAAATTATATTTTCTGTTTACTTTCTGCCAAACTCCCTTTTCGATACGTGACGTATATTATAATAACATTGTTTGTTTCTCTTACGATTTGTTTACATTTTTGTAAACGATGATAATGTTTTCATTGAATTTGTTTTACGATTTTAATGGTTTGAAATGTTGAGCGTCAACGTATATACAATGTTACACGTTGCTCTGTCTTTTAGGTCATGTAGATCGTTATTATTCAAATTTAATTATGAAAAAGGTGCTTCTTTATAATGATACAAGCAACCACCCGTGGCTTCGCTTGCGTGGCACTTAACCAGATAATAAAAATACTAAGTAATTATGTGTTTTGTTTAGTATTATTTTTTATATGTTCTAAAACATTGTCCTATTTAACTTATGTTTATATTTCTGAATGAACATAGATTTGGTAATCGGCTTAAGTCCACCGCTATTATGTAAGTAAATGAGCCGATATATTAGAACATCTAAGTTAATTACTGCGTTTATGCGAACCAGTTTGTGTAGGTAGCAGTTATCTCTACATCTCCTGTCACTCGCATTATGTTGTTTTGCTTATTAATTAATAAGATTTTTTTATTATTTATATAATTAATATTTTGTAATCTGATTAACCATATCACTTCGGTACAGTCACACTAATAATTATGTAAAAAATCATGAAGAATTGAAAGATTTAACTAAAAACCATTGATACTTACTTAAGTTTGTATTCACAATTTAAAATTAAAAATCTTCTAAAAATTAATATACACATCAAATAGGTTTATGGTATTAGATAAAGAACTGATTAGCGCCATCTACAGGGTAACTCGTAAACACACTCTTAAAATCAAGAGGCACCAACAATGGCGGCTGTTGGTGACTATTCAAATGTATAACATACTGTCAGATAACCTTCGCTCTAAGCGAATGTGCGATTGTATCAGCCTACACCGCATAATTCAGATTGCATCTAAACTCACAGATAAAGTTTCCGTATTATCTAATTATTACAACCGTGTTCCGTAATCCGTGGCGTGTTAGCGTTTAATTTAGTTTTATCTTTGTTACTGTGAAATTCATAATTATACCTTAAGAAAGGCATATGTAACTTTCGATGTTCAGTGATTTTAAAATGTTTACGACATTTTACAGACTTTTTATTGCAACGAGGAAATAAATACTTACCATATTTTTAACTTTCTAAGAAAGTAATTATAAAGCGCAATAATAATTAATAAATGTCAATTATTATTCCAATTATTATTGAACTCTGTTATTTACTACAATTAGTTGCGCCCCGCGGTATTACCCACAGTGAATAGTTCCCGTTCCCGTGGTAATACCGGGATCAATAGTAACATAATGTACCGGGATCAATAATAACATAATTCTTATATGCTATCCTGGTACCAAATTTCATCCGTCCAGCCGTTTGAGCGTGAAGTAGTAACAAACATTCACACTTACATACTTACACACGCACAAACTTTTACCTTAATAACATTAGTGTGATTGTTATATAAAATAATAATAATAGTGTAATTTTTCTTTAAAAAAATAATGATTCGATCTCTGCAGAAATATACCAAGGACTTATATAAACTTTAAAGTACGTAAGGCTTTTTGGGGGTAGATGTGAAACTCCACACACTTATACTTACTGATTATTATTATTTTAAAATTTAAAAACCTTTATATTTAAATATTTTAATGAATAAACAAGTACAGTAAGTTCACATACCAGCCAGGAAGTGTTATCCAATCCCTACATAACATCTACACTGCGTTAAACTAAAACTTTTTTTTTGACCACTACACTTCATACACAAGATGGAGGACATAAAGAACTCAATGTCAGAAATGATGAAGATATTCAGCCAAAGGATGTGCCAATTTGAATCTGGACTACAAAAGACTGCTACACCATCCACTATAGCTGGCCTTGCAGCTGAGTATGCAGATTTCAAACAGTTTGTTACTGGGGCACTTCGGACACTGCAGCTCCAAATTGAGTTCATGGCCAAACAACTGGACAGCCTGGAGATGAGAGGGCGACGCAAGATCCTTTTAGTCCATGGCGTGGCCGAGCAGCCAAAGGAGAACCTTTCTCAGGTAGTGGTGAAGTTGGTGGCTGAGCGGCTTAATCTAAGTGATTTCTCAGCTACTGACATCAGTCGATGTCATAGGATGGGCCGCGGGGGTACTGCCGATCGTACGAGACCCATCCTTATCAAGTTGCGTGATTCAGCTGTGCGGAGTAAGATCTGGGCTGCCAAGCCGAATTTCAAGGGTACAGGCATTACTCTGTCTGAGTTTCTTACTAAGACTCGGCATGATGCCTTCATGGCGGCCCGCGAACGTTTCGGTGTAACCAGGTGTTGGACAATGGACGGCACAGTATTTGTCTTGGGAGCGAATGGTGCAAGGCATAAGGTTCTGTGTGTTGCAGACCTTGCCTCCATTGAGACCGTGGTGCAAGAAGAAGTTCCGAGACCCGCTGTGAAGGATACCGCAAAATCAAAGCGAGTCGCAGCGTCCAGGCGATAACAGCATATTCATTCAGTCGTGTTCTTCTAGTTTTAATAGGCTTCTATCTCTTTTTCTGATCCTTTGATACTGATTTGCAAACACCCTCCTTGTGAAATGTTTACTACTTGAAACCCTCATTTTTTGTTTGTAAAATCTACCTTTTGCTTGTTCTTGTTGATAGATAGACTGACAGACAGACTGACTGACATTACGGTTTTTGACATTGACAGTGTACCTATTTTAACGTTCGACCCTTGTTCGGCTACACAACTTTTATATATATTTTTTTTTCACTTGCCGATTTTGGTCGGATATTATTCTTTTTTTTATGTTGTGTAAAATAATTATGATTATTATTTTATTTTTATTTTTTTCCTTTTTACAAATGTTTTTGCAGTGTAGATTTTATGGTTTTTAATTGTTTACATTCAGAAGCACAACTGGCGGGTGGATAATTTTTCTGATTACAGTTTATTAGGTTTAGTAGGTATTAGTATTAGTATCAGTATTTTATTTGTTATTTATATTATATACATAAGTAAGTAGGTATATTTTATTTCATTATTTATTTATTTATCTAGCCTTGTGTCTTTTTAAATGTCTGTTGGAAATACAACGGACAGTGATGACTTTATTTCTTTCTCTGATTGTAGTACGAGTAGCGATGACAGTTACGGCAGTATTCCTTCATTAGCGGATTCTATTGATTCTTTTCTGATTGATGTCCCCAAAAATTTTAATGTTCTCCATATATTAATGCTCAAAGCATCCCTGCTCATTACCCTGATTTGTTGACATCTTTTGATAATAAAAACATACATGCTCTTCTAGTTTCTGAATCCTGGTTTAAACCGTGCCTTTCTTCTATGTCCTATTCTTTGCCAGGATTCCAATTAATTAGAAACGATCGCACTGGTGTGGTTGGTGGGGGTGTTGCCATATACCTTCGTGATCACATTCCTTTTACTTTAATTAGCTCGTCGGCACAACCACCTCCACCCAATGCAGGGGAGCATCTCTTAATTGAAATTAGTCTTTTGCATGTCAAAGTTCTTCTTGGAGTGTTTTACTCTCCTTCTTCTAGCAATAACTACTTTCTATCATTCGAAACACTTCTTGAAAATTATGCAACTTCCTATGATCACACCATTATCATGGGTGATTTTAACACTTGCCTTCTTAAGCAAGATCTTCGATCTGCTTCTCTGGAATCACTTGTAAGAGCTTGCAATCTTTCTATCCTTCCTCTCTCTGCTACGCATTACTATCCTCATTCCACTCCATCTCTTCTTGATCTTATTCTTGTATCTTCTCCTACTCATGTATCCAAACACGGTCAATGTGCAGCAGGAGCTTTCTCTTATCATGACTTAATTTACCTTTCTTATAACTTCCGTCCTCCTAAAGCTAAACCTAAAATTATTTTGCAACGAAATTTTGGTGGCATGGATTTGGAGAAACTTCGTAATGATGCTGATGCCATTGATTGGTCTGCCCTTGCTGATGAACCAACAGTGGATGGCATGTTACATTTTTTTAATAATGTCATCACTGATCTTTATGACAAGCATGCTCCATTGCGGGAGATTAAATTGAAGCATCTGCCAGCACCTTGGATAACACCTGATTTGAGATCACTGATGCGCAAAAAACTTATTGCTAAGGCAAAACTCAAATCTAAATGTTCTGATCGTAATAAGGAAAGGTATAATGCAAGTCGGAATCTCTGTAATAGAGCGTGTCGTGACGCACAACGCCGTTTTATTCATGCTTCAGTCGAGGACTCCGAGCCTGCGAAGGTTTGGAAGTTCTTGCGGTCACTAGGTATCGGTAAATCGCGACAACCAGATCAGTTCCCCCAGAATATAGATATTAATTTGTTAAATAAGCATTTTTCTTCGTGCCCTATCTTTGATTCACATAAGAAATCACAAACTTTAATTAAAATCTCATCCTTACCGATACCTGACCATACATCTTTTTCTTTTAATCAATTCACCGTTTGTGATGTTAAGAAGAGCATTGCATCTATTTCGTCTAAAGCTGTCGGCAGCGATAATATTAGTCGAAATATGATTACTCCTATTATTGATCAAATCGTACCTATTATCTGTTATATCCTTAACTTTTCTGTTTCTTCTGGTGTATTTCCTACCCTCTGGAAAGAAGCGCAAGTTACTCCTCTTCCTAAAAAATCCAGTCCAGCTTCTTTTTCAGACTTCCGTCCAATATCTATTCTCCCTTTTTTATCTAAAGTTCTGGAACGACTCGTACACCAGCAACTTAGTATTTTCCTGACCAAAAACCAACTCCTTAATCCTCTCCAATCTGGTTTCCGCTCTGGTCACAGCACAGTATCAGCGTTGGTGAAGATTACTGATGACATACGTGATGGCATGGAAAGAGGAGAAGTCACCGTATTATCGTTATTAGACTTTAGTAATGCTTTTAATAATGTTGATTTTGACATTCTTCTAAATATCCTACGCTCTCTTAACATATCTCCTGCGGTGATTGATTGGTTTCATAGTTACCTGAATGGACGTCGGCAGCGTATACGCATTGATGATGTGTATTCATCTTGGTGTAATATATCTGCAGGCGTTCCTCAGGGCGGCGTTTTATCACCCCTCCTATTCTCAATCTTTATAAATTCTATTTCTCAACAACTTACTTCATCGTACCACCTCTATGCAGATGATCTCCAAATATACACGCATGCTTCAGTTGATGAGCTTCCACGAGCTATTGACACAATCAATAATGATCTGAGTCGCATTTTGAAATGGAGTAATTCCTATGGCATCAGAGTAAATCCTCTTAAAACCCAGGTCATTATTGTCGGTGGCTCTCGTATGATAGCTAGAATTGACTGGACTAGCCTTCCGCAGGTCATTTTTGATGGCGCGCATATATCGCAAAGTGCTATAGTAAAAAATTTGGGTATTCTCATTGACAGACAACTTTCATGGGGGCCGCAGTTATCTGAAATAAGTCGTCGAATGTTCGCATCCATGAGTTCTCTTAGGAGACTGCGGAACTTCCTTCCAATTGCCACCAAAATTTCGCTTGCCCAGTCTCTCCTCCTTCCCATTCTTGATTATGCCGACACATGTTACTTAGATATCACGGAACAGCAACTCAACAAACTTGAGCGACTGCAGAACTTGGGAATTCGGTTCGTATTTGGCCTTCGCAAGTATGACCATGTTTCTGAGTTTCGTAGTAAGTTAAAGTGGTTACCTATTCGACTTCGTCGCAACTCTCATCTTCTTAATCTATTATATAATATTTTATTTAACCCTTGCTCTCCACCTTATCTGAAGGAACGTTTTCAGTTTCTTCATGATTCTCATTCTCGCCCCTTGCGCTCCTCTGACACTCTACAACTTAAAACTCCTATCCACACCTCCTCTTACTTTAAGAACTCTTTTACAGTGCGGGCTGTGAGTTTATGGAACGAACTGCCGGTTGCTATCCGACGTGCTAAGACTATTTCCTCCTTTAAATCGATGCTGAGGGAGTACTATTTGTCCTGTTGTCGCTAACTTGTCATCATATTGTGTTTCTTTTTCTGTTTTTTTATTATTTTATTTTTATTTTTTATTTAACAAGGCCTATAATAGGTACATCTTTCTAAAACATTATATAAGTAGGTATATATTTATAGTAAGTATATATTATCTTAGTATATATATTATTTGTATGTAAGTATAAGTAATTTGTAGGTATATACTTAATAAAGTAGGTTTATGTTTTGTTTTATTTACATTTATTATGTAAGTATAAGTAGGTATTTATTTGTGTAGGTATGTTATGAGTGTAGGTAAGTTTTTATAATACTTAGGTTCTTTTATATTTAATGCCCCATATTATTTTATATTGTCCATTATCCATCCGTAGGTTGTCTGGTAGAGATCGCTTTTTAGCGATAAGACCGCCGATTGTATATCATAGGAAAGTTTTTGTTTTTTTGTTGTTTTTTATGTGTATTTGTAAATTATGGTGTGCAATAAAGTATTTTCTATCTTTCTATCTATCTATCTAAGGCTATCTATTGCTATTTCTTTAATTCACAATAAAATTGACAGGAATCAAAATCTATTTCCCCTTCCTAAGGTGACAGGTATTCTTACAGGCCTAAAAATTATTGATAATTTTCTCATATATTATCATTAATGATCATGATATTATCAATAACTTCGACAGTCTCATTCAAAAGTTTAATCTTCAAAGTTGTTACTTTTATCAATAGAGTGGACTAAACTATGATCGATGAAGCGCTGAGTCCGACTCTGGTTCAGATAAATCGACATTGATACGGTTTTTGTCAGATAGATAGTTATCTATTAAGAGACAGGAGTTTAAATCTCGAGATAATATGCACTATGAATTATGACTAGGTGTTGTCCTTGACTATATCTCATTTGCATAATTGTAAAAGAAATATAAATTTACAAACTAGTGCCAGAAGACCATTGTCTGTTTGGGTTTTATGGGTGAATAGTTCACGTTGCCTTGGGAATACTGGGATCAAAAGTAGCCTATTTTTTATACAGGGTATACGCAATCCTGGTACCTTTCATTCAAATCCGTCCAGCTGTCAAACATCTAAAAATAGCGTGAAAGAGTAACAAACACACTTACATACACTCACAAACATTCACCTTTGGAATATTAGTGTGATGTAACGATATTTTTTTTCTAGAATTATCAAGTAATTTGGTATACGAGCTCTCGAATACAAGTGTTTTTAGGAAAAAAAAATATAAGACGAACATAGAAGTTTAAATATTATAAAGGAACCTAGCAATTGATAAAGAGTTATGGAACATTCAACGGCTGCAGCCCATCAAGCAACCGCTCAAATGCCATTTTATAAAACTCTGCATATGCAATTCCAAAATGACCGCAAAAATAAAGGTGCGTCATATCTACGTCAATATGATGCCATTAACGTCTCGTTGTTTCCATGTTGTGGTGAACGATATCATTACCTTCGATCTGCGGTTGCTGGCGAACTTTAACTATTGTTGGCCGATGAAAACTGACCGATTGGCGATATGTGAAACAACAAGGTGGCTGGGGATCGGTATCAATAATTACCTACGAAAAAAAATCCAATATAGAAAAAAGAAATAAAGAAAACAACATTTATTTGATGGTTTTCCGCCCGCTTATGATCCGCTCAGAACATTTCTAACAACTACAATTACACTAGCGTCGAACCTTTCCGCTGAGTTTTGTGGGTAATTGTGAAACTTGCGGAATTCCCCGTAAATTACATAATATTTTCAGAATGACAGATGCAATGCCCGCTCTGCATGTGCTCTGAGGTAAAATGCGATTGGTGGTCACTGAATTGTATTGAATTACACACGTTGTTAAACGCAGCACTCAATGCGGTTACATTTTTACAACGGATGTAGGGAGCTACTTACTTTATACTTACTTACGATACGTATTGTTATGGTTTTATGTTTGAGGTTTGAGGTTTGAAGAAGAATCTAAGGTTGAGTCGCATCTTAAGCATATTTTCACACATAGTAACTACTATCATGCCAACAGATATGACTTATATTGCCTTTAAAACCTTTTAAAAAACGATTAAGCTCCTAGGTAGTCACGATTTCTAGTTCAGTGAACGATAACGTAAAATACTTTTAAAACAGTAAAATTGAAATCAAATTCATAAATTATTTGTCTAACATACAATTGAAATCACAATCTTTTTTGTCTAACATATTTCAATACCTGTGTCCCCAATTCCATAAAAGTTTAAATTGACAAAAAACAGACTAATCTAACGGCCCAATAACAGAGTCATTTCTAATCTTGCAATAGAATTTCACATTATCAAAACGCATTCCCATTACAGATAACGATTATGTCCCTAAAAAGGCCGGGGTCGCGAATCGAAGGACCAATTTTGCATAATTAGATCCATAAACACAGAAAACTGGTATTGCCTTCCTGAGATGATGGTTATTTTTACAAACTAAATTTATTTATTTCTATAAATAAATTTAGTTTGTAAAAATAACCATTATTAAAACAAAAACTATTATATATTTACATAACTGTACAAAATGCTATTAGAAACAGTTGAGCCACTTAAGGTAACTAAACTGATCCAAGTCACTGTCAGACACTGACAGCATTGCCACTCTAAATGGCAATTATTTTAATTTATTTTACAAACTTATTTAAAGTAAAGGCAATTGTTTTATGTTATTGTTAAGATCGATGGTTTCATATTTCTGGTCTAAGTGGTTCTCACGACCAAAGTCTCAATTTACCTACCTCTTAACACATTCCCTGTTATTCATAATTATCTTATAGGCTTCCGGACTTATAGGACTTAAATATATTATAGCTCAAACGTCTGCTAAATATATTGCTATTATTTTTATTACTGTATCATGAAAGAGACAATATTGTAAAGCAGCTCTAAAAACTTGACAGGCAAAAGTACCTATTATGGTTAAATTCCATTTCAAATATTGCTTAAAAGGGTATAAATTTGTAAATGTTTTGTATGTAATAACGAATTATTATATACAAAACATTATAAGACAGAAAAATCAGTCGGTGCTTATAACCTGCTTTCTATTTGAACGAGGTTCATCTAACCCTCCTGTTACTGCTTAAGTCCTAATAACTTCCCGATTGGAATCATGTTACGGTACAATCTACTGCGAACGAGTTTTTGTCATTTATTTCTTTCTAGTTCCCCGTACTTACCTAGTTTTTATCATTTATTTCTTCAGAGTTCCTAGTATCTATAGGTACCTACACTAATTCCATGGCTTAAAAATAAATTGTTAGAAAAATCACACTTCTAAAGAATCTTTGCCTCATTCTAGATCTGAAACTGAACGGAAACCGTAGCCGATGCACTATGAAGTCCCTAATGTATTTTAATTCAATTACAGTGTTAGTTATGTAATTTAAAGTCCAGAAAATATATTGTATTATTACACGCAAAAGCCAGCTGAGTCGGAGAAGACTACTCTTGCATCAAATTAGCGCGAACGTTGCGTGCGTGTTAATGAATTTAATTGTAACAACCATTAACTTATTATCATTAATAATGAGCTGTTTGTTCGTAAGTTTATCTAATTGCACTTCACCCCAAAGGTGAAGCTAGAAGTTTAAGTCATTTGTCTTCGTAAGACAAGGGAAATCTCTCACGTACTCGCAATAACATGATGAGTCTCGGAGACATTTTATTTCTTCCGAATATATTTTATGTTTTCATTTCGCGTCCCTGAATTTGCATGGCCCTTTAATACCCCAGTCGCTTAGTGCACTTTTATTACGGTATTAAGTGATGTAATTTTTTTCATATTATATTATTCAAATTTAAATAACTGTCTCCGGTTTCCCCCGCGGTCCCACTGTCTCTACATTTCTTTTCGTCGCCCCCGAATTTGCTTATTTTGGTTAGACATTTCCGCTATAGGACAAAGAATAATGGAGTAGTCTAAAAGCTTTTAAAATAATTTGAAATTGAATGATGTAAATTTAAGCCTTCTTTTAAATGTAAAATAAACAACCTAAGCCTCTACTTCTTTTTTACATGATTTATCATCAGGAGGTAATAATAATAATTGCATTGCAAAATCAATAAAATTATCCTTGGTTACAAAATCTTATAATGAAATCAAGCTCTCGAATATAATTTACTGATAAGTGTATAAACTCGCGCCTGTCTCTCGTAGGAGTAGGTTAGATTAGAGATATAGAAATCTGTGTAGATTATTGTTTGAATGTTCAAAAATATTGGAGTCTCCACAGCACTCCTGCTCCTAAATTGAAGAACTTTGGCGGCCGCAATTTTTACAAATGACATCGTGACGTTTATGCGGGGTGGGGCAAGTCATCGTGTTACTGCTTTCCTATTATTTCGCCGTTTTGCCTTCTTCCCCTAATGTCGCTGAAAAACATTGATTAGGCTGTTAGGATCGCAGATTTAAAAGCGATTTGTCGAAGACTTTGTAAAAATGTTTTTCGAATGCCTGTCGCGTAGATTTACTTTGTTGTAATACTTTTTTAATTATCTAGACTAAGTAGCTAGATATATCCTATCTTAAACGCTAATTTAAGGTCAAGAACTTTGTAAAATTCATCTTTTACTAGAATATGTAACTGATTAAAAAAAAACTTAATTTGAATTATGTTTGGAATTTATTTTCTTCATTGACATGAGATTGAGATTGGTTAGTACTATCAAAGACGATTCGTACTATCTAGTAATAACCTCAACAATAAAACCATACTCATGACTGCAAAATGCATTTTTCAGATCCATACAGCTCACCTTTATAATTTACCGCACTAAACCATACGTTTGTATCATGCCACCCCACAATAGCAACTTTCAAAACGAAGTCTTTCATCTCAAACTGCGCATATCTCAGTTATTGCCGACGTTATTGCTTCCTCATCATTGTAAAGCCTCTGCTATCTGCATATGCCTCGAACTTTCATAACAACATCCCCTAGCATTTTCTTCATAATTTATTCCATTCCTCCCCACATCGGCATCGGTCGCTGATATTTTTTATTCGATTAGTAAACCCCTAAGGTGTTTTTAGCCTTTTTTCGCTCGATTTTCTTTGGAGCTTTGTTGACTGTTGGGGGGTTACAATGCTCATTTCTTCTGGATGAACAAGCTTATTTACTCTCTCAAGATTGTACGCTCCTTGTTCTTTGTTGCAAATTTATATTCAAATCTGTGTTTGGATTAAGTGGCACGCAGTAATCAGTGTGTTGACGTATTTGCAACTTTTTTACTGTCTTCAATAACACCTACAAAATTTATTTTGGCAATTGTAAAAAAACACTAGTGTATTAGGTACATACTCTATGAAAACAAAGAAACAAGTTGCGGTACGAAAGTTGTGCCACCCAATGAATCATAGATAATCAAATAATTGGAATAACCACAAACGCGAGACATCCGCCGGCACTTACACACTCGATTTGTGTTGCCAGGAGTCCGGGGGATGGAAACTTTTTGATGGATCGGACGGAGTTTGTTTTGCATGCGAGTGATATGTCTGAAATAATAAATGTTGAGGCGTCGACGCGTCCCCTCACCCCGGAGGGTGAGCTAAAACGATTTTTGATTTGGGTGTCAAGCAAATGTTTCACGCAGTGCCGCCCCGGATTTGATTTTCTTAATCGATTCCCGAATGCAAATTCGGCATTTTGCGTGTGTCGGCTTAACTCAATTAAGTATTGTTAAACGGATCGTGCATTGGGACGGCTTCGATTCCGCAGTTTTGGAGAGGCTATGTAAATAGACGACACTATTACCGGAAGCTTTGTTTGATACTTGCCCTAATCAGATTATGCATACAAGAACGGTTCGAACGGCGGTGTGCGGTACTGGTGTTAAGCTTTGTTCTCTCACACACTGCGACCGTCATGACGAACGTCATATTATGTAGAAAGGAGACAGTAATCAGATTCGTGTGAAGTTGTGACGAAGTGGTGAACTCTGGCGATGAAGTTTTCAAGGTTTTGTAGCCTGGCAATTAACGTACAAAGCACGGAAGCGCTCAATTATTGTTGCCACTAACAACCCCCAACGATTTGTGCCCACGCAAAACTTAACTTCAACGATCTTTTAAGAACGAGTAACCAAGCTACACCGAGCACTTCTGGAGGCAGTGAATGCCGAAACAGTTCTAGTAGTCGCGTCGTTGCTAAGACTAAACTGAGCGACACAATAGATAAGCACATTATTATTTGGTATCAGACTGCAGTGATTAGATCGCGGATTAGTGTCGCCATGATATGCCGATCACCGAGACCTTTAGAACCTAGGCTAGAGGCTGTACGGTTCGGTATTAACTAATCAACGGTGGCTTCAGTGGTAGATTGCGCTCATTGTCCGCGCTCATGGCCCCGGAATATCTGTTTAGGCCACTACCCTCTGGTTTTAGCGATAGTTTAGCGCTAACTAACTGTGTTACCTTCATGTGCGTTACCTCGCATCCGGAGTAATAATTATGGCTTACAGGCAAATGCCTTGTCAATCGAAAACGTTTAGTCAATAGACCTAGCGCTTTCATAGCCTCATGATTGTGGTTATGATTCAAGTTTCTAACCTAAATAATTGACATTCTATATAAATAATAATTGACAGTTGTATCATAGAATTTAGTTCGTTATTAGTAATTACCATTTCTGGTGACGAAGTTTCAATTAGGTACACCAAAAGACTTATTATGGTAAAATAGCTAACGTCTGTTAACATGAACCGAAAATTTAACGTGACTTTTAAAGCAACTACTAGAATCTTGAACATTATACACCACCAGTGATTCAACAAGAAACTATGCTAGTGATTTTAAAGCATTTTTATAGATGCGTTTATACTTTTCAAAGGAACACATAGGTAAAGTTGGTAAAATGTATTATATTATCTGTTGTAAAGATAAAGAGATGAATACAATAAGACCATCCAATTAAATCTATAACAAAATCTAAACGCCAGACGCGGAGTCAAATCATCAATCAAGTTAACACATTTTTATTAAAAATAACACGCAGGAAGTGGGTATAATGAATTATTTTATTGATTTGAACGTTATCTTTCGACCGATCGAGTGTGGATGTGTTCTTTCTTTTTGAATTCGCTACGGATACAAGTCTCACATTGAAAACTTACAAAAAAATATTTGTTTGTTTTGTATTAAAAAAATTAATGACAAATGTCGGTAATACATTGAATAAACTTTAATATTCATACCATTCTATGTTTTGATTAGCTTATTAAAGATAAAACGTGTATTCATGTTAATCCATTTTTGTTAAATATGTTTAGATCAGGAAGTATTTATATAATAAATATATTAACATAATAATGGTGTCGGAAATGAAAAATATATTAAATTCAGAAGGAACCGTGACTCGTCAGTAAAGTATCAAACGACTCCATTTCGAGGGTTGCACATAGAACTACGAATATTACAGAAATAACATTTGTAAGACTACAAATTCCTTCGTCTAAATTTGGCATAAGAGTACATTGAGATAGATCAACTAAAGCTTTTTCATGAGCTTGTATTTTCGTTATAATTAAATATTAAAACAATCTTTTACTACGACAAAATTAATAGGTAGGTATTATCAAAAAATAATTAATATTATCAAATAATCTTTATTTTTTAGGATTCACTTAGTTCTGTGTTAAGTGGTCGGTGGGACCTTAACATAAAAGTGAATCTTATACTTATAACTTCACCGGGCTATATAACCTCATCGGGCTATAAACTAATAATAAATAAAGACTAAATGATTTAAAATAGACTTAGTCACTCATAGTCTTTATGTCTATTGCTAGTTCTCCACAATTCTATTGACAACTCTTATAAAAGGGAAGCTCTATATATTCCCAAGTCTATAATCCACAAAAGGGTTCCGCGAAGGCTTAAAACAGCCACTTATTATGTATGTTACATTTCACTTTCAGACGTCATTTATATTCAAATGCTCAAAAGGCATTACTGGGCAAAAATTCTGGCATTAACCCCTTTGAAATGAGCAAAATTGGTTTCGACACAAAATTCATTTTTCATCGCGTTCTGTCTGTTTTTATTTCACGGAAAGTGCTTGCCGCATTGTGTTTAAGAACTGATATATTGATTACTTTATAAAACCTTTTTACTTTGTCACTATCTTTTTGAATGGAAAAAACTCGTATTGTAATCCAAGGAAACATAATTATTTGTAAATCTATAAACAAATACGATGAATAATGGATTTTCAGACGGACTCAAACAAAAAGTTAATAAATAAATATTAATAAAAATAGGATCGAAACGGAAGCATCAAAGACTAATAATTCACAATCAAAAAGGAGCCACGGCATTAGGGTAGCGGTATATCGACATACAAAATTACATACACCATCTTCATTCTACAAAGATGCGCAACGGGGTGCCATAATATTATACTTTTGCCTTTGTAGTAGCTCCCGGCGCAGTCGGAGGCATACTTTATGGTTTCAAATGATAAAACTGTTTGTCAGTAGCTTTGTTAGGCGTGTCTGATTGCTGACAGTTGGACTTTTATTCAACAAGGTATCGATGGATGTTATTGTGTTTTTTTTGTTTTCGACACAGATTAGGTAGATCTATGTCGATTTGAAAGTTTGCGTCGTAGATGACTCAAATGGATATTTTGAAAACTTTTGTAAATAGTGACAGTCATATTAGATTTAATTTGCAGGTTTTTCTCGGGGCTCAGTTGTTTTTTTCTGCAATGTGGAAATAGCACAAGTTTTTTCTGTTTCTGAATATTAATAAATCTACAAAAAATTATATTTTAAAGAAGTAAAATTCGTTTGAGAATTTATAATGAAGAAAGTAATTTATGGGACTGCTGAAATGGTTTACTCTTTCTTTTTTATTAGATCATAAGATTCATAAGCTATACTTGAGTCAGTATAGAATATAGATGCTAAGATACTGAAGTTGGCCACTTGCTCTGCTCATACGAACATAATTAACTCTAAATTCTACCTGGATCTATACTAAAGTATCTTTATAAGATGTAAACAGTTATTAACAATGTCTTAAATTGTATTTATAATTGTTACAGATTGCGTGACGAACGAGGCGATATGGATCGAATAATGGCGATGGACAAGGCCCGTGATGGCTCGCATAATGGTAAGCATTATTTTTATTCTCTGGATCGAAGTAAAAATCGGTCAAAAGGTTGATCTCCAACTTTTATAAACTATCTGTAACCTGTTATATTATTACTTAAAGGTGGTTGTATGCGTCGAACTAGCGCCGCCACCTGTATAATCAATTTTTAAATTCAACGTTTAACGTAATAAAACTTTGTTCAACGTAATAATAAGATAAAATAGGTGGCGGTGCTATTTTGACGCATACGACCTTTATGAATTTCCTTGTTAGAGAAAAAGTTTAACTATTAGTATTATCGAAGTTTTTCAAATAGGGATTTATTATGTCCAAAAATATTCCAGGTTTGTACCTACAATCAAAGCATCTATAATATCTAGGTATATGTATAAATTATGTAATGCACAACAACTTTTGCTTCACTCTTATACTTATTCAAATTAATCTTGCCAATAATTAATTTAATGTTTCATTTTATATAAGCAATTCATTAAATGAATTTTACTTATATTCAACCACACTACAATAAAAATGTTTTCACCAGATCCTCATTATCCATCAGATATTAAAAAATATACAATACTTATATAATTATTATTAATATAAATTATATATAATAGAATTTTATTTTATTAATTAACAAAATGTGATAATAATTGTACCACTTAATAAAAAACTAAGCACACTTCTTCCGTCTTATTTTTCAGGCTTATCTTTTTCTGCAGGTTCTTCCCCCGGCCACAGTCCAGTCCTCAACCTCTCCAAGTCAGGATCAAACGAACGCGATCGATCTGACCGGGGCGAGCGCTGCGAGGGTTCTGCAAGTGGTAGATCCTCCGCGGGCAGCCGCCGGACGCCGCAGCCGCCGCGGTTGCCGTCGCAAACTGCTGCTGCTTCGTCTCGGTCCCACTCCGATGAGAGCGATGCGGCGATGTCTGATCACGATGAGCATAATATCAAGGATGAAGATGACGGTTAGTTTAAAAAATATATCAGAACGTTTTTCGTATGGACATGTTTCAACTTCACGGTTTATGAACTCGTTCGAATCCTTCCAATCTCATCACACTCACTACCTAAATTAAGAAGGTGAAAGTTTGTGTGTATAAGTATGTAAGTGTGAATTTATTACTCCTTCACGCGTAAACGGCTGGACGGATTTCAATGAAATTTGGTACCAGGATAGCTTATAACCTGGATTAACTCATAGGCTACTTTTGATTTCGGTATTCCCAGGGGATCGGGAACTATCCACCGCGAGGCGCAGCTAGTTTAATATAGATATTCAATGAAAAATCATAGCGTAATTCTGTTTCATTATAAAATAGGATATCGATTCGTGTCTTCTCGATGTAATCACGACAAGCAAGTGTCCGTGTTCCATTAGCAGTCGGTGGTACTTCAGCTCAATGTACTGGGCTTGTAATGCACGGTGAAATTACCCCGTAATAGCTCCACCCTTGGAATCCTTAGTTCGGAAATTATCAGCCATAAAACGTACTCTTTAGACGATACATATACTTTGATCATTCAGTTTTAATTAAGGGCTAACTACAGTTTAAAAATAAAATAGGTGACTTGCTCGAGAGAATAAGTTTTGTAACTATGTTCCAAACATTGCTTAGTAATTGTTCTAATAGATGCTTAATAACCTCCAGCTAGAGCATTACGGTACTAAGATCTCTTAAAAGATTTCTACGCGAAATTTTAAAACAAAATCAAAGCAATCCTGGTCAATTCTTTACTCAACTTCAAATTAGACTTATTCTCCAATAAGCGTACCCTAGTCATTACATGGGATGCCTTCACAATGTTTTCCTTCACCGCTTTGATTGTTTCTCAAAACGTACTGAATTCAAAATTAAAATTAGTATTTCTTCAAGATGGTTACCTTCTTTTTTTTTTTTAAATATGTTTTCAAGTCGCGATAGTTTAAAAAGTTTTATGGTTTACTTCACCGTTTTGATTGCAAAATAAAATAGCATACAATTTCGAATCTAAAAAAGTTTATAATTTAATTTGAAA
Source organism: Xanthorhoe designata (assembly GCA_963582015.1). Taxonomy (NCBI): domain Eukaryota; kingdom Metazoa; phylum Arthropoda; class Insecta; order Lepidoptera; family Geometridae; genus Xanthorhoe; species Xanthorhoe designata. Next base: position 11,316,169 of record OY757039.1, read on the forward strand.
CCACAATATTCGATTCAAGGTCAAGATCAACCATTAGGCTAACACAGCTAATAAAATTATTATAGGTTACGATAAATATCAGGGAATCAATAATAAACGTTTAACAAATGATCCTGCGTTCCCATACATCTGGGGTCTCAGTCCTGCACGTTTTCTGTAATAGTCCTTTTAATAAAATCTTATTACGTGAATCGGCTGAAATTGCTCCAATGATGTATATAGCCTTATAAGGACCTATTCAATTTAAAAGTATAATAACTCTGAATAGCTTCAAGATCGGGTTGAATTTTTTTTCATATAGGTACGAGTAATTCAAGTATTTACACCTTTTTGTTTCTATGAACTAATACGTATATTTTTAAATATTACAAGATCAATCTTATTCTCTAATATGTCGTTTATCACAGACAACACTTTTTATTAATAAAGTTGTGGGCTATTAAGGCTATTACCACATGATGGATCGCATGACAATTTCTCCAATGAGTTCAAATCCCATTTAATCTCTAACTTTTTGTCCAATCCAAATTATTTTAATCAATTTATTGGATGTACATTCGTCAGCATCATCAATCAATCGTAAACTAGTTATTAGATTTACTTTTTGCTCGTTACAAATGTAAAACAGTATTAAATTTTATGAATAAGCATTATCTACACTTGAAAATTGACTAACTTGAACCAATCATCAAGTTAAATAAGCAGGTGTACAAGTTGTGAATAAATATTCCCATCTGAATAACAACCAGTTCAAAGGCGACGTGAAGGCGTTACGTCTAGTATCAAAACATGATCATAAACGTATATACTTGGAGGATACAATAGCTAAATTAGGTGAAACAATGAGGATTGTGTATTGTAGATAGTTATTGCAAGCAACACACAAAATGCTCCGAAGCGTGGGAACGGATAACTGACTACGATTTATAGGAAACACTTACCTTGCCGGCGCGCCGGGATGAGCCCGGGGAAGTTATGTAAACAATAGAACCGATGACGAAACTGATCAAATAATTCAAATTAAATTTTAAACCCTCCGCTATTTCTAGAGCTTTTGTTTAGTGATCACTCATATTATTCCGTCGATACGTAATTCACGCTCCTCACGATTGCCCTCCTGCGATTATAAAACTCTTTCTCGAACGCCCATGTCGTTCAACTTTGATCTTTGTCTATCTGTGGTTAACTCTTTATTTCGATCAGTTTTCTCATCTCCAATCTGTACATCCGTGAAATCATCGATTAGGATAATCAGTTGAATTCACATCGTTTGTGATAGTTTTAGAGTTGATTTTCGTTTGCGTGTCGCTTGGGTCCTGTTAATTGGCCTTATTAGGGAGATAGTGTTGTGACAACGCGAGAGTGGTATCGTGCGCATCGACAATGACGAAACGATGCTGTCTTCATTATTTGATGAGCGGTCACTATCTTGTCAGTTAAATGAAATGTATCGATAGATTATTTTGGGCCGTGAGACGCCAATCGGAACACTTTCTTTTTTATGTGTGAGGTCCGTTATTGACACAAGACGAACATTACAGTAATTATCCCATCACAGTTAAGAATAGCGCTCTTTACATATTTTATTTATAATTATTTCAAGCTGAATTGAGCGCTTTCGCAAGATTGTTTTTACAATCATAAATTTTAATGTTTACTGCCAATTACTAGCATATTAATTGCCAAGAAGTTGAAAATACAACTAAGTTGAGATTTAACGAGAAAGAATTCTTAATGGATCGTAAAATATTGTTTAAACAAGCACTCACATTAGCAATAAATAAAAAATGGCGAGGATCGCAGTACAACGATATCAGGTATTTGCAACACGAATTCCCAATAGGCTTTCACTGAGCTAATGTACAAGTGCAGAACAGAGATGGTCACCACGCGATTTCGATGTTCTTGGCAACGTAATTGCAATTTGAATGATACATGCACGCAATTCTCGAATCGTTTGTTGATAGCCCCTTACATGCACTGCCTTTTAAGGCTGCTTTATTGATAATCGATAATAATTCATAGCCAAGCGATATTATTTCGAATGATTACTCGCCCAATCCGTGTTACCTTTATTAGGTGATGCATCATTTATGTTTGATACCTTTGTTTTATTTTATGCGCTTCGATGCTATGTTTAACCATTGGCTAATAAGCAGTAACACAAAATATTGCTTTTCCAAATAGATTCTGTTATGTTTTTTTAAACCTTTATTTTTGGAAGATGCAAAATGCAAAATATGGACTTAATTGAATTGTTTTTAAATTTGTTTCATGTTTTTGTGACTTGTGGGTTAGAAGATTGTAATTTTGTCTATTTTGCTTAGGATTAGGTACTTGTAATTTATGTTCTATTTCCAGTATTTTAATTTAATTCTTATATCAGACACTAGTACATTTGAATCGAATGCATTTTGTAAATTTTCACTGAATTTAACTGAGAATAAAACGAAATCAATTATAAAGGTCACATTGCTGATACAGCAAAGTTTAGACACATTAAATTGGTAAAGTTTCGCTCTCTGGTTTGCCGCATATTCTATTAAAGCTTTTGATACTGTTGCTGCATTTATTAGTTTGTTTGTTTTTGCACCTGATTGGAACGAGCAAATGAGGTTTGGACTTCATTTATTAAATAAATTGCGGATAGATTTATTAGCGGTTAAATTGTTTGTGTGCAGAAAATTGTAATAACATAATGTTTTAAGCAAATTTCACGTTGCTAAAGTTTTAGATCGGAATAGCGTAAGATAAGGTATCTTAGCAAAATATGTGCCCGAATTGAGATGAATCTATTACATTGTTGCATTGAAGGTATTATATATATTATTGAAGGTAAGGTATCTATATTATTTAAATTCTGAAAAGTATTAAGAGCGCTGAAAAAATATCAAGTGATATTAATACCGGTAAAGATAGCGAGACGATCTAGCTAGATGTATTCGAGCCAAACTGGAAAACTGTGGCTTTGGAGCGCAAAGAGTGGAAAATAAAGGGGGAGACCTTTGTCCAGCAATGAGACATGATAGGTTGACAAAAAACATATAAATACCTTAAAAGTATAACTTTAAGAGAAACGTAAAGGTTGGTAACAGAAATAGTGGCATAAACATAAACAAGTTAAATCTAGAATGCTCCCACGCGTTTTCAAAGCTCGTATTCTAATCAAAAATATAAACAAGATCAGGAGTGAATCAAAAGGCAAAGGTCAAAGGACAACGTTTCTGAAGCTTATTGCTCTCTCGGTAGATCTTGTTAATATAGGTACTGAAGTAAAGTTACGTTCTGCACGTTCATACGACAATTGACTTCTACTATTCTATACGTTGTTTAAACGAAAATCAACGCTTTTTTAGCTCCACTGATTCCTGTTACATTCTAACTCTTATATACCACGACAAACCTAAAAAACCTTTCTTTGAAACCAGCGCTATTTCCTTACTATTTGTGTTTGGAAGTAGGATTACGCTGAGACCTTTTCGGTCTCACTACAACTTCACGGGAGGGGCTGATTTTTGTTCTAAGTTTACTGTAGGTTACCGTCCATCAAAAATATTTCTTTTTTTCCTATAATTTGTACTTACCTATTTACTTGTTTTGTCGATATTGAGAGAGTCATTGTGTTGAAAGAATTCGCCAGCCTAGGACACTGCGTTACCGTGCCCTAGCTGTAACTTTTTAACATAATCGTATTTGAAATTTTGAGAGTTATTGACACGAGAGAAGAAGACTTGTTTTGTGTCCATTTCTGACACTGTTTTTTTCTTTTGTGTGTGTGTGCTGAATAAATTTATCTCAATCTTATCTATCTATTTTTCCCAGTAGCAGATCTCAGCGACGGAGAGCGTGAAATGCAAACCTCCACCTCCCCAGCGCCCGTTAGCTACGCGCCTCCTAACAGCACACCACCTTCAGTGCCGGTGGACCCCACGGCTGACACCCTGGTGTCTTCCACCGAGACCCTGCTGCGGAACATCCAGGGTCTGCTGAAGGTGGCCGCTGATAATGCGAGGCAGCAGGAGCGGCAGATCAGTTATGAGAAAGGTTAGTTTTATTCTCTTTACAGGGTTTAATCTACATAGTGATGGATTCAAGTCTTTATTATATTTAAGTTGTTTTTTTTATTAGCACTCAGTATCAGTATCTACTAACCGAACTTCATAATTTCATCACAAGTAAAAATGTTTGCCGCCCAACGAAGTGGGCACAGGTTAGCTAGTACCTACTATTTCACTCGCTTTAGTGTAAAAATCGTAAGTACCTACTCTGTACTACAGTCTTGTTAAATCTTTAGTTCTCGGAAGAGCAAATAATTATGTTTACTAAGCTTAAGATTATGTAAAGATACGATTAAAACGACATTGTATATAAACCTTCCAGTAATTAGCGACATATAGGTAATTTGTGAAATGCACGAATTCTAAGAATCTTTCTTGCCGTTTACATTAACATATGAAATTGTACGATCGTGCATAAAGCAGGGAGACACTGCATACAGGAAGCTTAATCGCCGTAAATGCTATAATCGATATTAGTCAACGTCTCGTGAATCGATTCCTCGTAGTCGGACGAGCATTGATTAGGTGCTCTTATGTTCCTACATCACGTGTTTTAGATACAAGTTATACTCCTGTATAACTACACACGTTCCATTTTGCATTATAATGGTTCATTTATTGCGTTATTACGTAAAATTATTAAAATTAGAAAATAGTTGGTAAATATCAGTTTTGTTGGCGTAATTCTCGGATAGCCGCGCATGGCAGCGCGTATGGCTGCGCCTCGAGCGATGTCGTTTCATTTTATGCTTTAATGATAGACATACTTTATGAGTTTCCAATACTTCATTATGCCTGTACACACGATCGAGCTTTCATTAATGCACTGATTTTTTCACCTGTCTGTCATTTACTTGAGATTTGTTTAGCTCGTTACCTTATCTCTCAGTCTTTCAACTTTGTAGCCTCGTTCACTTTTCCCTCAACATTTTCTCAATTGCTACTGGATTATAATGAACGCTCTAGATATCTGAAGGGATCAGTGTTTTAGATCAGACCAATTTCATAGCTTTTATCTAACATCAGTCTACATACACCTACTGGTTGATACACCTTTCATATGCTCCTCATTATTTCCCGTCTTGAAACAGTCGAAAATATTTTTCACTGCATTAAGAATATGTCTTGATTTGACTTATCTTATATCTTGTCCAATCTAAACAACCGGTTAAATTTACCGCTGGGAAAAAGCACTGCCTGACTTTTAATATTTTGAGCTATGACCAAATTAAAAAGGATTATAACAAACGTAAGTCATAATCAAGTATCTCTAACAAGTCCTGGAGACAGGTCCACGCGAGCGGACGAGCCGTGTCGTGCCTTCGCAAATAGCCGTAGAACAGATGCAGCTGAGTTATTGCCGGGCCCACTATCATTACACACGATTCCATTCGGACAGCGTAATTGTTTAATTGATAATTTCTTCCAGTTATTTATTCACGTCAAACTCCGTTCCCTGAGAAATGAATGTTTGTATTCAACTTATAATTCAAGTGTATTATACAAAAATAATCTGATATCAAAATATTTAATTTGAACAGCATTATGGATTCAATTTTAAAGAGGAACAGCAAAAAGAAAGCAACTATTGTTATAAAAACCATAAAAATACAGAGATCAGGGAGGAGCGCGGGCGCGAGTCATCATCTAACTTGAATATCAATATTGCGCCTCCAGCCAATTGTATTAATAAACAAAACAAAATGAGAAATAATAATGCTATAGGCCAACAAAAGGTTCCATTTCTCCCCCCGATATATAAGTAAACGCCGAGGGAATAACTCCCTAAGCCGACAACGCTAAGAGTTAAAATCGCCTATGGACACAACCCGTAATTTTGTTATTACGATAATAAAATTATTGTTGATGAAACATTTTTTCGAATCGATACGTCTGGCGAACTTTACTGTTGAATTTTTTTATAGAAATTACAGCAATCACTCGCTCGGTTCGCTTCGGCTCAATTGATAGGTGTTACTGACTTGCAATGCTCGGTCGATTCGCTGTATTTTATATAGAGGCACATACTGTAATGTGAGATGAGTTCAAAAACTCATTTCAAACTGTCGATGCTGAAGGTGAAAATTGTTCCGGCAAAATCTCCCCTCTCAGCCACAAATAGCAGATCTCTATCTAGACGCATTCGCTGACAATTTTTACACTAGTGCAGAGTGGCGTGCAGACAAATGTGCACCGCATTCACTGCCTTATCTGATAGCCGACGAAGGGTTGGGTGAAAGGACTATGATAAAACACTGTCGATTCGTAAATATGGCTACCATTGAGCGGGAAATAGGTTGTGTCATGGTTTTTCGAGCACCTCTTTATTGACACGCGTTTTCGATTTACAAGCATTGTTCAGGTCGAAGATTTAAGTTTCAACAAAGCAGAACAGTGCATTCCGAGGCCAATCGAAAAAATAAAATGTCTGTTACACGTTGAATCGGGGCGATTGCGATCATCGCGACATAAATCTGCTTCGGCTACTCTTTAAACCTTTATCCCTGTTAATTCTTGCCGCTTAGTTTATTTCTGAACGCAATGCGCGCTTGTAAAGTCCTTTTTCGCTCTTTTGTATAACAACTATCAGTTTTTGTTAAGCTAAGTGCTGCACATCGGACAAATGGCACGCTGGAGATAGGAGAAGACTTTATGAGTTTCTGTTGTGGGGAACTTTTTATAATTCCGATTTAAGAAAACAAAAGTTTTAAGTGAAAATCAATACATTTGGGTTTGTAAAGCTGTAGAGGTGAGCGGAGTTTTATGTTTTATCAAGACTGACGAGCAGCGACATCTGTTGGGAGCTTTAGTAGTTGCATTCAATATGCTTCTGAAAGTTTTACTTGAAGAGATGTTAACAGAAAAGCAAATGATTTTGGACCATCGTTCTATTCAAATTTATTTCATATGCTCCTTGAATAAGTTCCAATTTTCAATACCAATGATTTCATAACCACAAATGTGATTGTCGAGGGGAGCATGCCTATCAATAACATGGAAGTGACCGATCGAACAAACACGAATGATAAAAACTGATGTGCAAATAGACAGTTGTGTACTCTGTTAATGGATTCAATTGATATAAAAGCTTTCAATGTTGCAGGAGACATTATCGCAACTGACTAATTGGTCACGTGTGTTTTACAAATCAGAGTAAATTATGCTACCTGCAACTTACAAGGTTTTAGGAAAAAAAATGCTTCTAAGCATAGGTATTATTGTTATTGAATGTTTTTAATTTTTTTGTTTGCATATAATGCAGACAAGTAAATACATAATGTTGGTAGTCAAAGAAGATATTTTAATAGATTTAGGTCTGATTTGTTTATAGCCAGGTATTTTTTGAGGTAATTCTTCTTAGATTTTGTAATTTTGAATACAAAACTAGAATGTTAAAACCGTTGTTTCGACTGATAATAAAATCACACTAATATTATAAAAGGTGAAAGTTTGTGTGTAAGTGTGAATGTTTGTTACTCCTTCGCGCTCAAATGGCTGGACGGATTTGAAATTGAATTTGGAATTGAATGAAATTTGGTACCAGAATAGCTTATATCCTGGATTAACACAAAGGCTACTTTTAATCCCGGTATTCTCACGGGAACGGGAACTATTCGCGGGAACACCGCGGGGCGTAACTTGTAATAAATAAAACCGAACAAAAATTTTGTAGTCGTGCTTGGCCAAATAAATTGTGGTAGCAAGTTAATCGATAAAACTAATAAACAATTATTAAATTATCATACTGGCACATTTCTTGATTATCATGTCACATTAATTTGGAATCGATTATTTCTCAACTTTATCGAGAAAGATTAATCAGATTAAATTGTGACCCTGATACATTAATAATATTCATTGCATAAATGAATGCAATGTGGGACAGGACACGACAGCAATATAAAAAAATGTAACCAATTATTTTTGTGACAAATTTTAGCCTACGCTTTTGAAACGCATTAGGTGTTTCAACTTTTCAAGATTATTAACATCATCAAACGAAAATGATTATTAATATTATTTTTATTTAGTGATTCACGAGCATTAGCCAATTTCTTTAATATTTTTCTGTGGTTTTGCTCACTGTAGTTTAACATTAGTGGCAATTCTGAGTGTCGCAAAAGCTAAACTAAGCTAACTAAAATTGTTGCCGTCCCTTTCATAGCGATGGGAATAAAAAGGATGGCAACAATTTTAGTTAGCTTAGTTTAGCTTTTGCGACACTCCGAATTGCCCCCATTACCTACTAAAATTACAACTAAATTTGTATATCTAAGTATCTACCTACAGCAAAATTATAGTATTGAAGAAGTAAAATAAGTATACCTAACCTATACCTAAATACTGGGATATAAATACGAGTAAGTATAAAAAACATGTCACTGTATTGTGCTAAGTAGGTATATAATAAGTCAAAGCAAACCAAAAACTCCTCATATTTTAAATTAGACTAAAGCTAAGCTAAAGCTCAAAAACCAACCAACCAGAGGTAAACAAACAAAGATCGTTGTGCGCGATGGCGCTTACAATGGCGCGAAAGCTGGCGCTGCACAATGCGCGGTATCGGCGCAAGCGCATCGCGCGGTGGCTCGTTACCTGCGGGCGTTGTTCGCTTGGCAGCTAGGAGACGGAAAGCCGAGCTGGTTTTATAGTCATAAAGATTCGTACTCAGTATGGATATTGCTGTTTTTTGATGCAGTCAGAAATTTAAAACACTTCAGACTTAATTTGGTACCTAAATCTAGGTATTTATAGTCTTTCCAATCGTTTATTTAACTTTTGACAGATCACGCACATAAAGTTTTGTAATAATTTTTGATACAATGTACTACAGGGAATACTGTACGTCATGGACGAGTGCCGCCCACTTAGAGATGTTTCATTCGTAATTAATGACCACCGACTATAAACTGTTTTGAAATAAATCGATTATCGATTATATTAATAACACATAATTACAATAAAATTATTGTGATTATTTTTATATCAAATATAAAATAAATGAAATATGGTCACGACTGTATCCCGGGAGCGGTAGACATTTCTTTCAGATCATTAGGAAATTTTAGATCCTTTTTGAAGATGTCTAAGGGGGTAGTCAGAGGTATGTCCAAATACATACATATTTGGTACATGCCCACTTTTTGCAGAAGTTAACTTTCCATACGTGACAGGTTGCAAGCCCATCGACGCTATTAGAGAGCTAACTGGTTTCCTCACGATGTTTTCCTTCACCGTTATAAGCTCGTGTTAAAGCGCATATAAATTTTTCGATGCGAAAAGTTCATTGATGCACGGCCGGATTCGAACCCACGACCTTCGGATCGAAAGTCGAGGTACTAATCCACTTGACCAACACGGCATTTTATATCAAATCACGTAAAAACCTTTATTATTTTAAAATGCCTTAGATTTCTCTGTTTTAATGCATAAATAATTTGCGTAATGAAAACAGTTCCATCGTACTCGTACCTAGTAATGGGATCGAATTTCTTCGCTGAAAATTAATGAATCTAAAATAATCGTTTAGACTTACTGTAGTTGGTTTAAATAAAAAACATGTGAATGAACTGCGGTACCTACTTGTAATGAACAGGTGCAAAATGTTGAAATTCATAGTAAATAATGAGTGTGTTAAATCGATTAAAACTTCTTCATGAATAAAATCGATCGATAAAATAAATCGAATCGGTAACAGGTCAGGGTATCACTATTTGAGTCAGTATTACAGCTGTCAAAAGTTAAATAAACGGTTGGAAAGGGTATAATAACCAGAACTTGGATGAGACGAGTGAAAGACCGTAGAGATTCACACAAAGACCTAGCAGTGGGTGAGATGAGGCTGCGGATGATGATGATGATGAACCAGAACTAACAATTTAAATATAATCCACTTATCACACAATATTCATATTTCTATGAATACATTTTTTAAACGACTTCAAACACCGAGGTTTCTCTATTTGACTGTAAGATTTAAGACATTCATCTCTTATTATTAAGTAATAATTTAAATTTTGCGGTAAGATACTTTTTAACAGACTCTTCTTTCAGTTGTCCCTACTACAAATTACCTACATAATTATCTACTTACGTACAAAATTACTTCTTGACACATAACTTTATATTACGTTTTTATTAGTGACCTGATTAACTATAACACCGCCTTATCCTTCACTCTACTTAGCCATCAAACGTGACAAACTGCATAGATTCAGTTTGCGGTTTCCCTCGTCCATTGAACTATGTGAACAATAAGTGACATTAACTAGAGGATATTAAAATACCAATCGCGCAATGTACCGATGTCGGCCATATTGGATTACAGTGTCGGTCCGGTTACGGCGCACGCGACGACCCCACGCGCGCCATCTATAACTTACCGGATTACCTGTGCATTGCCGATTGGCTTGACATGACATGACGGCGGTTAAATTATTTTGAATTTAGAAATCTGCTAATTTGAATTGGTTCCTTTTTCTTGGTAATTTAAATGTCTGGCCAGTTGAATACAAATATATTTTAGGTAAAAACATTATTATGCAAATCGAATTTTTAGTACCTATACACTGTAGGAAGTAAGTTAACTCTGTATTTATTTTATAATGATCATTGATCAGTCACATTATATAAACTATAAATAAACGGAGTATGTTTAGGAACGAACCAAACCATAAGCTACAGTAAGATTATGAATAAGTAAAAAAAAAACCATAAACTTGAAGCTCCTAACTAAATTCATAAACATTACAAATGTAGAGTGAAAAACTACAATTAAAATTATCTATAATAACAATGCACACTTCAAACCGATAATGGTATTTTGCGCTGGAATAGCAAAGGGTTCTCGATCGCCCGAGGCCGTAGAACTATTGAATTCATCAATTCACTCATGTGAAAACTTTGAAGCTGATTAGACTGTTATTCTGGGCAAAAAGTTGAGATACAAAAACATGAATTTATTCGTGAATTTACATTTGGATGAGTTGGTTTTATCTACTTATTTGAACAAAATAATATCTAGTTCGTACAGAAATAACAATATTGTTAAACTTATTTCAAATGGCTTACGATATACATACTCAAAAACAGTTTCTTTTAAATGTTCAGATATACTTACAAGAATGTTTTATTAAAATCTTATGAAGCAAGCATATTTATTATTGCAATGCAACATCTAAAATCATGTATTCAGAAACTAGGTGTACACACAATAAAAACAATACTTGTGTGAAAACATGCTAGGTTTCAAAGTTATCTCTGCGAAAATGTACCAAAACTATTACCGTGTAAGTAGGGACTGTCGATCCATCGTATTCAACACATAAATTCATAGACAGTAGCTCAAATATGAATCCGGTACCGCAACCAAGGTAAGAAACTCCCTCAGGATCTCAGGATCTAATGTAGAACAACTTGCAAATATTATATTCTTTATCCTGCACATTCAAATTTCAGCTCTAACCCACTATACTAAAAATAGATTCTGCGTAGCAAGGGTTAGGTACATAGGACTTTTGGGATTGTGGGGTACAGAAGGGGTAAAGTGAGACAATCGTAAAGTTTAATAATAATTACATTCTCAACTCTCCTCCCAGGTTGTGCAATAATTAACCGCTCGGAATTACTTAGCTGAAATAATTTAATGTGACGCACGACGGTTCTGTCTGTCTGTGTACCCTCTTAATCCTCGCTTTATTATTTTATATCTGATTATTTCGTAATGTGGAATGGACATTTTGTTCATTAATTGTATCTATTAACAATTTATATGTTTTAAATTATTTGAAATCAATATCAAAAACTTGACTTAACTTTTAGAAATGTATTGCTTTTATTTGTACAAGTGCTTATTGTGCAAGCCAGTGATTTTTTTTTTCTTTGAAATTCTGAATTTCATAATTATTGTCCTCCCTTAAATCCTAATCATAACCAAACTTATTCAAAAACATAATTCCCTAGTTCTTAATATTTAAAACTGGTATAAACTGAGATACTTCGTCCATATTACCAAGACCCTTTACTTCCTTAAACTTCCAGGTGTATAAAGGTCATGTAAATCGGCTCTTGTCTCTGTGGGGTGAAACGAACGCCTGTTCTAGTTGTAATTTACATACGGAATTACAAGCTTGTATTATGGTTATGCTCTTGTTTATGAGAATAGGGTTGCTCGGTTATATTATTCATATCGTAAGTATTATTTCAGTTCTCGAAAGTGGCCATGGACGAAGGAAACGAAGCGTAACCATTGGTGACATAAATGGTCATACATAGTGGTCAGTAGATAGATAGAGGCGGGATAATATTTTTCGTTTAAGCAGTATATGCGTGTATGTTTAGTGGGTTCTTTTTGGTTGAAATATAATTATGTACGCACGTAATGTAATTCAAGTGCAAAATGCTATAGTTAATCTATGTATTTTTATGTTACAAACCAAATCAAAATTAGTTAAATCGGCATCCAAAATTAGGGTTCGATTATTTTGCCATAGGTTACGATTTTATTTGCGTCCAAAAATAATTTTACAAAAGTTTCAATAGTGTCATTGTTTACTTTGGTTGAAGTACGATTGGGCTCATAATACTTATTGTTTAATCAAGTTTTCTTGTTAACTGCGAGGTACCTACAGTTGCAAGTCTCCAGTTTTCCTTTGAGATTTCTCCATAAAACAATTACGCATTGCCAAAGAAGATACTTCTTCATATCTCCCACGATAATGTGCCCATAACTTCTCATTAAAAACATTTCTTGTAATTTCTATTCCCAATGGAGGAAATTGATAGGTATAAAATAAGTCATAGCGCACACCTGCCCGCGACTCCATCGCATTAATATTCTTTATATGCAGTTAAATTTAGCCTCGGGCGCGAAACATCGGGAACTTTGCAGAAATATGAAAAATTACCGGTCAGGGAGCGACCGCAAAACAGCGAAAGAAATGTCTAATGAAAGCTTAGAGCCATTCGCATAAATCTCCCTTACATTTTTAATACCAATATATCCGAGGGGAGCATCGGGGAGCCTAAACAAAACATTCGCGGACTCGTGTTTATATCTTATTTAAATAACGCCAGATGTCGGCCGCCTTTTTAATCGGTGCCTTACTGGAGACATAATGGTATCTTCCGATCTCCCGTCAGCTGGTATGTAGATGTACCGGAGTTTATCGTGTTCAGTGGCTAATTTAAAAATCGCGGATCCCTATTCTCATCGGGAAAGCCCGTTGATATCTCTCTTGACCTGCATTTTTTATTTGCTTCGTTACCTAAGCCACGTATCGCATCGAATCTCAGAGAGTCGTGTAGTCTCATTAAAATAATACAGGGCTACCGGATAATCTTATCCTGTGTGTTTCGATCGCAGATTGGGTGCGCGTGCGCCGATAGCAGCGCAAGTTATTCCGACCGCGCACGATCGATACGCTACGTCCTTTTTAATTCCTTTGGCGACATCTTCATTACTTGTGTTTGCCGGTAATTGCCCATGAATACACAACTGAAAAGATGAAGCAATTTACAAAACGTAAAATTAGAGAGAGAAAATTCATGCTACATTCGAAATGCAAATACCTTATAATATATTCATAAAATTATGTGTTACACATGTATGACAAAATCTTCGCATCAAATAAAGGAGTAGATTGCGTATTTTTTATGAACAGCCCTTCAGAGAAGATTATTTAGAAGTAACCCTTATTCTGAGGCACGAGGGTTAAAACTCCCCCGACAGTGAGGCGCGATTGCAAAAGATTTTATGCTCTAAATTTCACACATAATAAAGGGAAGCAATTCTTATGATTATTAGCGTAGAGACTGCGGGAATAATCCAGTGACGGAACCGTGTGACATAAGCCGGAAAAATCTAATAACAATAAAATAAAATTGCCAACGGTTTGTAGATTTAAAAAGAATAGGGAAGAAAATTCGTTTTCCGCACCACGACAGCCATTATCGTTACTTCGAATCTACGTTTTAAGAGCATCGTAAAATTCTTTAACATTTATACGAAAGTCATAATTCTGTTTCTGTAAACCTATTATTTAGCGTTCATTGTAATTACTTTTACAAAGGGAGATTAGTTAATAAATCATCCCTCGCTAAACCTCTAAAAGTGCTTAAATCAACAAATATTCCTAAGTAATATTTCCTTACGATATTACTATTAGAATTTCACCTTTATACAGGGGAAGGCTCCTTAAGATTCAGCGGAGTAGAAACGACTAAACACGACTTAGAGGGAGACCCTAAATGGTTACTTTTGTTTCCGGATTCAAAGACCTATTTCGGTCGCTTTCACCATAACGCTCGTTTAAATTATTTTCTCAGTTCTGAGTCGTAAATTTTAGGTAGACTTTAATTGTTATTTTAACTGCAAGCTCGACTTCGTCTTCACCTTAGCGAGGGCTGTGAAAATGCGTCTTAATTCGTTCACCCTATGACTTATGTTCCGGTGAAATTACCTTGTTTTCTCTTTTGTCTCTATCGCATAAATTCACTGTTTTGTCCAACACCTTTTTATCAATTTTATGATGTTCAATTTGTAAAAGTCTTTCAATGTGATCAAAGAAGAATAAAATAGGTAGTTTCCATGAACGGGTCTCAAAGGGCATCGCGTTCTAAATTTAAATATTATTGTTGTTTTTGCTGAGTGCACGGAATTGAAGAGAAATAGAATTTTCTCGCGCGACCCTTTATACTCGTATATAATCGGGAATCTTATTTGGCTGCTGCTGTTTCAAAAAATAAAAGACAAATTGACTTGTTCGCATATTCGCGGATGGGTGCCACCTTGTTTTCAAATCATAAACATTTAATTTTATAGCCAGATAATCATTATCAGCTAATTACTTGCCTTTTAAACATTATTAAATTGCGTAATCGAAATTGATCCTTTTGTTTATGGGCCTGAGCCTTTCAATCATCTATCGACCATTCAGCTTCGGTATCATAATAATAATTGTCCATAATTATATATTCCCTTGAACCGCGCATCGTTTTTATTGTTATTTTATTTATAAAGTAATAATTTTTCGTCGGACGCCAACTCGATCAGGTTTTAAATTTGATTGATCCGATATAAAGATCGATTTAATAAGTGTTCCGCTGTATTTTGGTTTTCATTCGTTTTTGTCGGTAAACGTTTCCTTGGGACCGATCGAATCCCGCGAGTCTGCTTTGATTTATCGCTATCCTTCTCGATTTTTTCATCGTTTTCAATACGTTGCTTATAATATTCTCAATCTTCTAATATACTACAGTTCACTTCAATTTGCTTCTTTCATTGTTCAATTAAGGAAATTAAGCAACGATAGACGTAATCTTCAAATGGAGGAGGACCTCCAGTAGCAAGCATTAGATCATTATCAGTTTGTGTTTCGGAAACACATTGAAAAAAAATTCTAAATCAAAGCATCTCTGTACCAGGCGGTCATAAGCATAAGAAGATGGCTAGATCGGCTACTGTACAAGGGACCACCAGGCGCATCTTTTGTTGGAGCCGAGTACTCGCACAAATCGCGATATGTCGAGATACGTGGCTCGCTTAATGGTCGTCCCTCGTACGAGGTAATTTACGTCTCATGTGCGAAACCACTCTTAAAAGCTCTCTAAATTACAGTTTACATCGGGATTGATTTGAAATTAATCTTTCGATCAATGCTTTTGTAATTTAGGCTTTTGTTTTTGTTTTAGACCTTCTGTTGATTAAATTTTCTGAAGCACAATAGCCATTAAAAATTGTGCATCATTTTTCGGACAATTCACTGAATGTAATTCAAATGGAGTAAAAATTTATCTAGCAAAGGCGTATCAAGTATTTCTTTGTATGGAGAAAAATCTGAGTAAACAACAAATAACAAAACATTTTGGCTTGGCTTATTACCTGAAAAAATATTATTCTAAATATGTCCTAATTTACGCACTGAAGCGCTTACAAAAAACACATTGAAAAACATAATCTGGTTATTTATTGAGCAGCACGGGACATTTCAATTCCCCGATCTCGATTCTAGATAGCTATTGTGCGATACTCATACCTTTATCCGTAGCATAATAAGCTACTCGTGTACATGCAAGTTAACTTGTCTCCGCTATCGCAGATACGGCTGGCCGATACGGCTGCGCGCTCGCATTGTAGATCTCTATCAGACAGTAGTACCTTCCGACGCTTAGTTTCTGTTAATTGGCTTAACTCGCCTCTGAATTTCGATATTCAAATATTTGTGGAACTTTCGATTGTCTTTTGTTTCTTGTTGGTGGAAAATATAATTGACAGCGTATTGTTAAAGTTTGCTTGATGTATCTCTTTTATTCGAATTCTTCTTCTTCTCTCGAGTCAATGGCTAGACCTTACATTTTCGTTGCCCAGTACTCGGAAAGATTAATTTATTAATAATTAATAATTCGAATTGAATCATGTAGGTAGGTAGTTATAATGTGGTGGGAAATAAATGTATCCCTATTTCCCTTGGTCACGCTGTAACACTGAAATAAGCTATCAAAGCTAGCTTATAAAATAGCTTTATTCATAAGGAAAGATATGGGGTACTTTTCATAAACATCGAGTATAGTTTATACCATAACTACGCAGGTAACATGAAAATACTCAAACTATTTTTGACTTGAATTTTGATTTCTATTTCAATTAATTGAAGGTATAGGTTATTAAATTTTATATAAAACATGATCACCATTTTGAATTCATCTAAATCTACATAGCTACGAGTATGATCTTAGGATAGTAACAAATAGGATAAAATTATGAGTTCATTATAAAATAAGCTATTAAAATAGAATGAAACGGGCTCATTGTATTAATTCAATATGCAATTATAACTGCCATTACGGAGGCTCATATCGCAATAATTAAAACGCTAACCGATTTATTAACCGACACAATACGATAGAATTGAACAAGATAGTTGCGGGCCCGCTCGGAACTAAATCACGGGGATTGTCTATTTTAAACAACTAGCTGCGCCCCGCGGTCTTACCCGCGGCGAATAGTTCCCGTGGGAATGCCGGGATCAAAAGTTGCCTATGTGTTAATCCAGAATATGAGCTATCCTAGCACCAAATTGAAATCTTGAAAGTTAGAGAAATACTATGGTTTGATTAGTTACCTAAATAACGTTACGTAGCGAGTTTGTGACCATTATCTACCTACTACATATTCTGTCTGTTGATATGATACATCCTACCCAGCGAAGAAAGTAATTCTTGCTTATAACGTTAGCGTACATAAGATCTTACTCAGAGATGGATTAACAAGATTTTTTAAGAAACCTTGGTCAGTCAGTAACAAAATAAATCTAAATAGTTTTAAGTGCTTACCAAGTAGTAGCAAAAGAACAAGTGGTATGTACTCACAAATTGTGAAAGTACTAGTATGAATCTATCTTAAGATATCGCAACCTTCGATTTTACTACAATAAATAGATATTTACCTAGTATCTTCTCAATAACCAAGCTTCCTATTGAATAGCACTGACTCATATTCCTTCTAATTTATTATTACCTTTGTATTCATTATTGCCGGCATTGTGTTACTCTATCTTAAGACAATGAGGTTATATCAAATTGAATCTTTGGATTGATGCAGTTAACCGACGGATAGCTTATCTTGCGCAGTTAGTTCACTCCATAAAAATAGTGTAATAACATTCTTACTTGAGAATGATTTTAGTTAAAGTAAAAATACTGTTGATAATGATAAAAAGGACCACCGAAATTTGTACTCCCAAAGAAGAATCTAAATTTAAAGCTAAAAAAAACGCCATAAGTCAGATAATAAGCTGCATTTTTAAAGTTTTTCGATAAATAAGTATCTACAAATGTAAAGAGGTGTTCAGTAATTAGCAAAGTGCAATTGCTTAGGTTGTTAGGTATGTCAAGTTGTTCGTCCTAGATAAAAATACTATGAAAATAATACAAAAGCACACTCATGTCAAAACTGAAATCCTTCTTAACCAAAATACAGAAGGGTAAAATATATAGGATCGTTGAAAAATCTGTGGTCTCTGTCTAACCTATGTATTCAAATCTGGAATAATGTAACATCCAGCTCACACAAACTTACTCTTATAACTATTCTCGAAAATGACACGTAGTTGAACAACGCAACCGTATCCCACTGTGTACTTAGGTGCTAACATCACAAGTTAATCAGGCTGATCCCCTTACGACCTCCATTAGATAGACGCAGCTTAGGTACCTAATTGAATAAGGGACCAAATTAAACTGAGTTTGTGAGACACGACCTCTTTCTATTCAAATGGAATGGCGTCACGTCGTATGGACACTTATCGATGCCAAGATTAGACGGGTCTTGATTGAAACCCGTTGTTTCTGGAGCTGAGTTTCATTTAGAATGTTAATCATATGCGTTACTCTAGCGATGCAAAATTGTATTAATAGTGTATTGCTACCTATATTTAGAAATTATTTACCAGCTGTTAGATTTGTTTTCCTGGGGACTAAGTTTTGAACTTTGCCAGATACTTTACTGTATATTAAAAAGCATATTATGTTCATATTTAAACGTCAGCCTTTATTATATTTCATTATTATTATTATTTATCATAAGCTTGTTAAGACGTTCTTGATAGATCGTCGAAGTTAAGCAACGTTCTGAGCGGTCACTACTTGGATGGGTGACCGCAAGTGGCATTTTCATCTGAGCGCTTCCGTGCTTCGGAGTCACGTTAAATTGACGTTAACATGACGGAGTCCTCTAGGCGGCCTAAAAACTCCGTCACCAGAGTTAGCCACTTGCTCAAACGAACGAACGAACGAACGATCATAAAAGTAACTAACCTAATCGCCTATTAAAAATCTCTTGCTACTTTGTTTGGTAAATTGTAAAGTTGTGTGTACTTTTATGTATAGCAAGTTATGAATCAATAAGCAACATTAGAAATAGATCCTTACAATAGATAAAAACCCATTTTAACTTCTACCTATCGGCATCTAATCTAAACTCAATAAAGCCGACAATACCTAGCCATTTCCAGTTAACATTTAATTGAAAGTTATGCAAATCTCTCAATTCGACTCCTCCAATACGAACAGGGATTCCGACTGAGTTGATCCGTGTTTATGCTCCTAATCTTACCCTTGTTACCGGTTTAACCCACTGTTAAGGCACAATGCCTTTTGTTTAGCCGTTTATTTAAGTTATTTAACTGGCATCTGTAATTTGATTATCGAAACAAAAGTAGGTCAGAGTTGAAGTTTGCGAGTAATTGTATTTTACGGATACTTAGTTTTAAGTAGCAATGGGATTGTTACTCCAGACAAAAAGTATATAGGTACTTCAGGGATTTGTTTAAGTGTTGATTATCTTTTGACTTCTGCTTCTATGAATTAAAAAAAATGATAATTATAAATACATCATACCAAACCGTGGTCTATTTGTTATCTCTACAGTCTTTCTGGTTTAAGGACTTTTGAACCAGTGTTTGTGACCTTAAATGACGTAAAAACACAGCAGTTTTTAATACTTACACATCATTTTCAGTTTTGAAAACTCTTTGAATTAGTACAGTTCGTTCGTTAGTTCGTATGAGCAACTGGCCAACTCTGTTGACGGAGTTTTTAGGCCGCCTAAAGGTCTCCGTCATGGCTTAACGTCTTTAATAGCCGGGACCGACAATTTAACGTACCTACCCTCCAAAGCACGGAAGCGCTCAGCTGATAATGCCACTTGCGGTCACCCATCCAAGTTGTGACCGCTCAGAACGTTGCTTAACTTCGATGATCTATCAAGAACGTCTTGCTTCGCCACGAGCGCTTCGAATTAGTACAGTTGGATTTAAACACAATATTGATGTTTTTCTGTTGTTACAGCCGAGCTGAAGATGGACGTGTTAAGAGAAAGAGAAGTAAAAGACAACCTGGAGAGGCAATTAGTGGACGAGCAGAAAATGCGAGGTAAGTGCAAATAGCTTAAATTAAAACATAATACAAATCGGAAAAAGTACCAGCCAAAATAGTTAGCTAAAGATTATTACATGCTATCCACTCTGTCTGAGAACAGAAGGTACTGTCAAGGTTATTTAGAAGAACTATTTGAAAAATGGTTATAGAAGCAAAAGTTTCAGTGCTTTTCTATTTGGTATAATTACTGTTTCTAGCTAAGCAAAGAAATATCTTCAATTATCATGGTCTAGTGCAGTTTCGACCCACGTTTTGTCAAAGGTTGGTACAAAACGTGGGTCGATAGAGATCTGATTAAAAGGCACAAAACTTTAAATATACCTACTCAAAAGTTTTTCCAAAAACTAGGATAAAACTATAGCGAATAAAAGTTCCTATCCCGTAGTGCAATATACCACAGTCCGAAGACAATGAAAAAGAACAACTAGGGTGTAATTTCAATGGCTTCCATAAATCTCTGATCGGGCGCTCCGCAGTCGACTCCGATATCTCGTTACACAAGCATTGTCTTCTTCCTCGCAACATTATTTATTTCCAACATTAAAACTATTATATTCTCGTGTTACTGAATCCATTTCGTGCCACCGACTCATCGACGCCCTGTAATTATAAGTGTTTCCTCAGAAGTAATGATTGGAGATGATAGCTGTAATAATGTTTGTGCTATGTAGAAGTTTATAATATTTTGTCCCAGGAACTACATATTTGCCTCCTGACTGTACACAAATCTTAGTAAAGATGTCTGAGGTTTCAAAATAGACTTCAATGGCTATGCAATTTTTTATATCTGAGTTGCAAAGTGGCCTAGACTGGGACACCGTAATAGGGGTGGTCCACCGGCTCGATGGGTAGATGACATCCGCAAAACAGTGGGTTGCACGTGGCTAAGATTAGCGCAGGATAGAGGCGAATGGCATTCACGAAGGGAGGCCTATGCCCAGCAGTGGGTTAAAAGTGGCTGATGATGATGAGTTGCAAAGAATCCTACCTTTTCTTTTACCATGTCTTTACTTGAATAAAACTGACAAGGCTAAACTTATTGCTAGAAGATTAAAAATTCAAAAAACGTGAACTTTATGTCAATAATATAATAGCATATTCAACTCTTACGTATGTAGCCAGCGTCATACTCATTAGTCACAAGTTTTATAGGAAAAGGATATGAAAGAATGAATTTAACGTTGAGTAAGGTTAATATAATTTTCCATATCCACGCAAACCATGATTATTGCTTACTTTATTTTTCTCGTCATTTTACGAACCCTCTACATTTCCTTCAATTTATTACTTTGCTGATAGGTTTATGGCATAGCACATAATCGGTATAATCTACCATTTATTAGAACGATCTGCGTTCAGGTCATTTTGTTTGTTTATAGGTAGAATTGAAAGATAGAATAGGTCAACTTTGCCATAAATTAAAACTATCGTTACTGCCTTTATGGTCTATAATAACATCCATAAATTAGATAGCAATGATATTTACTCGTATACACCGGCAACGGCAAAGAAAATGTTCGACCTAAATAGGAATATCATAATTTTATCTTAAAATCTATGCGACGATTTATTATAATTTAACTACAATTTTGTAAAATAAAAAAACGAGGTGCATTAATTCTGCTTCATTATATCAATATGGAAAAAATATCTTAATACTTCATTAAATCAGAAAAAAATATCTGTCTTCAGCTATTTTTCTCATATTCAAATAGAGATGTTCTTCAAATAGGTAGATGAAGATGAGAAATAACAATTTTTAAATGACAAGCTAAAGGAATCAGTTGTTCAGTTGCTTTGATCGAAATAATGGCAATATTTTGGTCTTTATTGTATAAATTCAATTCTTTTCTATCCAAACAAAGGTTATGAAACAATGCATTACCACCCTTTCTAATACCAATAGGATATTGTGTCAGTAAAAAGAAAACCGTAGAACGTCGATAACCTTTGTACGAAATGTCAAGCGACATGCCATCGACGCCTTGAGACAAAGGGTTTAATTCCATTGAAAACAATACATTAATAAGCAAAACACAACTCTATACCACCCACATAACGTCACATTTAGCACAAGAAAATGACAGCAATTTTACGTGTCACAAACAACATAAACGCGATGTATCGAGGTAGACATTTCTCTTGTGTAAATGTAATATAAATTTAAATGCTAATATAGGGACGACAGGTCGCTTGTCGTTGCGTATAATGAAAATAATTACTGCTTCAGAAACATGTGTTATAATTATATGACCGGTAAATGTACGGCAAACATTCTACCAGGTCGTGGTACAATGTTTATTGAACTTAATTCTAGTTAAGTATTGCACTATATTCTTATAAATATCATAGGAACACTGTTAATGGATTTTCTAGTCTATTTGGCGATCCCGATCTAGTTTAAAAGCTTTTTGACATCTTTCGTGCTAACACTAGCGGTTAACACCTTTATCGGCACTGAGGCTTTATATTAGAAGTCAATAAAACAATTTATATCTTTAGTGCATTTAATGACCAACAATTTTCGTTGCTAAATATTTGCACAATGCGATATTTTATGGTGTTAATTATGACCGATACATTGACGTAATGTTTTATTATCACTGCTATTATTTTTGTCATCAAATCACCTTTAAATTACAAGTTTTATGAATCCTCTTTCTGTGTGGTCTCATTGTGATAGTGTGACTTTCTTCCGGTGACTTCTATTAGTTGATGTGCTTTATATATCTAAAGCTGTATGGAATCATATTTAAATTGACAAGTGAGGTGATTGCAGACTATAATGGAATCATATACAAATTGACAAGCAATATACATAGCTTTATCTCCATAGATTAAGTGCAAGTATAATGCACATTTATGTTTTTCTCTAACACAACAAAACTATAGCCAATATATATATACCAATCACAACTCGCCATAACACCAAACATTGATAGGATTACGCAGTGGGGTATGATGCAACAAAGAGGAATCGAGGTGTCCATACATAATTCACACGGTGAATGAACTCTATCCAACGTGACCAATACTGTTAATTGCCAAAAACCAATCATCAGATAGCGGCAGCGCGACGTGAAATACTACTTTGGCTCACAAAAGGGATGTTCGGAACTGGAACGAATCATTTTACTACTCAATATGCTGGTTGACAGATTGGGTTACATTTTTCATGGAGAATGTCGTATTTTTGTTCTAATCTTCTGTTATGTAGTATCAATGGTATCAGATGAGTCGTTAAGCCATACCGGTCTTTAAGCGGCTTAAAACTCTGTCACCAGACTTGATCTTATACGAACTTTCTTTACTTTTAAAGTTACGTAACAAAAAACGGCATAATATAATAAATAAATAAATAATGATGACCAGTCTATATTTTATGACACTACTCATTACCAAGTATAGCATCTTTGATATTTTATATTCAACTAGCTAATCAATCCTGGTACCAAATTTCATTCAAATACGTCCATTCGTTTGAGCGTGTAGGAGTGTTAAACATACACACAAACTTTCATCTTTATTATTTTAAGTGTGACTAGACAAATTTCCTTTTAATGCATAAAATCTGAATGATTGCCAAAAATTTATTATCTTTTAAATCCCTACATTTCAAAAGCTGTTAGGCTCCTTCATTGTTGGCCATTAAAATTCAGCTTGGTTCGCTAAACGGAGACTGAAAAATATCGCCTTCGGTCAAGTCAAGTGCCCAACTGTATTCATAATTTTTACTTTACAAAACACATTTTTGTTCAACCTTTCGCGTCCAATTACAAGAATTAAATTATAAAAGATGGCTTATATTATTATTATCTATTTACATAATAATATTAAGATTTAAAATGTATTAAGTAAGTACCTACCTACGTATGAGCATTGAGGATGTGGCCCACTAAGGGACGGAATTTAAAATGAGTCTAATAATATAGATTTAGGCCTTCATTCATAAAGATTTGTCAATAATGTTTTTTTCTTGTTACTCTTATGGCAATTAAAAGAGATAGCAACATAGATTTTTAATATCCGTTTTAGCTAAAGTAAGTTTAGGTACAAGTCCATTATGAAAAACGGGGTCAGAGTGGTACAATGCTGTTATATGACTATGCAAAAGAAAAGAAAATATTTTATTAAAATTGAGTTTAGCACAGTGAATAAAGGATATTGAAAAATGCTACCACAAGTTTGCCAACATTACAAATTCAAAACTTGGGCTTGAAACTTGAATTCGTATGAACCGCTGCCCAATAACAATCAATCAGGAGAACCGATAGCTGAATAACAGGGACGGATCAAGAAAACATATTAATCTTTATAGAAGTGTAATTGAGAATTTCACACAATCTTTATTGGTATGATACAAAAAACGTATTACTCGTATTTTGTAGAATTTTACCTAAGTAGTCAAATTAAAAAAAAACAAGACAATAAATAGACAAGGATTATGTTAATTATATTTCGTTTAGATATAAAACAAAACCGAACCATTGTGTTGTAAAAAAAACACAGTAAATTCTAATGTCAATGTTTTTCTGATCTGTGATCGCAAAAGTTTAAGAAAGCACATCTTAACACGCTTGCTGTTATGTAAGTATAATACGTATGTATTTACAAAAATATATAAAAATAATATAATATCAGTCATATACTCGTATTTCCCATAACGCAAGCTCTGGGCCTGAATGACGCTGTGTGAAATGTTTTTATTATTTATTTGTTTTTTTTGCCCTTTGCCCAGCAGTGGGACGATATAGGTTAAAGAAAAAATAATAATTTTTGTTTAGAGTTGCCCCCATTTATCCCTAGTTTCGACCCTGCACAGCTATTGCCATGAAAATTGGAATAGAGCCCGCTCGCCTATGCCTAATCAACGTCCGCGGACTACGCCATTCATAATAGATATTGTATTGAATGGTATCGCGCGCGAATCTATGCCTTCGTAATACACGCGCGCATTTCAATGGGGTGATATTCGCTTGATCGGTAATTATCTAACTTCTGCTTGTTTTAGTCATTTCAAAAACTAACATAAGTATTGCTTTACTTTTGCATCATGTAAAAGCTCCTCGAAAGCTTTTGCTTTTGTTATGGGAACCCCCTAACTGGTAATACTCGTACTGCTAATTTATGGATAAATAGCTTACTCGCCCTCGGATTCGCTCGCGTGGTACCTACCTTGATAAAATATAGCCTATCGGAAAGTCCATGCCCATCGGTGAAAGAATTTTTGAAATCGGATAAGCATTTACGGAGATTACCCCAAACATACAAACAAAAAAGACGTGTGGCACTCGGAGACTGCCGCGGTAAAGCTATTGCATAGTATTTTTTCGGAGTGGGGGGTGTTAGGTTATTTTCGTTACGGAATTTCTGGATTCGGTCTCCACGCTCAAGGCCCGCGATAGAATATATGCAATAGCTTAAAAAATCTTCTAAAGAAACAAAAGCTGGGATATCAATGTCTCTGTTAAAACAACTCGGATTTTAATAAGACAGTAATATTGGCATTTGCGCGGCATCAATACCCCCATTCCTCACATAATGTACGCATAATTGGCGTAACATTTCCACTCTACCCTTTCAAGACGTAATGTTACGGCCTACATGTTATTTAATTACGCAATCTGGAAGCACAATGCGAATTATACCGACTCCTTTGGCAATGGATAGGGACTTTGAGGTGCAGGGGCGAACTCGTTTCTATTGAACTTTAGAGAATGCTGGAAGAATGCTTACGCAATTTGACGGTTTCAGTTTCACAAAATGTTTACTTTTTACACGCTTTTGAACCAACTTCAAATAAGGAGGTTCTATGTTCTACTGTATTTTTTTTTGTATGTTCGTTCACCTTGGTGGCTATTTGGTATGTCGCCAAAACTAAACTAAACTAATTTGACAGCACTAAAATTAATACCATCATTATTTCTATCGTTATGAAAGGGACGGTATCATTTTTTAGTGCTGTCAAATTAGTTTAGTTTAGTTTTGGCGACATCCCGAATAGACCATTATTCGGTTAATTAGTGGACCGATTTTTAAAATAGTTTGAGGATCTGATGGGGAGCTGATGGTGAACAGCAATGCACTTCAAGAGTGCAGGAAATTGTTGTCTTCTTACAAAATTAAAATTGGTTTTATAAAAAATGTTGCTACTTAAATTTGCTTTACTTGTACCTGTGTATAAAGCGAAATCTTTATCCTCCACTATAAAACGTCGGAATTCATTGAAACTTTGCACACTTATCAAGAACAATTGACAATTCAATTAATTACTTAAAATAAGCATAAAAGGAAACAAAAAATTTTACCAAATTAACCTAAGTTATTTTTATAACCTACTGTATGAAACTTTACGAAGAAAATGAATACTTACCTATTTTTGTTATTAATTAAAAATAATTAAATGTTTCAAATCCCACCCTGCCAAGTCAGGCAAAAGGTTGAAGCATGACCGGAACGTCTCAGAATCATAGGGCGAGAACTATTCCATAGTTCCCTTCGATCCCTTGGTTATAAAGGAAGCCCCCGGTGTCCCTTACCAAGCAAGTCCAACTCAATTATAAACGAATAAATCAAAATGATTGAGCAACCATAACGTCTTTGCAATTGGGAAATAAGATGAAGTTTGAATGTTTGTTGACGGATATCCATCTGTATGAATAATATATTTTTTAATCTATTATTTTTCTATTTATCATTTATAATACATTTTCAAAGCTTATGTAGAAACGTACTATTTTTTAGATACATTTGACTTGGCCATGCTATGCCTATTTTACACTCACGGCATTTTAAAGAAGTTCAATGTTTGTAGAGAAAAGTATTATTACTTAATGGCTATTATAATGGACATACATTTATTCAGCATTTAAAATTAATGAATGCATCACATATACTCGTGTCTAACACTCGATAACTTGACTGTCAGCCCTAAACATTATCACAACAATTGTCGATTTGACCGTACCCCGCTATCAGCGACGGACAGTCGAGTGATCAAATTCAAATGAAATCGTCCAACAGGCGTACAATCGTATCAACATACGTCAGTAGTCAAATGTCTAGCCCCTGACTATGATAATTGTGTTAGCTTGGACATTCAATCAGGGTTTGATTATTGAGGGTTTTGAGGGTATTGAGTGGCGATATGGACAATTTTGGTTCTCTGTGGTCAACGTTTTAGCGCTCTGAGGTATTCCGGTTTTGTAGAACACTTATACATACTCCTCTAGAATAAACAGATTTATAACATTATAAATCTGTTTATTCTAGAGGAGTATGTATAAGTGTTCTACAAAACCGGAATACCTCAGAGCGCTAAAACGTTGACCACAGAGAACCAAAATTGTCCATATCGCCACTCAATACCCTCAAAACCCTCATATTATTTCAGAATGTTTATTTGCGCAATTTGTAAATTATGTTTAGTTGCCCTTTTTTACATTTAATATATTTTAACCTACTAACAAGATAAAGGCAAAACTATAAAGATCCAATTCAAGATGACTAAGACCAGTAGGTAGTCAAAGAAAAATTCAAATACGTATAAAAAGTGTTCTTATGTACAATTTTGTTTCACACCGACGAAATAAATGTTGTCCATACCAGAAATCCATTTTCACTAAATTGGCGAATCGTAACTAAAGGGACACAGACCAAAAACCACTTACCAACAGAATGCTGAGTGCATTCCATGCAGTTGTATTGAAATGTCAAAGTCCACGGTACCTAATGGACGCAATCTGCGGCCAATGCTATTGTGTCCAGAGCCTCCTATTACAGGTGTGGCCTGCAACTGCACGTTCCATTGCATACTACTGTTATATCTTGTGGGTAACCGTTTCAATGTTTGTATTGATAGGGATGAGTTAGTAAAGCAGATTATTTGTGTCCAGTAATCTATTTTCCGATTAGCGATTGTTATTATTATCAGTAGCCGGTATTGCCACTACAGGGCAAAGGCAACCCTTATGTCATGATATAATAACTTAATAATTATGTTGATTGCCTCTGGTATTGGTATGTCTTGAATGACCTAGGTGTGTAGATATTTATAGATATTGTAAGATACACCATATAAATCTTTAACTCAATAATCGTTTTTGCTCGAATATGTTGCATGTGGAATGTCACAAATGAACAAATTGGTATTCCAACCGGTCCACAAAAGAATTCGTAATTATGAAGATCATAAAAATACCAACGCTTCCACTGGAGATCAAAAAATATTCCATGTACCTTCACGATAAATCCTGACCGCGACAGGACGTGCGACCTCCCTGCCAATACCAGCGAACCGGGACCACAAATTCGGATGAATTAACCCATCCCAAAAACTAGACTCTATACTATACCATAAATCTTAAGGCATTTTCAATCAGTCGAATCGGTGGTATGGAATCAGGGGACAGATAGCGCCGTGTATGGAATTCAATTATAGGCAGGTCATACGGCTGGACAAAACCACATGTGCGAGATGAGACGACTTTTTGTAGAAATTCCGATTTTGTTGGAAAAACTTTGGAAATCGGAGGAAGTTCTGTGACAAATGATTCGAGCTTTCTGTTGCGCTATTTTTGTAACCAAAGTTTATGACATAGGAGGGAAGTTTTTGTCTCGTGGTCCTTACAAAAACAATACCTTATTTATTTATTTACTTATTAACTAGCACGGTTACAAACACCAATTACGCTAATTATAAAAACATACAGGAGTCAAATATCATGCTTCAGAAACAAAGAGATAGAAAAACAAAAAATATGGATTAGGTAGGTATACAATGTCAAACGTCAATATAATTTCAAGTAAGTAATAGGTACATAATTTATTATTGTTTTTGTAGAAAATCTTGACTCTGACCGAACAATAGTAAAAACTACACCGCAATTGCACGGCGCTTCCACGGAAAAACCACATCTATATCATAAATCATCCAAGGAATGTCATCAAAGGTTAAAATAATTTCAGTGGCATTCCAAAATTTTGAAAAACCATTATCTGCGGTATATGCTTGACCAGCGTACAATTACGACCACTTTTTTAAGGCTCAGACGGTTATCGAACGAAAGTTTTCGCGGACGGGTAAATATTTACACTGGATCGTCGATTTTGTACAGTTTTTTGCTTGAGGTTCTGTGGCGAGGAAAAATTGTTTCAATTTGTGCAGGCTTCGTGTTCGTTAATACGTCCCGATTCGGGTCTACCCAGGGGCAGTTACTTGACGTTAATAGCTGGCAGGTTGTTTAGCGGATGGCTCACTTTCTTTATCTTTTTCAATTACCGTAACTACTTTGAAACTTAATTTGATTTTTAAGATTATAATCTGAATGAAATGTCATTTATCATCATCAGTAGCCTGTAGCTATTGCTTCAATGCCATGAATGTACATCATAATTCGTAACTGTGTAAATCAAGAGATGATTTAATTTTGATCAAACCTTTTTAATTTATTTTTGTCATTAAATCTTGCTGAAACAATAACCAATACCTGAAACATCCGTAGGAAGTAAATTATATAATATGGAGTGAACACAGTAATTAAAGTACTATCTCATGTGAATTACGTGTATCAGAAATCCAATCACATAAATACCATTTATCACAATCATGTCAGTGCTAATATCAGATTTAATCATCTGTCCACTTTCTTGTTCTCATCACGGAGGCTGCGGTCGAAACGTGACACATTTACCGATGTCCCACAATCTTTGCGATGCGCGACACGTCACAGAACCACTTGACACTACATCGTACGATCTCATCATTTCGTCACGGTTTAAGAGCTATTAGGCTGATTACGTCAAGATTTTCGATGATTTCCTGACAACATTTTGTTCTAATTTTAGAAAGAAAAAAGAAAAGAATTAAGTATGTATGTTTTAAGTTTGTTACGCGTGTTAAAACTAGGTACTATGGGAATCAAACTATCTGGTCTCATCACAGCTGAGCATTTTTTTCAATACCTAAGTATATGTGTTAGCTAGGTTTACTAAAAAAAAATGTATTTAATGTAAAATAAAGTTTTCTTTAATCAATAATAGAAAATGATCTAAAAATTGAAACGGCGATTAGTGAACGTCGGTGTAATGAAGCGGAGTATAGAGTGCACCGGCCGTTAGTAATGCAATCATTAGATTTTGACTGACCAGACCGATTCAACTCGCCTTGCCATGCCTAAAGGTTTAGCAAGAAACAAATAGACTACATACTTTCTTATTCAAATATCTAACAGAATTATATTTTTTTGTTTACAATTAGTAAGTTTTATGAAGTCCTATTTAATTTCTACTTCTTAATTGTGGGTTCTCATCCAATTTTACTAAATTCTGCGATGTATAAAGTCATAAAAAATACTTTTTTAAAATCTAATTAATACTAATTTAGGATCAAAAACCATAGACAAATAAAAAACAAAAAGGTTTGTAATATTACAAACAAATGAAATTCATTATACTTATTTGACTACAAAAACATACATTAAAATGAACATAGAGCGGCAGACTAAAGAAACCGAGACCAACGACACACACAATTCAGCGCTAAGTAGAATGCTATGTCGGCTTGCCTGAAGACACAAATTGACCACCTTTTAAGACTTCTATGTTAGATCTTGCCTTATCAGGGACTATTACGGCCTTTAAAAGGTGTGATATGCAATATACTCAATTGTTCTCAACAAGTCGATGTCAATAGTTTTTAATTTAATTTATTAAGTTACATTTTTAACACTAGAAAATTGAATTGATGCATTTGCAATGGATCAATAGATTGACTTCTTAAAGTTCACAAAAAAATACCCATAAATAACTGCCATTTATTCGACTATTTTATACCTAAACTAGCTTACTTGCCCGTGGCTTCGCTCACGTGATCACTACCTTGATAAAATATAGCCTATGTTCATTCGGAAAGTCTAAGCTACAAATAGGTGAAAGAATTTTTGAAATCCGATAAGTAGTTTCGGAGATTACCCCAAACATACAAACAAACAAACAAACCAACCAACTTTACCTCTTTATAATATTATATAGTATAGAAGAAGATAGTATAGATATCCCCCAATAGTTACATTTACTTTGATGACCACATTCGTTTGATTTTCATTATACGAGTAATATTAGAAAACTTTATGGCGAGTTCCCATTAAACCAAAGACGATTAATATCTAGAAGACAGACAAAGGCCATACACAAAATCGTAACCCTAAAAAATAGCCTGAAAACTCTAAAACATCAATTTTATCCAAGAAATTTCAATTACTTTCTAGTTAAAAATGTTTAAATATTGAATATTGTTGCTACCTACTACTAAGTATTGAAATTTCTTGGATAAAATTGATGTTTTAAAGTTTTCAGGCTATCTGGTACTGCGGGATCGGGTTACGATTTTGTGTATGGCCTTTGTCTGTCTTCTAGATATTAATCGTCTTTGCATTAAACCTATCGAATAGAAAAAAAAATGTAAGAGTAAATTAAAACGCACTAAACTAGGCGTTGCAATCAAGAACAGGCACCTAGCACGACGTTTAATTTAACAAACCATCAACAGAACGGAATGCAAAACCAACGAAGGTTCCAACCATATAATTACACCCGCATAATTATAATGTAAAGAGTACCCAATCACGACTCCATTCAGATTCATTACATCCAAAGAAGCAGTATTATTGCTAATAAAATCTCGCAAACGGCTATATAATAATAAAATAGAAGTTACAAGAGCCGAGATTTCGTCTAATTAATTTTGTATATACGTTCTGCGTGTCTTGGGAGTAACATACAATGAATCCGGAAAACCGAACGCGAGGTAACAAGACCCTGCGGAGCTAAATTAGAATTTATGATTGTATGTGAAATTGTTAGAACGTGTTTCAATGTGTATAATGTTTTCCTTTAATAGGAAGTTGGTACAACTTTCTGGGGCTTTCGGGAGAGACGTGTTCTTAATTAAATTTGGAAGATATTTATTATACAACGCACTAACTGATATATCAATATGGTATACCTTAAATAATCATAACAATTACGACACGAGTTAACACCACAAAAGTGTTTTTTTCATATGTTACATTAAAAAAATATGTAGATTTTTGAGAATATTTAAATCTACAAACAGTCTCACCTCTGTGTTCTTAAGTACGGTGGACATTTTCGATCTTTAGGCACTCAAGATCCTTTGAAAATATTGACAGAGGTATTGAGAGGTAAATCCAACTAGTCAATAACAACTAAAATTGTAAATAAATATGAACTTTTACTATTGAAACTAACTAAACATAATATATGGATACAGGTAATCAGCCTCAAGTATGGGTTGAAAATTTTCTTCCATTAGTTTTTAATGCCAATACCTCCTGCAAGTTCTGCCAGGATCTTACAGATCAATAAGCATTTTCCACGGACCACCGGAAGAGGGCGAGTTCAATTATTATTGAATTTCCCGTGTCCGACATCGAGGACTCCTTGCAAACTGTAAAGTAATTTTCCCGCACTGATTGTTGACCGTGCGGCAACCTCTCGTGTTCTTATGACCGAAATATAATACTAACATGCTATGTTAAAACAATGATTAAACAATCTTAACGGATACCATAATTAATCGGTTCATATTTATTATTTTTTTCAACCTATATCGTCCCACTGCTGGGCTAAGGTCTCCCCCATATCCCTCCAACCATCTCTGTCCTTCGGTTCATATAATAACAGAAAATAATCTACAACATATTTACATGACTTTTAAAAATACATTAGATTTAATTTATAAATTTAAGAAAAGTTTGAGCCAGCAATTTCTGAAACTTAAAAATATAAATGAGAAATGATATGCATTGATTTTGATAGAAGAGATGTACTTACCAATTAAAATACAATTAAAACTCACGTTCTGACACATCCCTTAAAACCTAATTTACAAAAATGTTTCATAAAATCAAAGGCAAGTCAGCCTCACCCTCCTCAATTAACAACAAAGAGTTGAGTCAAACTCCCGACTCATCCTCAAACTTCACTAAGACATCGGAGCTAACTGTTTTTGTTTGTTTCTATAATTAAAACGCGACTTAGCCGCTTTCTTGATAATTATAAATCCACTTGCCGTTCCGGCGAGCTACCGGCTTATTCTGGAAACGTGGAAATGCATTTGCAAACTTTGCGTTGAGTGCAAATTTCTATTTTTCTTTTGTTGTAAGAACTTTTAAGTTACCTCTAGCTACGTATATACGTGGTATTGGAGTAGAGTGCTTAGCGACTGGTGGCCTAGAGAAAGGTACAAAAGTGTAGGTCGTAGAGTCCGCCTGCAAGATGGGTCGACGATATTGCCTAAACCGCAGGTCGTATATAGGTCAGATTGGCACGAGTAAGGGGCAAGTAGCAGAAACGAAGAAAGGCATAAGCCCAGCCGTGGGCTGATAAGGGCTTTTAAGGATGATGATAATTCAAAAACAACATTAATTGACATTCATTGTTTGAGTCACGTTTTGAACGTCGATTTTCATAAAATGCTTGGAAGAAACTATGTAACAAATCTGTGACACAATTTATACTTAGGTAAATATATAATAATAATAGTTTTCTAGAATTGTAGACACCAAGTTTTGGACTATTGTACTTAATTGACATTTATCTTATAAAGGCTGTAACTAAAAATAGTTACTGAATAAATCATTTGTTTCTAATTCTTATAATACGATTCAACTGCATCAAATATTATTGTTGCGGCTTTAATTATCGTAAGGAATAAGACCATTGCGTAGGATCAGCGAGGGATGGACGCCTCGACTTCAGCTAATTGTTTTGAGTTCGTAGATGCTTATTGTTTCAGATTAAATTAAAACAAAGCGAATTCGGTTTTAATGGGGCAACATCATAGTTAGCTTTACAAGTTCCGTTCCGTTCCGTTGATGGAACTTTAAGATGTAGAATTGAAGATTTGTTTGTTTGTCTTGTGATATAGAACTTTTACTTTTTTTGGATAGTGTGCTCGTAGTGTTATACCTATATAATTATAATAATGATGTTTTAAAAAAAGATAACGGCGAACAAAGAACAAAAATACCAACAAATATTTTTTATAACATACAAACATTGATCGGTAAAACCAAGTAGGTATATTAACAAAAACTATCAAATTCAGGCTCTACTTTCGGAAATTGCGGTAAATTCCGTTGATTATAGGAAACGAAGGCTTTGCTTCAATAGGTAAGCTGTTTCGTAGTAGCTCGGCCGGGTGGGCACATTACCTCGGCTGGACGGCCGAGTCA
Source organism: Xanthorhoe designata (assembly GCA_963582015.1). NCBI lineage: Eukaryota > Metazoa > Arthropoda > Insecta > Lepidoptera > Geometridae > Xanthorhoe > Xanthorhoe designata. The sequence continues at coordinate 11,350,421 of OY757039.1, forward strand.
CCGATGTCGTTCGCCACTCGCCAATCGCCAGTTTTGAACACCAACTCCTACTGGTCTAGCGAACACGCAACTTCGCCTGAATAGCTCCTACGCTCCAATGGGCAATTTGTATTGTGCCTTAAAATTTGCAAATATTTGTACTTTATAATTTTTCATTCATCTGTGTATAGATCATCGTTGCGTTGATCTCGATAGATCGTTGAAGTTACGCGACGTTCTGAGCGGTCACAGTTTCGGGTGACAAGTGGCCTTAATAACAGCTGAGCGCTTCGTAAGGCACGTTCAATTGTCGGTCCCAGCTTTTATGTAGTTAAGCCATGATGGAGGCCTTTAAGCGGTCTCAACGAAGTCATCAGAGTTAGCCACTAGAGTAACGCCACTAGCTCATAAGAACGTCATATCGATCATGCGTTAGAAATGTAACCCAGTATTATGACAGCCATCGCCTACTTCTAGGTAAATCGGCCCGGTCAGTGTCAGATTACAAAATGCGATACGGCCAACACATGGCGTGCGCAGTGGATAGTGAAATCGACAATTCGATCGTGCTTAAATCGACACAACCCAGCCACAAAACTCTTTAGAGTTTCTCCAACTACTGTCGCTTAATCATCAAATTATAAATAAGTTAGTCTTCCTGAAGATTCGTGCAAAAATCATACATCATCTTCTCAGTCATATCTAATGTACCTACCTACTTGTAGTACCTTTTTTTAGCTCCGCTTGTCATAATTCCTGACATAAAAATTGTTTATTATTCTCATCTTCAGATCATATACTTTATTTAAAGTACTATTAAAATCTATTCAGCTCGTAAACGAAAAGACACAAACATTCGCATTTATATAACCTATTGGGTTCGTAGTTGCAATCGCCCAAGACGTAACTTTTTGTAAACATCTGCTCGATTTATCGAACACGAAACCGATTTATCGTATTCCCGATCCGATTGTAACGTCGATGTCGATTGCGAGTTACACTACTTACATTAACTCGATGCGCGGTCATTAAGCATTGTTTGCCGACGACCACACGCAGGCGAAGCCGTATGCAGATTCATTGCAGGATATCGTATAAATATCATAACATTAACCAGCGGAGACAGAAATAGACGTAATTTCTTCAATGCCGGTGTCATGTCTTGTTTCATCAGTGGGACAAAAACATATAGAGATAGTATTATAAACAAATAGATTTAAAGCAGTAATTGGAAGCGTGAAAAATGAGGTTAAATAATGTCGCGTAACCATATAGGTTGTATATATTTGGACTTATATTACTTACAAAATCAAAAGTATTTTTTGTCATGCTTGCCTTGCATAAATATTATAAAGGTAATATTCACGAAATATTTCACAATCATCTTTACATTCATCTGTTTATTTTAGTCATTCTAATGAAAGAATGAATCAATCCCCATTATCTCATTCGGCAATCAAATCAACCGCAAGTTTCCTACGTATCGGTTTTTATAGTGAATTCTGCTTGTTTATCTTGTCCGATTTCATTGCTCCGTTCCTATTAATGCCTGCTGATGTTTATTTAAAATGCTCTAAACTCATCAACATCATTCACTACAGTATTACGATTCACTGTAATTGCCTAAACATTTTCAAGTGTATTTATACTTACTTGCAGTATGGAATTGAAATGAAATTTGATGCTGCTGAAATGAGGGAGCGTATAATTAGATTTTTTCGGGCACCAGACAATATTTCCACGAAAATGAATTATCTCTTGCCCTCTCAATATGAGCATGCGATGTATGGAACTGGACATAATCAAATGATGTGCCGGAATTGTTTCATCAGGAGTTGCGCATCTCGTTTATTGCAGGCCGTAGAAAGCCTTCGGAGAGACATTGGTTAAGAGCTCCTTATCACTCGTATAGTACCTAAATGGAATTCTTATTGCTCTTAGTGAACTTGTGTTTATCAAGATTCGCAACACTTTTTTTATTTAGAGAAATTTCTATAAAAATATGAAGGCCCAAATGTGTCGAACAATGAACTTTTGACCCAATGAAAATCATTAAGACTTTAGAGACTAGTATTCCTCATCATCAGTATCATCGTAATACTGAACTGAGACGATGTAAACTATGAAAACATTGATGCAAATATTTCAATACAACTGCGTTCATTCTTTAGTAACAGCCACTGCTTCTTTAAAATATTTTACTACCCCAAAGTCACGATTGCGTTTCAAGTGCCAACAATTAATATGAGGGCGGTGGGCCCGACACAGAATCACACGCGCCATTTAATTCAATAAACTGTCCAATTGATATCGGAACCGATTTAGAACTGTGCCGGACATACGTTTGCCGCTTTGCTACCGAGGGGCCGACCCCTAGCCCACCTTTGTACTTGACTCAATTCCGATTTTTAAGAGGAAAGTCGAGTTTTACAAAAAACATACTTGAGATTTAGATTTACTAGATTTTTATGAGACGTGTAATTTATGTACCTACTTATTTTGTCAATAAGTGCTTTTGCGTTAGTACAGTTTTGATAAAATGGAACCGTAAAACAAGATCATTGTTTTTTCAGGTTCGGTTCTAAAAAATATATCGATAATTTGTATGGAAAATCATGAAGTTATCTTGAGTAATAGGAGAAAATATTGTATGAAAAGTGTCAACATTCCCCTTTCCCATAAGCGTGAATGGACAGGCTGCGTAATTTGCCGCTGACAGCTCGAAATGCATTGAAAGCCATAAAAGGTTCGAGCAAACTCAATCAGAGCCCTGTTGCTCTTCATTGTTTCGCGGACTCCAAATTGAATTGCAAATAAAAATGAAACATTACTTCAACTTTCATTATTTTCAGCAAATGTTTTATATCTACAAAAAAATGGTTTATTTCACGTATTTTTAAAACTATGCATAAGATTCTTCTTAATCTGTTAGAACCCAGAGACTGGTTTCTAGAATTCTTATTTAAGCAATGTTCGGTTTGTAAATCAAGCAAAATCGTTTAAGCTAATGTTTACTTGTCAAAAAACAGCCAGTAAAATGCATAGTTGTTTAGCTAGTTAAAGATAGTTCGAATCAGTACCTGCTTTTGGTATCGCCGTGCGAATCCATTCAAGTTTCATGGACGAAGTTTACGCCGGCAATATACCGTAACAAGAGTTAGCAGAATCTTAGCGGACCATTTGAAACCCACGGATAGTTGCTAGACAATAAATTATTTAATAACCCTCACGGGTCGACCGTGCACTTAATCAGGGAACACATTCGAGGGAATCGCCTCTTTGGAAACAATTAATTTTGTGCTTATTGAAGCTTACACATTTGAATGTTTTGTTCGTTAAGTAACAGTAGAGCAAAATTAATTATGATTCGAAAGTAGTTTTATTTTACCGTATTGGATATAATTTAGGTAACAGTATAATTAGTTAGATTTTAGCATTTGATTCGCAATTGAAAATCAACATCTGCCTACTGGGTTTGTTTTTTTTTCTTCACCACCTGGAGTTCGTTAAATCAATCTTCTGAATCGTATTATCAGAAAATAATCTGAATTTCAATACACGCGTTTAAAAATATGTGATTTTTTTCACATGGTAAACATTATAAGCTTGACTCTATCAACTGAACTATTGCAAAACAAATATTAGCGATCCCTCGTCAGAACATCTCATTTTCCAAAGGCTCGCAACATCGACTCTCAAACAGCCACTTCACAGTGAAGTTAATTTAATTCCTCGAAGTTTTGTATTTCAAAGCTTAGTGAGGTCTCATCAGTAATTATTCAAGCCGACTGACCGACCGGTGACCGGTATCGGGTTATTGCCAGGGAGTTACTTAGAAACTTGATACTGGAACAAACTAAATGTACACATACCTTCTCCCAGGTCTTTATGCCTAAGCCTCCAACTTTGTGCTACTGATTATTCTATAATGAAAGATCCCTAGAGTTCTAAATATCATGCAAATTTCAGTTTTTTCTTTTAGCTGTTTTTTAAGTCTTAATATGTATATCTTTAAAGGCCTTTGATCTCATCTCTTGAGAGGATTCAGGTATTAAAATCCTTGGCTTGCTAGACGGACATTAGCAAACGTCTCTCATCAAACGGCCGTCAGTCAGGATTGTGTTGAAGGTTTTACTGTTATTGATGAAGTACTCGTATAACGCAGGCTGTTTTAAAAAAGGAGACGTATGAAAACAATGGTTGTCAGAGCAGACACATTCATCCAACAAAACATCTCAGAACTTTTAATTTTCTCCCGAACGAAATGCAAAAGGGGTGGCCCATTTGATGTCCAGGGTCGGCGAAGTTCGAACGCTTTATTACTGTGTCCGGCTTTAAGTGGGTGTAAAGTTTCAACACCCTTTGATTTACTTGCTGTGCGGGGAATAGGTGCGACGTTCGGACCGAATTTGTTTGAACTTTGTCTTTTTCCAATGTAACTGGATTTTATTGCTTCTCTTTTTGTTTTGTTTTCACACCGACTCGACTGCAAACAGACGGCATATTGATTTCGTTTCGGCTAACAGGTATCCGACCCCAGTGTCCCGGGGGGACTATCAGAGACAATGCTAACCGCATAATGGGCGCCGCAATTATTACGCTAATACCTTAAAGGACCACTTTAATCCCCTAATCGGAAGCCAAACTAACGTGGCGCCGTCCCGCATAGAAATATCTTAAATTGGCAACACGGTCCGGCGGGCCGACCATAAAACATCTTAATGAGTACAGCCAGCAGCTGCGCACCCATATTGCCGCTCTCATATCCATGCAAACTACCACCACCGGCGTCTTAGCGGCCTTACTTTCCTGCTCCTTGTTTACAAGTCGACAACTAATTTGATGCAATATGTGCATAGGACAACATTATGGGCGCTATCTCCTCCGCGCGTGTCTTGCATACATTTGCTCCTTCCTACCGCAACACGCGCGCCTCAACCTGACCCTCATACCCTCTTATATTCAAATTCTGTCCGGACCGGCCATTTGGACACGGATTTGTTATAAGATTAAAGGAAGATTTCACTTGCGAAACAATATGGCAGACGATTTACATATTTCGTTTCCTTATTAGTTTTGGGATATTTGTTTTGGGGCCGTCGAATTTACATCCACTGACCGATTAAATGGCCCTTAGGCGTCTTTAATGGGGTTGCCGCGTGGTCGTTGTTGGCCTTAACAAATGTGTGCTTATGCGTAATTGAATATTTTATGGGCCGGAGCATATTTAGTGCGGAAACCATATTGATTTGACAGGAACAGTTCTCATCTCCGAGAGCCGAATGTGCTCGCATTCAGAGTGCTCCGTGTTGTTTGTAGAGTCAACATTCGCTTTCACATCTCGCCTTTTCAGTTTGCACGTGTGTTTATCGTTTGCATTTATCTGTTGACTGTTTTTATTCCGCAGTTGACATTTACCCTCTGTTCCAACAAGCTCAGCATTAAACCGTCGAGTTTCTTTCATTCTCCATTGGAGTGCTCGCGTGCATTACCTCCATTCAGGCTGAGATAGCTTCACTTAGTTTCCTCTTTTTCAGTGCGGCCGGGTTAATTTCTGCATCTTTATTATTCGAGTGGCCGGTGTGTGTAGTCTGTCTGGTAGCGTAGATTGTGTGGCGGAAAGCAAACTTGAATTGTTGGGTCGCCGCGTGGAGGTAATGAACGCACGGGAGGGACATGCTGGTTGCTGGAGGTGGCTGGTTCGAGCGAGAGCGCGCCAGTGGGCGGAGGGGGGGCAGGGGTGTGGGTGGCACAGAGGGGGGGAGTGCAGCGCGTCCTGTATGCACAGCGCCGCTTCCGCATTCGTTAATGCAAAAGCGAGCACAGACTTCAGGTGTACATTTTCAGCGCTTGTGTGCTTTATACTCGATGCTAAGGCGTGCGTCTTTGTGCAATGCTGAGGCTTAATTATAATTACATTTTATCATCCCTTTGCCTCGATAGCTTGCGCTTGGGTAATATTTGTATACCTAAAAGTTTGTACGTCGCAAAGACTAATTACTGAGGTAAACGCTCTGGAACAGTTTGAAGCGTGCATCTCGGGTTTAGTCAAAAGATTGCTCTGGTTTTGTTTCATTGCCTCCGCGTCTGCTCGCACAAAACGAACGACCCGCGGCTTAGCAATTCATTATTGCATTCATTCATTTCGGCTTCATTAAAATCGCATTAGGATTAATTTTTCTCGTCCCCGTTTTAATTCAAAGTTTGCTAAGGGGATCTCTCGGACGGTCTGCAATCATCTATTGTCAATATTTGTTCTGTTTTGTCTACCTGCGCTGCAAATTTTACGATATTGAATGAGTGCTTTTGTCGAGGAAACGTGCCTATTTTTTATAGATTTCCAGTTCTTTTCAGTTAATAGAATTCGATGAAATCTAAAAGCTACAGAGGCTTTAATGATCTCATTTCTTAAGACAGTCGTGACCGGATAAGTTGAAAATGGATATTTTCGTGAAGCCTCACTCATTCGCACGCGACCCCCGCCGACGATTCTACAATATTATTAATTCAGGCATATTACGAAGGTGTTGTGTTACGACCACACTGTCGCAGGAAGCATGGCCCGATGAGCTGTTCAACGAAAATAATACATTCGATCCTGAACTGCAACGTTTTTTATGAATTCATCTTATTTCGTCTGTGAGACTAATTTCTGGAACTATCGGTGTCGTTTTACCCACGCCATGTTGTGCCCGGGATTAAATTCAAATAAAACCTCTTCCACAATGACCTTCACCTTGTATTCTTTTCTCAAGTTACTGTGCTTTTGTTTTTAAATTATTTCCTGCAGCCTCAGTCGCCCGCGGATCGCGCGCGAAGTCGTGAACAACCCGCGACACGAGTTTCATTTGCATCATTCTTCACGGCTTTGCGCGCAATCTGTGCCATGTTCTTGTTTGTTGTCGGTATTTTATCCCGCGACAAAAGAACGCGAACAATATTGTCAAATGTCTGTGATGGTTGGAAGCTGCGATCCGCGGCGAGAACCGCGACGCGAAGTGTGGGTAGGCTATTATAAAGTTGCAAAACAATGGTCTAGCGCTTAATAACTTTTTAGCAAAAGAGTTTTTTTAAGAAGTCGTTTTTTTAGCTCTAGACCGTAGTAGAAGCCGAAAATCCAAAAATATGTTTTACTGAACATAAATAAACAGTATCATGTTTTATTCCCAATAAAATGGATCCCTTAGGTGCGACATTCGCGTGCCGTGTTGACTGCCGGACACAATCATCGTTAAGTTGGCAACTCTCCTCTGCTTTATGAGAACAACTTATTTTACTGATATCTTGGGCCCGAATTCTGACACATTTTTATTTTACTAGAATATAGAAACTTGCAGAAGAAGCATCAGTTTATGTTTTGATATATTTTATTTATGTTGTGTATTCTTATCAAGACGATAACAAGAGTTGACCACTTGCTCATAAAAAAAATACAATTTTAGCCAATAAACTAGTACTAAAAGCCAATAACAAAATACTTGCAAGAGATATAATCTTAATGATACAGTCAAATAAAAATAACCATTATAACAAATTTCCAATTATGCGTTTTTCATTTGGAGTTTAAAAAGTGGCCAGAATTACCGCGCAGTGCCGGGGGCTGGCAATATTGAGACTCGGACATTTCACGGTACGTAAGTTCGTATCGATACAGAACGAATAGTAGTTACTATCTGGCAAGATTCACTGGGATACTAAATAATATCTATTTAACTCTGATTTAAATAAATATATCAAAAATTACTACATTTTTCATTTTAATTTTTATTTCAGTGGAAACCTCTATTACTTTATTTGAAAAAAAATGTAGGACAATATTTAGGTAATATTAGAACATCTGATCTAGATATCTAAAAGATAAAAATACTCTTCGCTCTAGCTTAATAATATAAATGTATGCTAACAAATTACAACGTGTCTACTGCTCAATCAGATTTAATAAATCGTATGGATATGTGTAGAATCCAATACAGTGTCATAAAGCTTATTTTGCAGTGCAGGCCGGTTCGAAAAGACATAGCCAAAGCACAATATCGATACGGATATAATAACCAGTGGAATGGTAACTATAAAGAGAGATTGTGTTTTTTACTAACGTCGTAAGAACTCGGAATGTCTGACCGGCCCTTTGATGGTCTTTATGAAACTGCGAGCGATCTTTCTCTTTTTTTCATAAAATACGTACCTTTATTGATAATTTTTAGCACAGAGTACCATGGAATAAAGATACAATTTGATGTATTTGTTGAGCTAAAATATTTCTGAGAAAATGTTGATGGAATCCAACCCATTTTGAATTGTTTCTGTATGTCAAAGCACTTCTGTTCAATAAATTGAAGCTACAAGTAATCAAGGTGGATACTAAAGAAAATTTAGGTAATATTGAGAATTTAATTTGCAATAGAAATCAGTCGGCAAACGGGTTTACTAAAATGAGATTTGGCAGGTCATGGCAGCTGCATATCGGATGAGATGTGGGCTAAAGCCACTACAGAGTGGATAAACGGAACCTCCAAACGGAAAATGACTTTGAGAGAGACAACCTCGTAAATATAAAGACAAATTAGATAGCCACGCAAAGTTGGAAATAAGGAAGCTAGACCTTGCAGTGAGACATGTAGTGTCTCGTAATAATATTAGCAATGTCATAAGAAATAAATAACAATCTTATGTCATAGATTCCTAACATAAACACTATCTTCAAAGGTCATTCGGCGCTCGTAATTCAATTTCCCCAGTTACCAGAAACAATAATCCTGTACAATTTTGAGGGAAATGTTTATCGCAGAAAGCACCCGCCTCATAAATAGTTGCGAATAAAACAGAGGAAACAGATAAAAAGCTAAACGATTGGGGACTGGCCGGGACAGTGGTGTGGACAGTTTGACAAATGCCCGGAGAATTTCCCTGTTTTTTTATTTGCGAAGATGATAGATGGAACTGGATAACTTTATTTTGAGAATAAACTACTATGATATCACCTAGCATTACATTAATAAAGTTTTTTTTATTTGTACGTGAAAATACAGTGAATACTTATACTTTCTAGATTTAAATCTGTTTACATGGAAGTTTAATTTCTAAAGTTCCCTATTTGTCCTGCAAAAGCAAAAACAGTGTCACAAAAAGCGACATCATAAAATATTTGTATAAGCTTTTTAAATTGAAAAGCTTACGATAATCATAACACGGTATTACTCCATACCATTAACCATTTCTTATCAAATGTCATAGAACCGTCATCCCTAATCGAAGCCGCATCGATACACTTCGGCAAACACACGCTTCTATCGGCAACTGACTCATCTTATCTATATAACATTATTTCATACACATCTATCGGAAAGCCGTTTGAACATGTCTGATTTTATTCTAGGCAATTTATTTTCAATAAAGAACTATAAAAAGACTTATCTAAATCGTTCTTCGCCACCGGGAGGGGCGCAGATGTCATAAATGTCGATTCTTATTTACGTTGTATTGCACTAGTGGGAAAACTAGGGTATCTTGTGTCGTTCGGGTTCATAACGGCTTATAATGTTGACATGACATGTGTGAAATAAACACTGGTAACACTGATAACCACATCTGTTGTGGTAACATGTTTTCATTCGGAACCTTCTTTTAAACAGATAACACTTAGGGCGGCTTGCAGAGCAAATGTTTTAATTTCTAATACATTTATCTGAACTGTCTTTGGTAGCTTTGACAGTCGATAAGCGTATAAGAGGTTACTTTTTATGTTGTGCAACTTTACGTAAAGATTAACTTGAAACCAAAATGTTTCAAAATCATACCTTAACATTTGTTGTAATTTTCTTTGCATACATATAATAACGCACAAAATAAGATAAGATTTACCATACAAAATTACAATATAACGCAGATTCCAATTTGAATTTGTAGCAAGCTACTCTCGCATCCGACTCATTTACATGTTATTCGGGCAACAAACCCTAGGGGACCGTATCAACCATTTATGAGTTAAAAAGTATTAAAGAAAAGAAAACTCGATAGATATAAAAGATACGTAGCTATAATAAGAAGCCGCGCAAGAAAACGGCTCGCGGCGAAGGAACGGGGCACGCGGAAACCATTGTTCCGCGACTTTTAAAACGGAACAAAATGAGCGAGGGGAAGGAAATCCGATGAAAATATGAAAAGAATACACGTTATACGCAAGTGAAACGAAACGTGGGATCGTCTCGGTCGGCAAATATAATTTGCATAGCCAAGTAGCCGAACTTTTGTCGGATGTTCGCGGCCATATTCGTTGCTTTTTAACCGCACTCGTCCTGTATCGGGCTTTTATTGCATTTTTCCCCTTTGAACGGATTCCTTCAATATTTTGGTGGTTCGTTTTTATTCATGTGCCGGTCATCGAATTGTTTCGCTTCATATCGCGCGCTTTGATGCGTCCCTACAATCATTATGTTGTTCATTCTGCCTTTCGGAATGTTACTATGGCCTCAACTTTTACGAGGCTCACTACTACTAGATTTATATTTTTAGGCTTAGAAAAAATTTCTTAGTTCTGTCCATTCAAAGGTATCAGAAACCGCTTTTGCTGAAGAAGTTTCTATAGTCGCATTGAGAAGACAAAAGTAATTACATTTTAAAGAATAGAACAAAATGCAAGAACAATGAAAAGATTAACTCCATCAAGCTATTCAACTTTGAATTAGAACCATCATCAACCACAAAGGCGGTTCAATAGATTGGAAACGAATGAAATAATCAATTCACTCTGACAATTCATTTTAAGACTTATGAATGAGGAAGCAATAGGTTCGGATTATGAACAAAGGGTGCCGACGGACCGCAGACAAATATTGACTTGTAGAAACAATATGAAGCTATGGCAAGCGGCGCTTCTTTTTAACGATTACGTGGGAAGACGATGATTGACGTTTTAGTTTCGGCTTTGAGAAGATCTATTTTTTACATTTAATTTGAATCGGTAAATTGAACTTTAGTATATGGCCATGTGGGCATAAGTTGTCACAAATAAAATTTTATTTATTTAAGAAACAAAGAAACACACAGGAACAAAAAATATCTACACTTCTTAACCTAAACAACTAAATAAATAAAAGGAACTCTGTATTCTATCTAAAATATATAAGTATTTTAACTAAAGATAGAAGACAGAGTTCAGGTCACCGACCGCAGGTAGAGTGCCCAAAAGGCTGGCAACGTTACCTCGTTGGATTGCTATACTTATCCTCTGTCCGAGGTAAGCACCAGCCCTTTGGTCATTGGTTTCGTCTATTAGCCTCTTGGAAATTTCACGATAAAGAAGCCACGCCTCGGACCCCATGTCAAGTTGTCACATGACTGTTGTAAAAACATAACCCAAAAAATGAAATACTTGGAATTTGAAGGATTTATTAGCCTTTAACCTGTTTTAGAACTTATTTCTTAATAATAAAATTAGTTTTTTTTTATACTTAGATAAGAAAATATTCAAATAATTCAAATTTATTTTTCAAAGAACCTTAAGGCACAGGCACACAAGAGTCTCTAAGGGAAAATAGAGAAAAATCATAAGCATCTCGTGTCGCACGAGCTAACCATAAAACAAGACCTTATCCAATCAACAGAACCTTACACATTACTAAGCAGCGGACATGAAAAGATCCTAAAATAAGCTTCAGCGAGGTGAAAACGATTTTTCAGAGGTGTCGGGTGGTCCAGCATGAACTCGATGGTCCGAAATTTTCCACTGAACGGACATTTTAGTCCTTTGTATTGACGAGAAATTAAGTGAAAAAGGTCCTTTCCATCCTAATTTTGTTAACAAAGCAATTATGTACGGTCACGTATATTATATTTGACTTGGGGGCTACCTTTGGTTTGAAGCCAATGAATAATTGGGTATTACTAAAATGAAAACCTAGTAACTCATTTTCATCTATGACATTTTTAAAATCAAACTAGGTACTCAAAGTTTTCATTCGGATCTTTTTTTCATCTCTATGCAGATTAGGTATGTTTAGAGAAATGCCAATAAAAATAAATCTTAAAGTCATTACCGTCTCATGTCGAAGGTCGCGTGATGACAAATGATGCGTAGGAGTCGATCACTGGTGAACTTCGCCGGTTTCATTACCGGTAATTATCTAGTTAATGAGAAACACTGCTTCTCTTCTTCTTGTTTTCCAAAAAGCGTAGAAACAAAAAGTAACTAACTACACTTAGGTCATTTTAAGGTAAAGCGATATAAGTCGCTCATACACGATTCCCCGCCCCCAGTGTTTAATACTGTATAAAATTTATTCTGTGGCGTAAAAAGCGCAGCCTCCAGCGACTATCGACACGTGAACCGACTCAATCATTCGTCAATCGAGCATCAGAGAGACAAGGACAGAATATCCAAATCCTTACGCGAGAAAGAGTAAAACGTCACGACCGGCATTGATGAGTTTATGCCAAATCAAAATGGATATCGAAGAAAAGCCTGTTTATGTCATAAGAGTGAGTGAGATGGGTGTAATTTGATTTTCAGGTTTTATACGTATGTAAAGTAGATGTAAGGTATGCGCGGGCGCGGTACCTATATTTTGTCGGGAATACGTTTTGCTCTGTGTGCGCCATTCGAAGTAATTGTTGGTTCGATACGGTACAACTAGCGATTTCACCGCCCTCCTTCAATATACATGTTCATTTATATTAGAAAATAATGCACTTTTAGCTCACATTGACAAGATAAATATTATAGATGATTATAGATGTTAGCGCACGAAATACGGTAAAAACGTAGAAAACTGCATAAACAAATTCAAACTTGGCATTTTAAAATAATCAGTGATCACTTTTTTATTGAATTGGCTTTAGCTTAAGCTGTGTTTGTTGGTTACGATTACAGTTAATTTTCACTCTTTGTGTCTTTCATAAGTGCCGTTTATCTGATAAGCAGATACATAATATTAAAACACGTTTGGCACATACTTCACATAAAAATCGAGAGTCCATCAACAAGGCTTATTCAATTAACTTTAAATATCTATTCTTCCACAGTAATGTACCAGAAGCGACTAAAGAAGGAGAGGAAACAGCGGCAGATGGTGCAGGACCAGCTCGAGATGGAGCTGAAGAGGCGGCAGAAGGTGGAGGAAGCACTCAAGCAGTCTGGAGCGCCCACCGAGATCCTCAGAATCGTCACTGGTAAGGAAATAAGTATGTCATTTTAGATGTTACTAGCATTTATTAACTGACTTCAAAAAAGAAGGAGGTTCTGTGTTTCACTGTATTTTTTTAACAATTCATAAAAGGTTTTCAATTTGTATTTTACTGACGAACAATCCGGCTATTTTTTATGATTGTGATCTATTATTTTCTGATTTGAAAACATTCTGTTCATTTTGTTAATAATCAAAAATCCTGAGTGGTCAAACTCCATCGTAAGAAGGTAGAGCTACTGTATTTTGCTATTCTTAGAAAACTCAAACACTTATACTGAACTGTTACCCATTAGTCAGTCAAATAGACAGCCAATAAGTGTAGCAAACAGCGATTACGAACTCGACTCAATGCGTGCAGCCCCGATCCAAATGGTCTGCGAAACGATTTCCTGACACGGAGATTAGTACAAGCCTTCACTGCCACCCTCTTACGTCACGCATACGTCATAGATCAGCGAGCAATCAACTATCAATCTTACATCGACCGTGGAGAGCTCAACTTCGTCAGTCAGATGTGGGTTTGAAATCGTTTGACAGAAGGCAAGTGAACATGTCAGTGGCATGTGGAAACTTGTGGAGCAATGCCATCGGCAATGATTTGATGAGGATATTAATTAATGTTTGAAGGATTGAGATCATGTTTTATAGATAGGTACATCTACGGCTCGGGTCTAAGACGTCGAGTCATTTAAAATTAATACTTACCTACCGGTTTAGTTACCGATTCATTTATACATACTACGTAAGTTTTAACTATCTTTCTCCCACAGAGAATCTATCCCCTGCCACGCAAGAGTCGCGCCAAGACCGTGAGAACGGCTCCGAGAGCAAGCCCCCGAGCGCGGAGCCCCCTGCCTCCTCGCCCCCCTTCCAGCGCGAGCCCCCCCGGACCCCCGAAAAGCCGCAGTGGAACTACCCCCCGCCACCCGTGGACATCATGAGCGGGGGCGCGGCTTTCTGGCAGAACTATTCTGGTAAGAACTGGGAGAATATTTTGAATCCTAGGAACTTTTTTAAATAAATATAAATAACTTATAATGAAAGTGTGTGTATTTAAAGTTATGATATAAAAGACAGTAAGTACCTATGTATTTCGTACTGTAAAAACATTTGTGATTACTTTTTACAATCTTTTTTAGATTCATTGCAACAAAATATGTTTTGCACGCCCAAAAAAAAAACAGTTTTCCTGCAAAATAAGCTTGAGATCATTTCAAAATTCATAAATCCACTTTATTGAATTCTTGAATCCAAACCGAATCGTCCAACAATGTATACTTTCATCAAATGTTGGGGTCGACGGGAGACGGAGAAATTTTGCCGAAATGAAATTTATACTCATCATATCGCATGCCTTGCGTATCGGGAATTTCAAGTATTTAAAAAGCACAACGATATATGTGTGGGGAGCTTTTGATCGGACTCCCTATCATAATAAATGTATTTTCTGACAATACCATTCAATTTAAATAAATTCAAATTCTTCAACAAGAAAGTTTTTGAAAGCTTCGTAAACTCAGAAAATCGCAATTCGGAATTTTTGCCTCACCTTGTTTTTCAAAATAAAAAATTACCACCCAGTAACCAATATGGCGTGGTCAACAAAAGATGCCTCAAACGGGACTGGCAGAAAGTGAATTTAAAAAATGCAACACAGCAAAGTTTCCTACAAAACAAGAAAGCTAAAATCTGCTCGGCATGTGCGCGTATCGGTGAATCAAAACCGTAGTTTTTTTCATTCACTCGCTTTGTGGAAAGCCCAGAAATTTCATTAAAATGCACTGATACGTACGGTTTATGTAGAGGCACTCGCTATTGTGCACGCTGCCTTTGTTAACGAATGTAAAGGCTGCTTTTCTTTTAAGAAACTATTTGAAAGTTTTAGACCTAGTGCAATGTTTTATGTAACCATCTACGCTACGCGCTTTAAAATCATGGTTTTGCTACCCAAAATAGGAAAATGCTTATCAAATTTTCAATGGAATAATCTAAGTATGGTTTAAACTTCAAAAAATCACACTATAAGGTTTTGTTAGGTTACATTTATTAGAAAACATTGCTCGTGGCTAAATCAGAAAAAACAAACGTTGAAGTACCCAGTCAGTAGCAGGCAAAAGGGAAACATTCATACGAATTTAATAATTTCCTGAATTTAGCCGACGAGTGCTCGAAGTGAGTGAGTGCTTTCAAGTAAAATTGCAACTAATTTAAGTGTTACTCCACCCCAGTCGACGCACGCAAACACGCGAGTTACCAATGAAATGAACTAGCAAACAGTATTATTTGCAAATAAAAACAAATGCAAGCATTTCAATCATTTGCACACAAGAAAGTGTCAGTCAGTAGCCAATTTTTTTAAATACTTTAATTAAATACATAATATCAGTTGCCTAATGGTCTTCCTGAATGATACAATTTATTTTATTATATTTTTTTGATTATTCAGACGTATTATTGGCCTCATTAAGCGTAGAGGGTCAAAAATAGACTGTGATATTTATTGCATTTACCTATGAATTCGAATCTTGGCCAAAATATCTTTCCTAAGTCGCTAAATACAGTTTTATTCCTAGTATTTTTCCGAGATATAAATTTGACTCAAGCCCTTTTCCTGTATATTGGCTTATTACTGGTAGGCATTATATCCTGTTGTATTGATTGATATTGATGACCTGTTAAAAACATCGAGAGAAGTAATAAAGTTACAAAAGCCAAAGAGAAAATACAAGAGGGTTGTCTCGTAAATATAAAAAGGTTGGTAACAGAAAAACAAAAATTAAAACTTGGAGCCTTTCATCAACTTTGCTCGGTGCCCTCGTTGAAAGAAAAAAACATATTTTATTATTCGTAAATTAGAAAACTTTTTCTACGTGCTTTTTATGAGAAATAAGTCGAGAGTTACAGTAATTACTGATATTATGTTTTACTTCCTTGAGCTAAGAATGGTCACATCTGTAATTTGCATTAGATGCAATCAATCAACTATGACATTACCTATATCATTATGACGAGCCGGAGTTACATAATTTCGCAATTGGTGAATTAATTTTCAATCATAATATTAGTAAATGTCATCTATATTATAATGTAAATAAATTATTCTTATAAAGATAGGTAAGTAAGCCTTAGTAGGTTGCCTTTCTAACAAAAAGTTAAAATATCCTACTAATTTAACAAACGCAAAAGTTTGGATGGATGTTTGTTGCGCTTTCACGGAAAAACTACCAAACGGATTTTACTGAAACTTAGAATATAATAATAGTTTGTGACCTGGAATGATACATGTTACTTTTTATATATTTGTATATCATATTATGAGTTTCATATTTTAATAGATTCAACTGTCGTAGAAAAACAACCAGAAATGCTATTTTGATTTACATTTTTCTAGCGTGATTTTTTTTAATCCATATCAATCAAATCAAATTGTTTATTTGTTTCTCTCACAAACATACTTAAATAAAAACATATAATAATTTTAAAAATAAAATAAATACTGTTAAAAATAATGATAAATTTCAAACAAATTGTAGGTTAGAGGTAAGAACCTGTTTTGTGAGAGACTGGTGCCTGAAATAGGTATAAAAACCTGTAGCACAGGTTTTTTATATGACATGAACTTATTTAAAAACCAACTGTTTTATTGTACTCCAGGTGTCCAGAATCATTTTTAGGTGAGTTTAAAATGCACTTTACAGAAACCTCCAGTAAAGAGCTGGTTAAATAACAATAAACTTTTCTGCATTTCTCAAATAGCCTTTCTCGTGAGAACTGCAAAGGAAATTGTAGGTCTCTGAAGTATAATCAGCGATGTCGTGTCTTTATTATTTCTTTGGTTATGGATTACAGCTACTACTACACAGCTTAATACGGCAACTCTTGCTCTATTAGGTTGATACTTTTTTAGGAATAACAAATGAAATAAATATCTTTGGTCATTTTACACGGCCTCATCTAGTCCCAAGCTAAGCAACTTAATGCTTGTGTTATGGTAACCAGATGACTAAAAAGTACTTGGATTTTTTTTAATACATACATTATTATTGATAAAAAAACATCCAGACCCGGAAAAAATATCTGCAGAACATGCAAACTTCTGTCCCGAGGCGGGGATCGAACCAAAATTTCATTATAAATTTTATAAAATCGACTTCAATTTTGTACGAAGAGAGCAATTTCTTGCACTCATGAGATGCATTTCTGTTCATTACTCCGCAGATTCTCGTCAGATTCTCATTTTTTATAGGACCAGCTTAGGAGTGTCTTTCCAACAATAAAATAATTTTAAAATTGTTTTATAATTGACAGAGAAATCTGTGATCATACCTATACAAAATATTAATGCATAAAGTGGACATAAAACATCATCATCATCATCATCATCATTGGCCTGTATACATCTTTTGCAGATGATTTAGGTGACGTCAGTCAAGTTACAGAACAAGCCGGTTAAAAATGAATCATATTTCATTCCCTTATTATTGTTATTTGGTCAAAATGTTTTTTTTTTTGGAATGTGATTGTGTAGATATTTTTATTTTTAAGTATTAAAAATACAACTACTGTTTGAGCATCTTGGCTTAGAAAATTGCTACATAGGACAGCACGTTAACTTTGAGATAATTTTAGTACACAAAACTCCTGATAATAAATGTCATAATCCTATATTTTGTGGTCGTAACAGGGATGAACCGACCGATGTAGCACGAGTAATATAAAGTTGAAAAATTAATAAAGAGAAAACTTCTTCATACTTTTAGGTGAGCTTGTAAAATGAATGGAAATAAAATTGTACAGAGCAGGTGCGCCCCAAACCTTTGGCGATATTAACTTTTTTGTTTATGCTTAAAACGCAGCATTGTACTGAGTGTTTTCATGTAATTTTATAATATTAAAATAAGGAAATGTAAGTTTATCCTACAAATTTTTGGCTATATGAAAATAACTTTTAATTACTTAAATGTTTTTAATTGTCCTCGAGGGATGGATTTTATGAAAACCATGATCTTTACAAAAAATATAAAACATCAAACTTCTTTTATAAAACAAAAGTAAAAGGAATAAAATCAGCCGGGTAATTAAGCTTTTTTGTATATTATGCTACAAACACTCAATTGACTTTTTCGATAAAACCAGAAAGAAGCAAATAAACTTTTCCACCTGACACAACAAAATTCAACAAAAAATCATAGAATCAATTCGACTGATCGAATGATCGAAAAACTCGAAAAGCCTATCTCTAATAGAAAATCAATCCAATCAATGCGATTGGACACGCTCGCATAGAGACAGCCTGGTCCAACCTGTCCGACTATTTGCTTCGATTGTAATGACTTGTCTAAATACACGGTCCACTGTCCACTAAAGTAAGATCGTTTGAGCAAGTGGCTAACTCTGGTTAAGGAGATTTTACTTCTACGATCTATCAAGAACGTCTATCCTGTAAGCGCTTAATTTGAGCGCTGTCCACTAGCTAGACAATATGTAGCGTTTTAATCAGAAAAGAAAAAAATCAAGACTGCGTCCCCAAATAAAACTATCCACTAATATCTACAAAGGTTCATATTATTTGTAGATTAGCACCCGTGAACGAAATGCCTGTCTGTACCTACCCCGGACAACACAAATTACATTTATAGGTAATAATAAATCTATTTCTGAAGCATTGTTTGAAGGAAAAATCATCTATGTGTTTTTGTAACATAGTAAAAGGAGTCGAGTACCTAAATCTAGCTATATGGCTTATTTTTAGTTCCGTATCCTCATCCCTTTGCAGTCATTCGTCCCTTTGTCCACAACCTTCTCGGATTTCCGAAAGAATTAATCAACTCGCTTTTTTTATCTGTGGCAGTAATTAATTCTTACTAACGAACAAAGGTGTCGATGGCGGTTTTTTTCAAATTAAAAATAATGAGGTGGAACTGCCTCATTTTTAATTTTCACAACATGGTGTTGATTTCAATAATTATAAAGAAATATTCCTTAGAAAATTTCAAGCGAGTTTATTAATAAGTTCTACTCAAAACTTTTAAAAATAATTTTGTAAAGTAACATTTTAAAATAATGAAGATTTACAAAAACTAATCAATTCCTCTTGAACTAAAAAGACTGTTCAATACTTTTTATCTAAATCAATTATTTATGTCTATTCTGGGGAGTCCCTTTTTGTCATTGCTTGATCATTGACCGAAAAAAATAACAATTTAGTTCTTTCTATAAAATACGATAGAAATGTCGCCTTCGATTTATTTCTGGCAAATAAAATTTGATTTACTAGAACCATTGACCCGCAAAGAAGAAGATTTGACATGAAATTGTTATAATCTACTTCTACAATATACAAAATATTCTTGAAACTGATTTGAATTTTATAAACAAAGATAAAAGAATAACTTTGATCAAGAGCGCTCAGCTATTACAGTTATTTCAAGAACAAGTTGATTATATCTCTCAAAGGAGCCGGCAATCCTGTTTAGAAGCAAATGCAAAAATATTACGTATTCAAACAGACCTAATGGGACATTTAGGGGTGGCAGCGAAGTGAAACGGCAAAGGCCGAAGCTTTTAAGTGTATAATATTTAATTGTGACGCCCTAGGCGTATAATCTCGCCCGAGATAATAGGTTTCTGTTTCGGCATAACCCTCCACGGTGACACTCGCGTCGCCCGGGGCTAGTCTACACTCAAACAAATCGGATCATAATCAAGTTTTTGACTGACGACTGTTTAAAATACAATAAACACCTCCCTCCCCAATCATACACTACGAGTCTTAACATAAATTCGCGCACTGAGAA
Organism: Xanthorhoe designata; assembly: GCA_963582015.1. NCBI lineage: Eukaryota > Metazoa > Arthropoda > Insecta > Lepidoptera > Geometridae > Xanthorhoe > Xanthorhoe designata. The sequence goes on from OY757039.1 coordinate 11,370,381, forward strand.
CATAAATTGTAAACGAATAGCGAAGAGAAATTGGATTCCCGTTGAATGTTCCATCAAAGTAAGCAAAAAACGCGATTCCGTTTATATCTTTTATATCTCGTAAATTGCAGGAGGCGGCAAGCGTTGCATGAAATTGAATAAGCATATTTCGTAAAACGTCGACGTTTTCGGAGACAATTGCCTTACCTCACCTACTCTTCACGAACTTTGGCAATTTTACGAAAATCTTATTAGAGAGTACTTGAGACGTGTTCAAATTTTTAAGAATTTATTTGAAACGAGTTGTTGATATTCAGGATTGATATACCTACGTATGAATCGGTTTTTTTGTATAACGAATAAATGTTCAAGAAAACATTATCGATCTCTGTGGCGCAGTGGGTAAAGGCCCGCCTGAGACGCAGAAGTAATTCGATCCCCGCCACGGGACAAAAATATTTGTATGTTCTGCAGATATTTATTCCTCTGGGTCTGGGTGTTTTTCTTTCTATAATAAATAAATAAATAAATAAATAAATAAACATCCTCGGACATTCCACACGGAATTACATAATTCCGCTACATACATAATATGTATGTATGTAGGTACATTTATTTTATTATGTCTTATTTTGACAGAACAGCAAAACATAAACCTCAATTGCGTCTCTTTGGACCGCTTACATCAAGCAGGGGTCATCAAGTCACTATCAATAGAAAGAAGTGAATTTCCTTCCTTCATTATTAAGTCACAACATTTTTGATTGTTTCCTCTCCAGCCCAGACCAGAGGGTTGCTCGTACACCACACGTCAATTACTGCCATTTGATTTTGTTCTGTCAAAATAGAGTACATTTCGGAACAGCAAAACAACCCTTCGTGATATTTAATTACGCGCTCTATATTGCGAGTGATACTTTTAGCAGGCAATATCGAATATTAAATTATCATAGTCCGCATTTACATAGAAATCTGGTGAAAATCAAGTACCTAAGATTCAAGTTAATGAATAATAGAGCCATAAGATCCAGATTGGTAGATAGAGCAAGATTCACGTTTTCGCGCCATGTAGAAAAGTAAATTTTGCCCAAATGTCACTTAACGGCCTTTTAGAAATAGGACGGCAGATAAGATGACCAATCATTTTTCCTCTTCTGTTTTTGATATTATAATATACTATCAAAAACAGAAGAGGAAAAATGATTGGTCATCTTAATTTATACGACATGACAGCTTTATAAAGAACATCATAGAAGGAAAAGTAGAAGGAAGGCGAGGAAAGGGAAGACCGAGATTTAATTACATAAGTCAGATAAAAGAGAAGGTCGCTGTCATGTCGTATCAAGAAGTAAAAGAGATTGCATTGGAAAGAAGTATATGGAGGAAATTGCATCATTACACCGACAAGAGCTGAGATCTTAAGTTATATGTATAAGATTCAACCTCTAAATTCTTAATGCATTTTCTTCTAACTATAAAGGAAACTAACATCAAATAACCAAACAATGCATTGACTAACAACTCAGCTGGAACCGGAAGTACATGTAATTGGTCCATAGATAGATATGTATGTATGTATATGTATGTACCATACGGATGTGAATCCGTTTGATGTGACTCGCTTTTACACGAAACACTAATGACATTTTCCACTTGCAGTCTAATGGAAATTGCCCCGTTTTGTATTTCATACTTTGATATTCGGAAATTTTATTACCTAATGTAGTATCTTGATTGTACTCAACTTAAATAAAATATTCATTGTTGTGCTTTAAATTAAAATAAAATATAATCACAACTGCATAAAAGAAAGTTTGATGTAATCCTTGTTAAGTAATAGCAATAGGCAAACTCCTTTAGTTATAGACTTTTACCAATAATATCCAAATAGTTTAAATGAGAAAAAACGTTTAAAATAAAAGTAAATAAAAGGAATAAAGTAAAAGTATTCCTTTATGCCGGGTTCCTATAACCAACTAACGGATGTCCGTAGGTCGGTCGTCATAGCAACGTTGTTATCTGTCAAAAAGTCTCATACATTTTGTGTTGAATAAACAACGTTGCTATGACGACCTACGTACGGACATCCGTTAGTTGGTTATAGGAACCCAGCATTTAGTCTATTTTCGTTCGCTCGTATGAGCAAGTGGCCAACTCTAGAGACGGTGTTTTTATTTGTTTTTTATTGTCTAGTTTACTACCTCTGAAAAACAAATTGCCTTCTTTACTTCAACGACAATATTGTAGTAATCTAGAAGAATTATCAAAAGAAGCTTGCTAAGACGTTCTTGATCGTTGAAGATAAGCAACGTTCTGAGCGGTCACAACTTGGATGGGTGACCAAAGTGCAAGTGCAAGTGCAAGTGGCATTAACATCTGAGCGCTTCCGTGATTCGGATAGCACGTTAAATTATCGATCCCAGCTTTTAAATTCGTTAAGCCATAACGGAGGCTTTTAGGCATACTAAAAACTGTCACCACAGTTGAAATAGAAATAGAATATCATTTATTAAAAAAGAAGAACATCAACAGTTATTAAACTTAATTAATAATGTTAGTGTAACATCTGGTTCTTATATATTTAAGTTTACAATTTCGAGGTATGTGTAATTGCATTGAATAGGAGGGTCACTTGCTCATACAAACTGAGGTACTTACCTTATCAAAAGAATAGATACTATCACCTATTTCAATATACGTTCCTTTGTCAACAGAATCGCTGGCCCAGGAGTTGGAGATGGAGCGCAAGTCGCGCCAGCAAGCCATGGAACGGGACGTCAAGAGTCCGCTCTCCGACCGAGCCGCGTACTACAAGAACTCTGTTCTCTTCAGCTCTGCCACTTAGCTAGCGACCCCCGGGGCCGACCCCGACACCGAAGACAGGAAACCCATGATCAGTGTCAAACCAGAGTTCAGAGAAAAGTAGAATCAGTGACGGCCCTGGTGGAGCAACTCAGGGAAATAAATTCCAAAGATTCATGGATACGGACATACGAGTTGTATTAGATCTGTGGTGAGATCATGTAAATATTGTTATGAAGATGCCTCTTCCATAGTGAAATTTGTAAATATCCCTCTTGTAGTTGTAAGTTCGGTTTTATCGACGATTCGAGTTACTTCGTCAATATTTTAATCTTTTGAAGAGTACCTTTACTTATTGTTAAATGCCATATTTATATGTTAAGTAACAGTATCTTGTGGACTTGCATTGTTGATTGCATTTTATTTTCACTGTGAGCGTTTAACTACCTACATACATATCAAGTAGAAATAGTCCCCTGATCGGTTGAAACCAAGGTTGGAATTGATCAAAGACTGCTTTTTCAAGAGGTTTTCTAAATTCATCACGCGATTTGTTGTTTAATCATTATGTTATGTTCGAACCATCTTTATTCAGTGAAAATACCATCATATTATCGTCAGTAAAACTGCAAATATAGGTACACGTTTTCATTGTTTAACTATAGTGTAAAGTGACGTTCAATAAGTAATCACTACCTTGTAATTTATTCAACTTTAGTGCAATGATTAGATGTAATGTCTTAGTTTACGATTGTACGATAGTTATAATAAGTAGTTTTAAAACATTACATTTTTACGATTCAACGTTATTGACTGAGCATTGAAGAGACAGTTTTTGCGTACAATATAATCTAAGTGTTTCTTTGAATGTTTCTTACGTAGAAGCTGTATAAATACTGTAATTGCTAACTCATGTTGACGCGAATTCAATGTACATGAGCAATGCGTTAGGTAAGTTCAGTAGTTTTAACATTACTATATAAAATATGAATGATAGCGTTATTTATAATATGCTTAGTTAACAGGACACTTTCAATGTCTTCATAGAATAAAGTAAGGTTTAGAGATTGTGTTGAGTGCGAAATTGGCGCTTGACTTTCGAATTGTCTTCAACATTTTTACTGCGTTTCATTCGTATCAATATTTTTGGAAGTCTCTGATCAGTCACGCGTCGAAAAGTCGCTTAACACAATCTGATTTCATTATTATAACGACGTAAACTTAGTTGTTACGATAAATGTTTAGCTGAATGTGTGAGTGAGAGCGTGAATGTGGTACACTCGTATCGTTTGGTTCCTTGTTATTTATCAAATTGACAATACCGTTGTAACATTTCGACTTACCACAAAAACGTCTGAATTTAAACATAGATCCATAAAAAAAACCAATCATGGCCGATTCGAATTTTGAAAAAGCGGGCTCCGTTTGATTGGCTTACCTATGATAGTGATATTTTTTTTAACGAAGTCAATTTAAGCGCATTTTGTGCATATCATTTTAATGTGTGTGTGTACACGAAGAATTTGAATATAAACGGACTTTGTGTAATAGAATATCTGCTGCTCTGGAGTTTGAGTGTGACTAACAGAGAAAAAACTTATACTGTCAATAGTAATGAATTTATATTTTGTTAATTAAATAATTTAATGCTATTAAATGTTACACAAAATTCGTCAATCGACGAATGGTCAGCGCATAGTATGCACTGACCGCCCGTAGCAACGCTGACTTCGTAGCAAATAATAAGCGCCCGCGTAGCAATTTATCAGCGATGCACTAGCGTAGTCTTTCATGTAAGTATTTTCATTGATACAGCTACGCTCGACCAACCTCAGCGCTTACCGTCGGTTGAGTACTAAATAACAGCCTAAGCGATGAATTTTGATGTGAATTAAAGATTCGAATCTTGGTTAGATAGACTGTTGGTTAACTGGTATGATTATGTTTAACTTCTGACATCTTGTGGTGAGGTTATTTTGACCAGTATTTACGCTTTAAAGTAGTTTTTCTTTATATTTAGACTTCGAGGCTTCTCTATGTAGGTACCTACACTTTTTATCTATAGTATGTTCTGAAAGCATGTTATTTTATTTATTTCTATTATAATTATTCATTAATTTACTTAAAATTGTGTGTGTGCCTTGTATCGTAGATGAAAATATCAAGATTAAAACTGAAAATATCATTTTGTGGTTTAATTTTCATTCCTTCAGACATCGTCCAAAAAATATCTTTAAACCCTTGACTCTTAAACCAAATTGAAGATAAACGACGAGGAAATTATTATAGGAACCAAATGAGACACCATTCTGTCAATCTTACGTAGTAGATTTTTTAACACAATACTGTAACAAATGTCAAAATGTAGTCAAAATTAAAAAAAATATGAAACCGACATCAATTTCGTAAGAAGAGAGCAATTATACACTTTTATGGTATAACTCTAAAGATCCTCAACAAATCTTTAAAATCGGGAATACACGGGAAGCACTAGCTTTCAAATAAAAAAAGAATCATCAAAATCGGTTTACCCAGTCGAAAGTTCTGAGATAATAACAAACATTAAAAAAAAAACAGTTGAATTGTGAACCTCCCCCTTTTTTGAAGTCGGTTGAAAAGACTAAGGTACTAATAAAGATCTAAACACCAAGAGTTTTGTGTTCTAAGGATAACTGTAGGATAATATGGTCGCGCTGTCATATAAAGCAGAACTTTTCAATTAGATTTTTCGAAAATCTTAGGTACAACTTACGCCCAAATAGAACTACTTAACACTTCTCACTTATCAGATTTATATAGTCTTTTTAAACTTTCGCGATCAGAACACATGATAAAACATATATTTACGGATATTTACCACCACTTACCTACTTAGCGTTTCAGTGTTCAGGCTTTAGTCTTTTACATAGATTAATAAGATATTACATAGTATTAAGATACCTACTGACTGAGTCAATTTAAGGTACCTGTAAGCATGAAACTAGCGCCGCCACCTATTTTATTTTATAAGTACGTTGAACAAAGGAATTTCAAAAAAAGTATATGTAAGTATAGGTTTCATAAATGGAACAATGATTTATTTAATTCCTTTGTTCAACGTAATAATTTTAAGCTTTTAAAGTCGTTAAGCCATGACGGAGGCCTTTAGGCGGCCTGAAAACTCCGTCACCAGAGTTAGCCACTTGCTCATACGAACGAACGAACGAACGTAATAATAAAATAAAATAGGCGGCGGCGATACCCTCAGCTCAGAAATCATGGTAGTTAAACCTGAAGCAAGCCAGATAAAGATTTAGGTCCTAAAAGTATCCAAGAAAATAAATCCCATATACCTACCTAACTTTTAAAACTTTACTTTTGCTTTTCTAGGAAACGATGTCCGCTATATCAGTTCAATAATTTTATTTTATTTATTTTTAAATTATTAGGAAAACTTACAGCTAAACAAAGAAAATAGGAAAAAGAAATAACTTAACATGCACCTATTTTGTAGGTACAGGTTTGCTGAAGGCCTTAAAGGTTTGCTTGATGCCATTATATTTGTTTTAATATATTGCCAATAATGTTTAGGAGGATTGACGATTTCTTTATTCTAAGGATAATGTTTAAATGTATGAAGTAGAAAGTCACAAATACATAAACCAGTGATGGCGGTATTTAAAATAAGTTTTTAAGGTGATATTGGTTGAATTATACAAGTTTTCAGGCAGACTTAGGGCATCCATTTATTCATTCTGAGATCACCTATCCTTTTTGGGACCATGTAAAACTCGAAGTAAGCCTTCGAGAATCTAGCAAAAACTATATTGCTTACGCTGCCGAAAGGAAAACAGTGGAAGAAATATGAATAAGATGCTTGTCAGGACTTTAAAACAAATAAAATAAAATAAATATGCTTGGACATTTAGTCCAGCTAAGCAGCTTAATGCTTGTGTTATGGTAACCAGATGAACTACTAAGATGATAATTATACTACTAAGATACATTTTTTTTAATACATACATATTGTAGTTAGAAAAACATCCAGACCCGTTACAAATATCTGCAGAACATACAAACATTTGTCCCGTGGCAGAGATCGAACCGGCAACCTCCATTTTAGGTCGGCCTTCGACCACTGCGCCACAGAGGTCGTTTACCCGCTTTAACGGTCAAGTTCTATTGTGAGAGATGGTCAACGGTTCACAGAAACCTTCGAGCTATCACACCCCATCTACCATCCCAACCACACAATTAACTAAACCAATAAAACTCAGAGCTCATAAACCAGAAAACTCATAAGAACGCCCCGATTTCATTCCACCGCCGCTTTAAATCCTTGAAATCGGAAAACTTCATATTTATTGCTAATAGATTTTCGTTCGGGTTATTCAGGATGCAATTTTATTTTGTCCATATGAATGGTTTTTATATTTTGCCCGGGGATGACGCCCTACGGTCGGCGATGACCCTTCGAATTACTGAAATCACCTTCTCTGCTTGGTTTGAGAGAGAAATGAAATTGTACGAAATAGATTGAAAGGGTTCGGGGCATTCAGATCTGGATCCAGGATGATAGAACTGAGATCGTATCAGTACCTACTACGTTTATGATTTTTACAGCCAAATGTTTTTTCTAGAATAGAGAAAAGATAACTCTTTTGTATAAAAAACATTAATTTACAAAACAACACAAAACTCTCTTCACTTTTCTAATATTTAAAAAAACAACAAAACATTTTTATTCCAATTTACCTAATGTTTTATTTTGAATTGCGCTAGGGTTGCATTTTTTTGGTTGCTCAAATACCTAGGTGCTCAAAGAAATAATATGATTGACGATATGATTATCTTTTATAACGAACTTATTAAATACTTCCTGTGAAAGTAAATGAAATTCTTATCACACCAGAGTTGGCCACTTGCTCATACGAACTTACTTACTTACTTATCACACAAAATTTAAACTTTTTTTCAAACCAGCTAGGTATTGTTATTTTTTTTTTATAAATATTATTATCGAGAAGCTCTTTGTTTTTTTTATAAAAACACCCTGTCATCTGATGATTATAATCGCTCTCGTCAGTAGGTATGTAATAAAAAATAAACAGGAATACCTACCTGACTTTTTAACCTTATCTATAATTATTACTATCGCTAAATTACCTACTGTCCTCGTATTTTTACACGTAACTTGTAGTAAATATCTAGGACGTGACACAAAATTATAGGACAATTTAAGAATAATGATGTCTTTCCGTCTTTAATGAATAACCTATTTTAGCATTAGGTATAATTATCTATTTAAAAGTCGCTAGCAAAAAGCTATTCACGTGAAATTCTAATCACGTGAGTAGCACTAATAAAATTTATTAAGTAAAGTGACGTAATAAAATAATTGCAATATGCGATATAAGGGTGAATTTACATGATCAGTTTTAAGCAATTGTTGCTTGGTGAGGATTACGCAACAATACGCCAGTGATATTCCAAGAAGATAATATGATTAATTTATTATATTCTCTTCCGTCTAAACTGATTTTAGATACTTAAACATTAGGAAGGTTGTTAGCTATGTGGCGATGTTGTTGAGATCCAGTTTTTCTTTTAATTTTCTGACAAAAATTACAGTGAAATTACAGTAAATGTATGGCAAGACACCCAATCAGCAAAACAGCCGCCAGGTTCTTGCCTGATTCTATCTCTAGTGTAGAGAGCGTTGGAACTGGCAAAAGCATTTAGGACGAAGTTGAAGTGATCCTTGAGGTCCTACCAAAATAAATGATTTTTTCCTTCGTTCCTTTCTTACAGTTGTATAACAAATATAACTAGAGCTTATAAAATCGTGACGGAGACCTTTAGGCGGCCTAAAAACTCCATCACCAGAGTTGGCCACTTGCTCATACGAACGAACGAACGAGTGATCTAATAAAACACCAAACATTGTGTATGTTTGCCATACTACCCAGTGTTGTCAAAATAAATAAATTAATTGCTCGTGCGAGATTACCTTAAGTTCAGAAACGTTTTCTAGTTAATACGTCGCCGAGTTAATATTGCGCGCATAAATATTGTCGTGCGACAGGCCACGCCGCTTGTAGTCTCTATTGAAGTATTGCTATGCTACAGGGTGATGCTAAGTTTCATGAAACCTAAATTTAACAAAAAAACAGGTATTCATGGTCAATCTCTAGTAAAAAAAATGTAGTGATACATTTTCAACGGGATATTTTACTCTAAATCATAGGTAATTGCGTTATAGACAATACAATTGAACATGAAAAGAACAGAGGTACATAATTTGGTGTGGTTTTTTCGAAGAGTAGGTATGACAAAGTAAAGAAAATTACAAATATTTTTTATAAATATGTATCAGAGATGTCTTAGAATAATTATTAAAGAGCACCCAACAGTCACGCACATAGTTTTTATTTCGATCGTGTGTATAAGTAGGTACACTTTATGTGTGCCTAATGTGACAGTACTTGTATTGATTTGTGTTCTTCAGAGTTACAAATTATCATGAGTATAGTCACCATCAGTCATGTTGCCAAGACCCTAAAGTCGCCAAAAATCAGATACTTTCCTTTTAATAATCTCTTACCATTGAAAAAAAACTTAATTATTTATTTATTTAACAAAACCCACAGCCCTTAGAATAATACAATAGTAGTTTCTTACAATTAAAACTTAGTCCTTTCCATCATAACTATTATGATTTATACAGAGTCAGGAGGCAAGCCTTTGAAAACTACTGGTACAAATGCTACGAGAGAATCACCCTGTATACCTCTACGCAGGAGACACCTCACACGACTACGCACCTGCAGAGCGCCTCTCGGATTAGTTTTTCCTCGCGATAATTAAATAACTTTGAGCTATGTGCCTCGTGATGTATGACCTGTTCATTGTTAACGGTTGGGATGTACTTGAACCGTGCGTGGGGAGCTTTATTTGGATGTACGTGTGTGTCGCGGCTTTATTCGATACTATTAAGGTGTTTGCGGGGTTTATTTTATTAAATTGTGGTGTCAACGAGTTTGGTGCGTAGCGCTTTTAACATTCACAATTAAAATCTATCTGAACATTGAAAGAATGAATAATACATTCACACATAAAATTGTTTTCCTAAAATTGATCAAAAATATTAATCGGAATGCCGCGATTGTGATGATCAATGAGACTATGATAATGTTAAAATAGTCTATTTTACAAAGATTTCATATTATTATAACTTCTATTAAAAAAACATTTCCGATTCTGTAGAGCAAGTCTTACCTATAAAGTCATTTTAACCCTTAAACATTACCATTACCTCTAGAAACAGAATTATCAATTCTACAGCACTTGTAATCTTTATTCATTTCAATTAAAATGGAAACGAAAGGCGATTGTCGGCGACACTCAGTTATGAAAACATCTTAACCCTTCGGAGTCTGGGGGCCGTTTGTGCCAATTTACATTTAATCAGAATTCAAAATACTTCTCGCTATTCCTCTAGGTGTGTACGTGAACGAAGTTTCATTAAAATGAATAGATTGAATTTTTAAAATGAATTCTAATCAGTTTGAACTGCTTTACAGCGTGCAATAAGGTTAATTATGGAATTATATTTATATATAATTTTCCAAAGAACTAAAAGTTATATACCTCTTTGAATTTAAGTTCTTTTGTGGTAAATCAAGTAGCCTCGAAAAATTAAAAATAACGTATTCTTGACCAAAGTGTCAACTACCGCGTCTAACCTATAATAGGAACCATTCGAGTGACCCCATGTACCAAATAAAGAATTTAAATCTGGAAGACCACGTGAATTAACAACTCGTTAGTTAGACTCCTTAGATTTTACTCAGACTCCTTGTTTAGTAAGTTCATATTCTTGATTCAAATTTAGATTTAGAATCACGAATAGTAGGTAAACAACAATAGCTAAGTAGAAACAACAAAGTAACAAGAGGTGACGGGGGCAAGTCACTCTCAAATTCATTAAGAAAAGCAAACTAACTTCCCTCTTAAGCTTGTTCAATCCAATTGAACTTATAGCCGAAGATCTAAGTAATGGTATCTGCCATACCCATAAAGGACACCCTCACTGAGGTTTAAAATATTGTAACAAACTTTTTTATTTACAGAAACTAAACTACTACATATTTACATAACTGTACAAAATACAATTAGAACCAGTTGAGCCACCTAAGGATCGTTACAAACGATCTATAGGTAGCTCAACTGATCCAAACCACTGCCAGACGGAAGCGTGCCCAAGACACTGGCAGCATAATTTTAACACTCGACCAACACACGCGATTGGTATTACTATTTCGTTATTTGTATTTCTGATAGCCATAAGATTTTAACTCTACAAATTGTATGAATTCGAATTAATCGTTTGAAATACACAAAAGTTCACAACACCATCCATGAACTCCTTTTAAATTTCAGGAATTCTTTACTAGATTAATTGTAAGAATGTGTTTGGAGACAATGCAAAATGCCCATTCGTGGAGCAAGATGTTATAAGAACCAAAAACATTTACAAAATGTGCTATCTTAAATCTTCCATCGTCTCTGCACCTGACTAGTCGACCCCATAGACAAAACAGCACAGCTAGAAGTTGGTGGCAGATATCTTGCAATACATGTCACCTATTCCTTCAAAAAGGTTTTATACATCGATAAAATGGCGTCGGCTGGGAAGGCGGTAACAGAGACAATAATAAATTTGTAATTACAATTTAAAATGAGCGGGCGGCGATGTGGGAGTGGTCTCAAGCCCCACACCACGGCATTCACGTGTGTGCACTTTTTACCAAGCGGTGATTAGTGTGTTTGGTTAGAAAATATCCGAGGAATGTGGGTCCAAGAGGTCCATGTCTTGTTCAAAGGGGTAAAAATATACATGTATCCCAAATTTTAAGCATTTGCAACTATAGTGTAATAGGCAACTTTGGGATTGTGACATTATCACATATTAATGCTAACTTGTGCAAGGCCATTTAAATAAATATACCTACCTCTGAGTATTTAAAAAGTTTATAAAAGATATTGAAATCCTAAAGATTTGAAAGAATAATCATAAGCCTAAAGCGTCTTGGAGAGAGATAGTCATAATTCTTTTTCGTTTTACTTTTAGGTTTCAACTGAAGTCTAGTCGCATGCTAGTTATACCAAACTTGGTGTAAGTAAGTATCATTCCAAAATATTTGTTAGGGAAGCTAGGTAACCTAATATTGATACCTAGATTTATTTCCCCAACAGTGTAAGTAAAGGCAAATAATAATGAAGATACTTGATAGATTAAAAAGAATAAAAAAAACAAAAAAAAACTATGCTGGCGAGCCCAATACATCTGAAGTAGGTATATTATTTAAATTAAAATAAGCATCAATTTCCAACAACCTCAATAATTTTATTTCACAAAAGTTTTGATACGTATCGAATAGCTATTCCCAAAATTACACGTTTCAGAACATTTATCCACTTGCTTTATTTTCCGTTCCCTTATGATTTTTGTAAAAAGACAATTAATTTGGAAATCGATTAAAGATGAGGGTTCCGTCTAAATATTTTAACTTAAAACTAACTTTGAAAATCATAATGGACTTACACGCTTCCTAGAACTCTCAGCTGCTAATTTAATTAAAATATAATTACAAAGGTGTAGAAAAAAAGTTGAGGCTTTACTAAATTGTTGATTCAACTTAAAGAAAAAGGTTTCACTCTAAATGCCTTTCGATTTCAGTATATGAAAAGAGATTCAAATTTGGAATAGTTTAGTTTTTTTTTACACAATGGCTAAGACCATGAAAATTATGGGAATAATCTACACTACACGTTGACTGACCGTGACCTACGTTGTACATGTTTTATGTATAACTGTAATGTACTACAACTAAGTGAAAAATAATTGCGTAACTACAGGATACTTAGGGCAGATACCATCTGATGTGACTGCTAGCATCCACAATGGTGGATGGACCTTGATGCAGACTGAAGATTATTTTAATCATTATGCAAAAGGTTTTGTATTTGTTTTCTTACATTGTTAATGATTTTTTGTGTTTACATTATGTAGTGTTTATTTAAATCTAGTATAGTGATGTTCTAAAGATTATAGATGTTTTAGGTTTTTAAGAGCACAGACCACTGTTAAGTCATTCTGCAAACTCATTTCGAACTTCGAAGAGCTGAACAAACAACCGTTTACAGAAACATACCTTAACTATCCTTATAAGCCTATGCAAATGTGTGTGAGTGAATGTAAATAAATATTTTTCTATTCTATTCTATTCTTTTTCAAATCACGTTTTGTATAGCGCGTCACCAGTTCGCTGCGCGTTTCGCGCACAAACGCGACGATAGTATCCATAGGTCAAAGCTTGCAGACTGTCTTTATTTGCCGCGCGTTTGTATAGTGTTTGTATCGACACAAACGCGCAGTCACTACGCGTTTCATTTGTATTTCACCTAGCATGTAAGGCGAAACTGAAGTGATCCTTGAGGTCCTACCAAAATAAACGATTTTTCTTTCTTTCATTTGTATCGATACAGGACAGAGACTGTGCGTTCGTAAAGCGTGGTGTGCAGTTCTAAATGGTCCTAAGTGGACTAAGTTTTTTCGGAAAATAATATAAGTAGACTATGGAGAACTTTAAATTCAAATTTATTTAGTGCGTATAATGTGTTAGTAAGAGATGGTTAGTGATACAGTTCAGTACATCCATAATCAGCGTCTTGCGCATGCAACATTCATAAACACAATTTATCAAGCAGGTATTCTAATTCAAAATGCATTATTATAGGTAATTAAGGAAGAAAATAATAATAATAATGAAATGTCAAATTATTAAACCTATTATAACTTCATTTCATCATTCACATTTTTGTTAGAAAAAGAAATGACATGATTTGAAAACTAAAATTAAAAACTAAAAAGAACAAACTTTGTCACTGTCAGTTTTTCCACGGAACCCTAATAAAAGGATAGAGATCATAATCTCAGTGGTCCGAGTTTGGACCTCAATAAAATGGGAATATTTTAATGATTATTATGCCCTTAAACGATTTGCTGTGGAACCTGTTATAATATAACCACCAATGGGATAATCACTAATGCCAGTTTTCACCTATTACACATTAGGACGATAGTTTTATTAATTGCTAAATGTCTATCATAAATGAATACTATATAAAGCTACTATATAATATAATACTATATGAAGCGCTCGTGGCGAAGCTTGCTAAGACGTTCTTGATAGATCGTCGAAGTTAAGCAACGTTCTGAGCGGTCACAACTTGGATGGGTGACCGCAAGTGGCATTTATATCTGAGCGCTTCCGTGCTTCGGAGGGCACGTTAAATTGTCGGTCCCGGCTTTTAAAGTCGTTAAGCCATGACGGAGGCCTTAAAGCGGCCTAAAAACTCCGTCAACAGAGATGGCCACTTGCTCATACGAAGTACGTAGTACGTACTATTTAATCATATGCTAAAGGTCTGAGAAAATATATTTACTGCATCTTGGAAATACAGTGATCATATTTTTTTTCTTTTTTTTTTATATAATTAACTACGTACACTTTATTGATAACATCTTATGTTTTGCCTCGAGAACGGTTGCCCTTTCCTCCTTGTACAAATTTTTTGAGCTATTTTTGTGTTTTTTTTATTTTCTTTGGCAATAAAAAGACAAAACTATTCTTTATCACGACTGTGTCTCCAAGGCATAGTAGGTAAACATTTCTCTTGGATTTTTAAGTTTTCAATGATCCTTTGCTGAATAAGGGGGTAGTCAGGGATATGTCTTTCAACAAATTTGGCATACTTTTAGAGCATGAGAAGTGAAAAGATTAATATGAAACCGATAGCCTGCAACATGAAACTATGCTTCAAATATACTGAAAATACGTTAGAATACATTGCCGTGCGTAGCGGTACAACAAACAGTAGGGCGCAAACAAACTCCGCATTGTGTGCGAAGAGTGCCGAGGCGAGGCATTTTCAATTACTTCGGTGAACGGTCATTCTAAATTCAAAACTTTGAAATTCTTTATGGAATGCTAACTGGCCGAATAAATTGAATTTGTAAGTAGCGTGGCCATTGTTAGGATTGCCTACATTTTAAAAAGACTTCAAAAAAGGAGGAGGTTCTATGTTCCACTGTATGTAATTTTTATGTTACTACCGATTATACCGTCAATAGTACCTAGACCGATTTTGAAATAATGAATGTCTAATATGCAAAAAAAAAAAGTAAATGACCCCAAAAGATGTAGCAGTTTAATTTAATTTTTAGAAAATATTTAAAAACTAATTTAATTAGAATTTATAACTAGGTTTCTATTTATATAAAAATTATGTTGCGAAGTTTAAAGGTCCTAAATAAAATTTAGTTGGTCAATTCCAACACTTAGTTGTGGTCACAGAATAATTATGTTGTGGTTGTTTTAATAAAAACTCCTTTTATTTTGGGTCCGAATTTTGACATTCCACGGTCATCCATCATCTACTAGCGTCAAATTATTGTTATGATTAAAGAAGGTTTTTGACTTGTTAAATAGTCGTTTTTATACATTTCTGGTACTTAAATCGTTTTATTGTGACTTCCTTATTTAAGTATAAAAAATCTTAAAACACAAATTATTTTTGTCACTATATAACATTCAGCATCGAACACAAAGATCCTCTAAATATACAAAGTTTTTTTTTTATATTTACTATTAAAAGAAACGGTTAGACGTGTTGATAACTCTTAACTTAATAACAAAACTCGTGTTTTTAATATTTATTTATTTATTATTCTTTATTATTGTACACAATGAAGAAGAGCTATTGAATAATTGCTATTCAATAGCTCTTGATGTTTGTCGGGTTCCCAGTGGTCTTACTAGTAAGTCTATTGGGAAGGAAATTACCACTAGTGCTACTGATAAGACCACTGGGAACTTTGTACCATCCACTCCCAGTAGCCTTATCGAATACCTTGTCTTACCAGTAGAATTACGGGGAATTTCATTTCCAATATAATTACTAGGAGGACCACTGGGTACTTTGTACCCAGTAGTAGTACTTTGTACCCACTGGGTAGTTTGTACCCCATGATAAAACATTTATTATTTAAATTATTAATTTATTTACTTTACTATTTTACTGTGTATCAAATATAATTATCGAGAAACTCGTATCATAATGTCAACTACATCATAGATTGCCAATAACAAGGAACTAATCTCACCAATCCATATTGATTTATGGATTTCAAACAAAAACTCAATCAATATGACTGCCGCCGAGATTACGATCAATTGGAATATAATTGCGATTTTAATCATTTGTTTCAGTAACATTATTGATGACTTGATCAATAAAACCAGATAAAACAATAATGCATGTAATTTTAATAAAATTGCTGAGGTCTACTCAGAAAAAATATTGTTGTTTTGTGTTATTCTTTTATCTCACAGAAACTTTTGTCAAAACTGGTAGACCATTTTCTTAGCCGACTGTATCAGTTTAAAATAAAAATTAGTCCAAAAATAGCTCAGCTAGCAATTGACATTTATTTAAAAACCTCCAAGTCGAGCACTCTATGGCCAATTGCATTTTGTGGCAGTGAGTGTGAGTCGCGTGCTTCTTGCCATTAGCCCGCCCTTCTGGGCCGTTTGCCAGGGCAGGGAAGTATTACGTATGCGGTTGCTATTGCCTTCTTTACAAACTTTTTTAGAGCTTGTTCTATCGACATCTTTAAAAAGGATCTAAAAAATGCCTAAAGATCTAAAAAAATAAATGTCTATCGCTCCCGGAAATACAGTTGTGAACATTTTTAATTATTTTTTTATTGTTATGTAACAGCATCGGGAAAAAATATAAAAATGTAAATATCTCTTTCAGATTCTGTGCCCTAGTATTTAAAAGTACATAGTAAATCTGATCTTTATTAAAAAAATACTTAAATAATAAAAATAATCGGTGCTTTAACCGAGAAATCATCTCACTAATAGTTTTAGCTCTCGACGTAAGTGGTTCCGTAGCCTAATGGACAGGCAGCTCGGCTTAAAAGCGATCGCTTGTATCAACGCAGGTTTGAATACTGTAGTTAACTTTTAGTAAGATTTTTCATTTCTATTTTTTCATTTCACAACTTTGGGCAATGATTATGCTAGCACCCGACCTAGCACCTTAATTGAATAATTATCTTCATAACTTTGTCTATTTTTGGCAGTAATTAAACAAAATTAGGTACTTACGTACTGGGAAATAATACACTGGATTTACAATACATAATTTTAATCAGAATGATTTTGTTCATGTTTATTTCATTGGTTTTTTATAGACCCACATCACAAGTGAGCTTATTTAGGTATTACTTTTTTTTGTTATTGTAACATAATATGAATTTTCTTTTAAGCATCTTAATTATTTAACTGTCCTCAAATAACATTCTGTATTCATTTTTTTTCTTATCACCATTTAGTTAGCAATAGCCGTCGCTTATAAAATAGTAATTTCCATCAAAACACGTAACAAGCCAACAACGGCCACTGCGGAGTGGCGACACGTCGTCTTATCTAGAAACCTATTTATTATGTCTAATGATTTTTGTTATTGGGGGTCTGCTTGTGACATAGCTAAAACTTTGTTTTTTTGTTCCCTAGATTTTAATAGGATAGGAGGAAGTTAAATGAATTAAATTCAAGTTATTTTTAATTTGTTTAGCTCTTGTTGATCTTTTCATATAAAAAAGTAAAGTTACAGGTATAGCGTCAATAAAATGATATTCTATTCATTATTTTATAATGCCTATTATGACAATTAAAAAATATGGAATTACCCCGAAAATGTATGCCTAAATGTATGAAAATTCATTCTATGGAAAATAGGAATCATAAATATCTAAAATGAAAAATTGTACCAAAAGTTTAACACTTTAATCCTACTAATCCTACTATCCTATCCTACTAATATTATAAAGGTGAAAGTTTGTGTGTGTGTAAGTGTGTTTGTTACTCTTTCACGCTAAAACTACTAAACGGATTTGGCTGAAACTTGGAATATACATAGTTTATGACCGGGAATAACACATAGGCTACTTTTGATTCCGGTATTCACACGGGAACGGGAACTAGCGCGGGTAACACCGCGAGGCGCAGCTAGTAGGTATATAAATATCTAGAATGGTCATAAGAAGTGTAACGAAATATGAGTATTAAAGACCAGACAGATAACAGAGACAATAAACAATAAAATAAACTATTTGCCAAATATAAGTTTTTTGTACAGTTATGTAAGTAAATAATTATGTTAGTAAAGTTATTTTAAGTTAAAAAGTGTAAAGCTACAGAACTCCAAATTCTCATGATAGTTCTCGCCTAGCGCAGGTCATCAGAATAGTGTAAATAAAATTTTTCATTACACTTGTATACACACACGATGTACAAACAGACCTCTACCATTTGTTTTAATATGCGAATAGATTGAGTTGTCAGTCAATTATGGGGACTACTGCGATGCATAAATTGTGATACTTTCTTGTATTTTTTTATTTTACTTTTCTATCTACTCGAAGTAGGTTTTTAATTTTTTTTTATTTACCTACCTAATTTAGAGATTGTAACATTGGCTTTAAAAATTTTGGTGTTCGATCTTGTAACAAATAATGACTTTAATATTTTTTTTCAATTATAAAAGTTAAACTACCACTAAAAGTTAATAATTATGTTTACAAAACAAACATTTTAAAGTCATATCTCATTTATTTTTCATCTTTATTTCAGCAGCACGTATTTACAATAAGCTACCATTTGATTTTAAAATTCTTGAAGGTAACAAATTTAAAAATCAGCTTAGAAATTGGCTTGTAAACAGTGTATTTTACAATCTTGATGAGTATTTTAATAGGTGATACTAAGTAGCTACCTAAATACTAGGTAGCCTAGGTTATTTTATCACTAGGTAACTAATTATCATAATGTTGCACATCCGAAATGGATAGCTGTATAAACTTGTACCTATGTATCATTTAAGACCTACCCTTGTACAACAGTTTGGCAATAAAAGTGATTCTGATTCTGATCGATCGAAAATTTATTATTTTTCGTTTAATTTATTAATTTTTTTTTTATCTATTAGGCGTACAAAATATAATATATTTAAACAATTAGTACTTAATATTTTTTTTATCATTATTATAATTTTTATTTATGTGACTAAAGAAATTGAATTGAATTAAGTTTCATTTTTCGTAAAAACATCACAGTAGGCCCACAGATATCAGTACGATTTGTTGATTGAAATTACCAGAGGGTGTTGTAATGTTTAAACAAACATCACAACAACACGTTTGCTATTCAATGAATACCTAATTCGTGGTAGGGGTAATCAATGTTCGTTTTGCAGTGTTTTTTCTAACGTTTGACAACAATTAAAAGCCGTGTTGGCCAAGTGGATAAGTACTTCAACTTTCGATTCGAAGATCGTGAGTTCAAATCAGGCCGTGCATCAAATGGCAGAACAACTTAAACACACTGATCGACTGATCTGATGATGATCACAGAATAGACCTACGGATATCCATCCGTACCTATATTTAATGGCTTCCACAGTGTACCTATGCTCAAATACATTCAAACATTAGCAAGTAAGGAAGAGAGTTTCAGTTTATGATACTTCATCGCTAATATTTAGCCAACATTGACACCCAGGCATGTGTACTCCGACACCAGATAACCAAATCTGGTGACAAAATGGCCCTTAAAGGCAAAAGCGATAATCTGACTTAGAGATGGGACTGAGGTTCCATGGCAAGTAGCAAAGACGGAGAAATTAATCCGACTTTATAGAGCTAAGTTTGAGATAGAATAGAATAGAATAGAATAGAAAAAAATTATTGAGATGTGTCTCAAGCACTGGTATTTTTATAGAATTGAAAAGTCGGAAAACTCTGTTTGATGTTTTTAAAGAAACTTGTATGCAAGAACGAGTTACAGATACTAAAACCGTCTCTAAAATCATTTTTTTTAAGCTCTATAAAATTTCACAAGCTTAAATATCAACGTAGCATTGAATTTAGAGTAATTCTGTGCGGAGAGCAATTTAAATTGTTAGCCATGGCCATAAAGGGATAGAGCCGCTACGCCATGACGGATGCCATGAGGCGATTTTTAAGCTCCATCACCAGAATGCACTATAATATACGAGACCTTATATGAGAGATATTATAACCTCATACGAGATTCCTGAGTACCGAGCATACCTAAATAGCCGGATGAAGATTGAACCTTTGTTTAAGAAAGCCGGATAAAGTGACTGTAAAACAGAGCATGCCTAGCCAGACACCTTCGCGAGACTAACGAAGTTCTTATAATCCCCATCGCCCTCGCAGTGTAATCGAGTTATTGCCTGCATCGTCTTACGAGTTTCCTCAGTAATGATATCTGATACATGTACATTCATGAGTTGGTAAATCACTGCTACAGTCATTATAGAGGAACAGTTACAGTAGTGGCAATTCAGGATGTCGCCAAAACTCAACTAAGTAATTTGACAGTACTAAAATTGATTACCTTTTAATTTATATCGTTATGAAAGGGACGGCAACATTTTTAGTGCTGTCATACGGCGTAGATGCCTTACGGCGTAGATGCCTTCTGCACTCGCCAAAGCCCGGTGAAGTTATAAAGGTCCGGAAGACCACTTAACATAAAAATCCGTCCGAAAAAAAAAAAAAAAAATAGTGCTGTCAAATGTTAGTTTAGTTTTGGCGACATCCCAAATAGCCACTAATATCACTGTAATCCCTAGTAGAGGACATTCTACCAGTTTGAAGATAAACGGACTAGGCACTTAGTCTACTCAGGAGTTAGCATTTCTTTGAGTGTCAATTTACAAGCAACCTAGGTAATAGAATATTAACTTTTATTCTCACGATGTTTAGAACTATTATCGCTACCGTGAGCAACCAATGAGCAAAGACTACGGAAACCGGTGGGTACTTGGACTATTGGAAATTGAATTCCTTTTTTTGTTATGTGTGTATAGCATGTGTTCAACAAAATAGTTCATTAATTTCAATATATTCACTCGTTCACAAATACTACTAGTCAAACTATATCAAGATTTCAGACAATAAATCACAGCCACTCAACATCTTACCTCGCTTCATGTAATTTTAAGGCGATCAAACATAAAGTTAGTTGCACACCGCACAAGTTGTGATTGCGCCGAAACTTTGCACACTCGATACCTTTTGTGTGCGAGGCTTTGTGTCGCTGGTTTGCCGTACACTCACTGTGCGCTGTTCCATCGTTTTAATGGAATTGAATGAGTGCTCGTCTTTTCTACGTCAAAGTGGACCGATAGTATAAAGTTAATTTGGTCTTGCCCATCGTATATTCTGCCAAAGTAATGGCAACACAGGGCATTTTCAATAATAAATTTCGAATCAAGTGCTTACTTGCCTAATTTGAAGGCTTACCTACTTGCAGTGGCTACTATGTGTGTCATTTATTTATTTTATGTATTTATTAGATCACTTACCTAAAGTATCTACACCAACACAATTGCAAAAGTATTTAGCAAGTATTTAAGTATTTTTAAAAGTATTTTAATTTAGTCATAAACAAACATAGATTGAAAGAAAGAAAGAAAGAAAAATCATTTATTCCTGTAGGACCTCAAGGATCACTTAAGTTTCGTTTTACATGCTAGGTAATTCTAATGCCTGTTCCAACGCGACTCCCTTATCATTTCAGGCACAAAATAAAGGTATTATTTTAGAAGAAGAATAGAAAAGCAGCTACCAAATATACATAGCGCATGAATACAGCAGAAGGAATCAAAAACAAACACAAAAATAGTTTTCAATATAAAATCCTACAAAACAACAAAAAAAACTGAATCTCAACAACAGCTAGGACAAACAAAAATATTTCAGCCTCATTTCAGCCGTTTAGAACATCATTTACATGCTCATCGGGATTTCATAGTAAAGTTGTTTTTATTTATTTATTTATTGCGATAACGGGTATAGTTCAAATATTGAATTAGGGTCCTCCATCATCAGCTTATCAGCATGCAACATTTTATTTTATTTTAGGTATTCTTGTGATTTAAGATGTAAAATAATTTATTTTTAAATATATTTAAAAACACTGACATTAAGTACCTACTTAAGCTATTCGAGTATCAATTTAAAGTTGAGCAGGCCAGTGTGTTTCTATTCGCTGAAAACCTACGCTCTGTGTTTCGTTACCAATTTAACTTTTCCATTTCAAAGTTGCGTGCGCGTGGTTGTGGCGTAGCAATCATTATTAGGTATTTATAAAACGCGACTTAGGTATATTTTCATAATGTAATTAGGTATACCTATATTGTAAATTAAAATAATAATTTAAGATCACGATTGAATCTCCAGGGTGCGAGAGTTATTATCTTAGG
This sequence comes from Xanthorhoe designata, assembly GCA_963582015.1. NCBI lineage: Eukaryota > Metazoa > Arthropoda > Insecta > Lepidoptera > Geometridae > Xanthorhoe > Xanthorhoe designata. Next base: position 11,392,572 of record OY757039.1, read on the forward strand.
GCGCTTCCAATTTATGCCCGATTCCTATATCCCACGGATGACCGTCGATCTATCTCTATAGAAACGTTGTTTATGCAACACAAAATGTATGACACTTTTTGACAGTTAACAACGTTGCTATGCCGATCGATCTACGGTCATCCGCACGTTGGTTATCGTTCGTTCGTTCGTATGAGCAAGTGGCCAACTCTGTGACGGAGTTTTTATAGGAACCGGGAATTATACGTTTAGTTAAGAAATGGATAGTGCTCTAGGTGAAATTCTATTCCGTCGTCTCCAAGAAGGCAATTGAGCTGAAGATCACTAACCTTTTTCAACTTCCGCTGGCTGAAGATGTTGCACAGGACAAACAAGACAGGACACAAAACGACGAACCGAGTTTTAAGTCCCACTCACAACACAGTATTGATGAAAAATTGATAAATGATTATGTAAGGAAATGAGTAATGTAGCACGTTAAACCAGATAAAATTAAACGTCTATCTCAACAAATCACAAACGCGAAATTACTAAACTACCCTCAAATTGACAACAGAAATCGAACTGTGGTCCAACAAACTTCGATTCAAAGCTAAGAGATCAGATGACTTACTTTTAAAGATGAATGAAGTGTTATTTGTACAATTAAAATAGAAATATTTATCAACTAAAATCGATAATATTGTGTATAATATACACTATGTAGGAAATATACCTATTGTCTTTCTTAATTCGAAACGTTGTAGGGCTTCTGAAGTAAAGGTAACTTCGTAATTTCGTGGTTAATACCCGTTTCCATGTATATTTTATAAGGAAATATATTTCACTTTCAAAACTATCGTGAGTTGTATTAGACATTATAGTAGCACACGGGAAATTACTCACGTAAAATTATCGTCGATTTAGATACCGACAATGTTTCGATTCTTCCGGAGAATCTTCATCTGGGTATGAGTGTGGTCTCACGGTGTGAGACGCGACCGCGAGGAGTGACCACGTCCGTTACGTGAGTAATTTCCCGTGTGCTATTATAAGGAAATATATTGTTCTGAGTAAATAGGACTTATAATTTGAATTTCCATCCACTGACACTAGTATACGCACAAACTACAATAATCTGATCCAAAATATTAACCACCAACCCTTTAGAAGATCCCACCACATCCTGTTTAAAGATGTTTCTGGAATTATTAACTAAGATTTGACATAAACATTAAATAATGTGGAATATAGATACGCAACTCGATTATATTCTTTTGTTTATTAGCAACTATATTTAAGCACATAATTACTAACCCTTTGTAGGTCTGACTTAAGATGAAACCTAATTGTGAAACCTTATAGCAAGAGGTATGTTGTTAGTTTTCTTTAAAAATACGTAATGTATAATTTCACAGTGTGGTGTCTGTGTTAACTACCTTTTATTAGTACAGAAAAATCTCTTTTTATCTTTCTACTTTTAACTTAATATTTTCTATTGTTGCACGCTTTAAATTAGGTTTATGGGTACTTATAATATAATTATCATAATTGGAAGTTTTAAACTAAATACGTTTTCAGGAAAAAGTACTACATGTAAAACTACTTTTATTATGTTTGTTGAAGATAACTTTGAGTTTAATTTATTCCAAATAATTCCACTGACATTCAAAATGTTTTGGAAAAATGTTGATTATCTACAGGGTGTTATTAGCACTATTATAGAATAAACTAGACGAATATTCTGAGTACCGTTTCTATGCGGTTATTATTGAAGGGTAACAAATAGCAAGTTTCGGGTTGTTCCGGTCCGAAGGGCGGGGGATGTGTTATTGACTTATTGTTCGGCCCTGCTTCGTCTACGGTTTAATGGCTATTGTTTTCCATTTAGTTTGGTAAGATCTCGTGTGGATGTTCATTTTGAGAGGTTATGTTACAATGTATTTAGGATTTGTTTGATGTTTATTTCTATAGGTAGTTACTTTCGACGAAGAAATTGTGTTATTATAAACGATGCAAAATATGTTAGTTTACTTAAATGAAGATGAATTTAAGACTTTGTTAGGTACCTAAAGTAAGTAAGTTTGTATGAGCAAATGGCCAACTCTGGTGGCGGAGTTTTAAGGCCGCCTGGAGGCATCGGCTGTCAATGAAATAGCGATGTTAGAAATAGAATTTAAAAAGCGTTTTTCACTTGACCTTAGGCCTATCCTTATGCGAAGCTGTCAGCAATTCAGATTTTTTTAAATAGCGTTCCTTTGTCGCAAGACATAATACCTACCGACAGAAACGGGATCGAGGTGCAGATCGCTTTCTATCCTCGCGTGGTTAACTGTGAAGAATATGTATGAAATCTACACTCCTGTTACGCGGGTTGTTTACGGTTGTCGCGCGCAATCCGCTGAATAGTGTGGATAGGCTATAAATTGTGATAGAGGCCTGGAGGCGGTCAAAACACTCCGTCATTATGCGCCGCACATTGGAGTGTTGGAACGTGTTGGTTCCAACACTCCAGGGGATCGATCTTGGACGGTTATTGCACACAAACCGAGCATTGCCATTGGCATTCTATTCGTAGCCAATGTTGGAAGTTAAAATAAAAAATAAATAAATATCCTTGGACATTCCACACAACGTCATCTAGTCCCAAGCTAAGCAACTTAATGCTTGTGTTATGGTAACCAGATGACTGATATACTACTTAGATACATTTTTTTGTAAGTACATACATACACATTATACATAGACCAGACCCGGAACAAATATCTGCAGAACATGCAAGCATTTGTCCCGCGGCGGGGATCGAACCCGCAACCTCCGCGTCTCAGGCGGGCTTTCGTCCACTGCGCCACAGAGGAAGTGTAGTTGAAGCCAATGTGTGGTGCCCGCATTAGAGTGCTCATAAGAACACACATAGGTACTTTAGCTAGACTCAATCGTCCACTTTAACCCTTCAGCAGGCGCGGCTTCCGTACTCGTTTACAAGAACACAATCCACTCATGGTATTAAAGATCGCTATCATCAGGAAGAAGCGCTATTAGTTTCGCTTCGTTTTCATTAAACCCTCTCTTTATAATGGAATCAAATGATTTATTTCATTATTATAGTTTGATTTTAATGTGATATAAGCAAAAGGATTATAAAATTAAATAGTCTTTGGTAACTCAAAAGTGCATTTCATATCGTGATTGACTCGCGCATATTTTAGGCATAAAATAGGTAGATACGGTACCTAAACCATAATTCTATTTGATATTTGTGTTTTGAGAAATGTTTAAGTTTTGTTTGATAGTAAATCGAACGGTTTTTTAGATACTTACATATCGAAACGAAAGTTTGAAAAGTCTATAATAATTACGTTAGAAATACTAGCTAACTTGCCCGTGGCTTCGCTCACGTGGTACCTACCTTGATAAAATATAGCCTATGTTCATTCGGAAAGTCTAAGCTACAAATAGGTGAAAGAATTTTTGAAATCGGATAAGTAGTTTCGGAGATTACCCCAAACATATCGCGTAAGAAGACCTCTCTTTCGACAGCTATAACAAAGACATTCCGCGATTAGAACTGAAACGTCAGTATAAAAATAAAGGGTAAATAAACACGAGAAATTGCCGTGTCTTTCCAAACACGGTAAACAGGTAGCTTGTCTAGCAACATACTGTCCAGACTTGCCTGAGGCAGGGACACCTATCGAGTTATCGGGCCGCCACCCAACCAGCAAATTAAGAATTAGCACGGAAACAGGTTATTTTAAAACATGCGGGATAACCCTTTCTAACGAGTTTTCCGACGAAATTGGAAGCTGCCTCATTTTGGATGAGCTGCTTCTGGATTGGCTAATGAGTTACCTATGCACAAACCACAGGTGACATTTTTATACATTTTTATATTAATACTTTTTTTTTATGGTAAATGATACAAATCTTTGTTTAAAATAACATATTCGAATAAATAAGCAACTTTTGGGCACTCTACCTACGGTCGGTGACCTGAACTCTGTATTCTATCTTTAGTTAGTCTATATATTGGATAGAATACAGAGTTCCTTTTATTTATTTAGTTGTTTAGGTTAGGTTAGGTTAGAAGTGTAGATATTTTTTGTTCCTGTGTGTTTCTTTCTTTGTTCATAATTAAATTACTTAACTATCTTTACAGTGATTATGAGCAAAATAAGCTGAACGTTTTATAGCCACGTCAGGTATATCCCACTGCTGGGCAAAGATCTTCCCCAATTGTTGAATTTAAGTATAAATAGGTTTCGTGTAGAGAAATTGTTTCAAATGACGTATTGAAAAAAATGTTAGTGTATGAAAGCGTTATGCAGTATAAGTGCGTAAATTTTCGTATAACTTCTCTGACAAAACAAAACACGCTGTATCCGCTTGAAATCAATAGACGAAAGGGACGGGTTAATAAAAACGGGAAGAAAAACTGGAAAAACTGTTATTTTCTCAGTTTGTTCGTGTGTGCGAAATTGTATCGTGACAAACATCCATGCGTCACACGACCTCGGTAAATCAGCACAGAAATCCCATTACCACACAAAAAACTATTAGGGCATCGATACACCGACTCTTGGTGAGGTGGGAAGAGTCTGTAAAGACGACTTGGCGACAAACTACTACAGCTAAGTAGCGTTGATAATAAAATATTGAACTATCCTTTTTCCATTCTGCCTTGTTAAAAATCAATGTGGAAAAACTACAATTTACAGTTTCAGAGGTACTTTACGCGAATGGAAATTATTATATACCTAACTCATTGAGATGTATTATAGAGCCACAATCAGACAAATAAAATGTAAACGCCAAAACTCGGCGCACTCTACGTAGTGCGCAGAGTTTTTCTTTTTTGCGCACAAGCGACATTGAACATTAAAACAAACGGCATAACGTTTACATTCAAATGTCAAATGTCATTGTAGAACATTGAATTTGCACGCATACTATTTTTTGAGTGCTGTCAGCTATTAGATTGTGACTCTTTAATACATCTCAATGACCTAACTACATGAATGTGAATTTGTAAATTGCTAATTGTATGTTTAATTATTTATTGACATCTTATAACGGACAAGATAGTGGTATTGCTTTAACATTTCGAATTGTGAACTTAGATTAAAAAAACATAGATTTTAAAGAAGTCATTTACCCAATTCAAACAACTGAAAAAACAAAACATGATGGTAAGTTTTTTTTGATGGTCAAATCCACTCAAGCAGTCGGTGTGTCACAGTCTTTAGGTCCATGGTATATAATTCTATTTTCATGATAAGTTGAAGTGATTTATGTTCAAATCTTGAATTTTTTGTAGTTGATGAAAACTTATACAAGCATGCGCATTTGTGCTTTTTTAAATCAAATATCTCAGAGTACCTATTCATTTTCTTCTCTTCAATGATTCAACCGAGTTTGATGATCTTGTGCATAAAAATAGGCTTACTGGGATGGCACTTACCTACGTAGTTTCTCTGTAAAGGTCATTCAATCTTATACCGTCGTATTTAACTCAGTAATGCTATGAGTAAAAATTATCAAATTACTATGTCAATCGTCAGTATGGATAATTTTCAATCTCGTTATGATAATCAAACGACATTTCATATACTGAAGACCGTTCTTACCACGAAAACTACAGTCATATAATAAAATTATTGAATTTCGCATTTTAATATCAGCGCGTCCGCTCAATTCGGGCTGTATTTACACAGAAAACAGAGTCTGTGCACACCACGCTTTGTTGCGGCGCGTTTGTATCGATACAAACGCGATACGGACACGCAACGAACGCAAGCCAAGCTGTTAGAGTCTATTTTTATCTTGAAGACGTTATATTTCAGAATACAATAGAACCAGTCGAACCGTCTATGGAAGGAAAAACGATTTATTGTACCTACGGATTGTGTAATCACTAATCATACTCAATCAACAGACGAAACAATAAGTTTTACTTATTACGCACAATTCCTTTTCTTCTTCTTTCGGCCTCTCCATTACTGAAAACCTTGAGACAGCTAACCAGCTGTTGTTTTACTAAATTTTTCTTTGTCTGGTGCTAGCCTAAACAGATTTTCCACTTACATTACTCATGTCCACTCTCTAATATCGCGAAGCCACGATGTTCTACGTCTTCCAAGTCATCTTTTACCCATCATTATCAGATAGAGCAGATTGTAGAGTTCGTGTCGTAGAAAAGGACTTCCTAATACTAATACCGATTTCTACCAAGCTGTAAGCAGGTTATTAGTTTTAATTTAAATCATCTTCCTGTGTAAATGCGGCATGGCCATAATTACCAATGCGGGCCCAATTCATCATTCTTTATTACAAGCACGTTATTCCATGTAAATTCCACGCAGCCGATACACACCGAATGAGTTTCGATGTATCGTGCCATCTTTTATGACTTTTAATTTTGCAAAAAAATTGTAATTACGTCTAACTTCGGTTTTGTTCGCACCGCCTGTTTTTTGTTCTGCTAAGTTTTGTTGGTCATCGATTTTTCGGTGGTGTTGGCTTCTTTCTTTGTTGCATATTTTAAAAGAGATAATAAGACTGGTAACAGAAAAAGAAGGAAGAACACATGAATAGATTACAATGACGAGACAACCCGCATCTCAATAATTCAGATACTTTTTACAAAAATTCTAAATGTCTACAGAGACACTCAATTCAAGAGACGTTGCAAGCAAATTGTTGTTTTTTACAAACCCTTTCCATGGTAGGGGGCATACACACCAAAGAGAACTTTAAGTTGCATTAGAAATACAACAGTACTTAACAGGAGTAGATAAAAATCATAACATGATCAAAATGCCTGAATTTTGCCAAAATCAGAGCTAAGTTTTTCAACAAAATGACTTTCAATATCATTGTCTCAGCATAAACAATCCCTCCCCTCCCACTGAAAATGTCATTAATGTCTGAGTGAAATTCGGGGTCTAATCTCGTCACTGCAAAGCTTATTACATTTATACAACGGAGTAATCTTCGAATAAAGTTTTGAATGGAAACTGTTGAATCATTGAGGATTGCGAACCCTTCTGAAAGAAGGCTATGAAGCCCCTAGCACTGGTAGACCATTGAGTTTGCGAGCCCGCCGCAAATTTTTGACATCGTTACCTAATAAGCTAGAAGCATTATCCTGGAAAATTGCGTACCTAATATTTAATGGATTTCTCAACTAAAAACTAGTGCTAGATAGAGAAGGCACTCTTTTTAAAACTTATTTCTTTATTACGTCTTCACTTGTTTCCTGTCTTGATCCGTAGGTCATGTCAAAATAATAAGTGCAAAATTAGTTCGGCAAGCATTTTTGTGTTATAAAACACGGGTATTTATCACGATTCCTTTAAATTTTCTATTCTATTCTATTCTATTCTATATATTTTTATAATAACTAAGTAACAAAATAGTTGGTTATTATTCTCCATCCCACCTTTGACTTTTAAAAGTGGCTTGTAGAAACATTAAGTTCTATATAAGTTGCGAAATATACCGATACTCCCCGAAGAGAGACGTAAAGGTATTTTTTAAAAAGCCACTACCCCCAGGTGGTGACTGAGAATACAAAGTGTGCAAGGCGGGCGATCCGCCTTACGACCTATTACATGTCATCGACGAGAGTTTCTTTGGTATTTGTTGCTACTATTGTTAGGCATTGGTTAATAGAAAGGTAAATAACTCGAATAGCAATCTAGAATTAATAAATTAAGACAATTAGGTGTATTTTATGGCTCGGAAACCGAAAGGCGCCAACGCATTGGCATTGTATTGACATATTTATTGACTTTCGAGAAACCGGGGGTTAGTGTGATAGCATTTTGAAAATAGTACTGGCTGTGTGATGATGAAAGGGATTAATTAGTCTATGAGAACCTAAAAACTGTGTGTTGAGTTTCGCAATAGAAACACAAATTTTAAAATAACCTCAAATCGCTGGCATTGATAGTTTTTAGGTTCTCATAGACTTTTTATTTCCCTTTTAGCATCACCACCAGATGCTAAAAGGGAAATAAAAAGTCTATGAGAACCTAAAAACTGTGTGTTGAGTTTCGCAATAGAAACACAAATTTTAAAATAACCTCAAATCGCTGGCATTGATAGTACGATATAGGCACATTTACAATAAATTAATTTTGGCACAAACTGCCGTTTAAAGAAAGAAAGAAAGAAAGAAAGAAAAAGCATTTATTTGACACACACACAAACTAAAACAATACACAAAAACATAATTTAAAAATACACAATGTGTCCCAAATAGGCGTCCAACTCAGCATTTGCTGTTTTGCGCAAGACAAGACAACGCTAATCTTCCGTTGGAACCTTTTGCAAACCTACAACCTACATGACCGTTTGACCGTATAAAACCAGTCTTCAATAGCAATCGCCAGAATACATAGACTAATGTCTGTTGCCATACATAAACGTAGTTGGCCCCTCTGGGCGGGCGAATGGCATTGATCATAATATCGACGGAGGCTTACTAGAGTGATAAATGGACGACCGCAGCGTCACTGGCGGGATGACGCCGACGCCATATTTAAATCGGCTCTGTCACATCCGCGTATCCCTTTGGTATATGAGCGTTTAGCGTAAGTATTTTTTTCTTGCATACTTTAACATTTTGACTGGTCTCTTATTTGGTACTCTGCCTACGGTTTAGAAACTTTATTCCCATAAAAGAGTTTACTTATAATGGTGTCAATTCAGTTGTCGCAAAAACTTGTATTATTTATTATTTATTTATATTTCAATCGTTATAACGGCAACATTTTTAGTGCTTTCAAATTAGTTTAGTTTTGGCAACACCTTACTTGACACCATTGAAAACTTAAAAAAACAATATTATTTAAAAATTTGCCATGCCCAAATGTATTCTTTTGAGTATTTCCCGAGATTATAGAAAGAATTTTAGCCTATGGGATTCAGTCTTTAGTCTAATCTTACATAAAACTTTTGACTTATGTAAAACCAACTTTATTATAACAAAAACTTCAATAATTGTACCTTTTACCTTCGTCACTCGATTTCATCCACAGAACCAACGATCCGAATAGGAAATTAAAATCATCAATCAAACTAAAAAATACAAAAGCGCGGTTTCCATTGTCACCGATATGTTTGCGCAAAACCGACTTTGTCGCATCACAGTCAAAGTAATAAAAAATCTATACATGGATAAAGTTTAACTGGAAACGATTTTTCAAAAGTATAAAGCTCGAAGAATTTTGATTTTTTTAGGCATCGGAGCAAACTAAGTATGCATTTTTAGTTTTTTTTTTTTAACCTATTTTGTCCTACTGCTGGGCAAAGGTCTCCCCCAAACTCTTCCAACCGTCTCGATTTTTAGTTAAGAAATAAAAAACAAAAAAGCTCATCTCCGTGTGTACAACGTGTTTAAATCTTAATAGGTAACGGTTTCTGAATGATATTTCTGTAAATCGAAGCTAACTCATAAGCTTCGATTTACAGACTATGTTTGTAATATTGGACGTGCCTTTGACTACCCTTAAGCAACTTTAAAGGCTTTTGAATTCGTACCATGGAGATGTAGCCGTAATCTTCAAAGACACTTTCAAAGATATTAAATAAAAAAATCTAATTTTCATTTGTTTTTAAATAAGCTGTTAGTTTTACAAAAGTAAGATGAAATCATGAATCCCTAGTAGCATTTACCATACGAGCTCTATTCTAAAACAAATCAAGATCGGAATCTATCATGCCAAAGCTTTTATCAGTTCCAGTATCTACAGGGCGATGTGAAAAGAGCTCGGGCTTTGTGATAGGACACGTAATACGCTCACAATTGGTTATTGCGATGCAATGACTGTGCGGTTCCAGCTGGAGGAAAATGGAGCACCCTGTGATGGCTGGGGTATGCTGGGAACATCATGGCCATATTGGTTAAGAAATAATATAAAACAAAATGCCTTTCTATAAACATCATTCGTGTCGAAAAATTAACATGAGCTTTTAACGGTGAAGGAAAACATCGTGAGGAAACCAGTTAGGAAACCAGTAGCGTCGATGGGCTTGCAACCTGTCAAGCATGGGAAGTTAACTTCTGTTCTGTTTCTTCTGTTTTAGATTTACATTTCACAGAGCTATGTTAAGATTTATATAAATCTACTTATACTGTTTTTGATTCCGTAATCTAATAGTGCCTTACTTACCCTGAACTTACGCTAAAAATTCGCGGGCATTCGACGTCGTAATTGAAATGTTGTTGTGCATTTTATCAGATTAGGTATGCTGTCTTTAGGTATGAATTACTTAACTATCCCATCAGCATTATAAAATAAAATTTACTGTAAAAATGTCACGACACTTTTCAAATTAATCCAAATTAGCTTGATTTCCACCAAACTTCAGAACGACTAAATGCCCGAATCGGCAACAACCGAATTGGCCCGAAGAGGAATCGAAAAAATCCCAGCCAGCATTATCTGAGGGTATCAATTGATCACGGAGATCCTGTCCCCTCAGTCCATTCACACAATCTACGAGTAGTCTTGTGATGAGTACCACTCACCTATCTTTCCGGTTCTCTTTCTTTTGTCTCGCCACTTGAGCGCGCCTTTGTTACTGTGGCTTTGATAAGGGAGTGCGGATTTTTGATACTGTATTTTGAGGGGGTTGAGGTGAATGAGTACTGTTTAATTTTGGATTTATTTAGCCCAATTTTCACGATAGGTATAAATTTATTATTTATTTAATTTATAAATACTTATTAAAAAAAAATAGGTACAATCAAAAATGATTCATCAGCTTTTTTTGTTTTTGTGTAAAGTTTTTTGTAAATAACAACACCCACAAAAACATTTACAACAGATACAAAACCTTGAAAATTTCATAAATATCAAAATCTTTCATTTGTGAAAAATAAAATTAATAATTATTATGTACCTACTTACCTACATAATTTCACTTTTTATTTCCAATATTTCTTAGCAAAGTCACAGCTCCTACATAAATAAAATAGCAATGACGTTTAAGCTTTGCTCAACATAACTAAATCTGTAAAACCTAGATGGAATGGAAACGGCTATAGAGATATTTAAGATTTTAAAGTAAGTAAATGTGTAAAAAAAAGCGATTTGACAGGTAGGTACATTAGAAAAACATTATAATATACACGGGGTAGATTGCCAATATTTTAATCCAAATTTAGGCATTTAAAAATTCATTCTTAATTTACAGCCAGCTTCCGAAATTTATATTTGAAAAAGACCAATCTTAAAAGTTATTTGCAGACACTTACTCTTAAAATAAAATGAACGCATAAAACAAAACAAATCAAAATCAAATAAAAATTCAAAAGACGAATTTAGTTTTGATCAGCAATTTGAATATCATTTTCCAGTAGCAAAAGTCACACTCAATTATTCACGAAGCCCTCTGCTACTTGAAAAAAATCCAATCAGCATAAATCCTCTCTTATTATCGAATCCGATTTGATGGCACTTAACAAGTCGCTATGCAAATAGAGACCAAGTTACACCTTATCTGCATAATTATCATACAAGATCTTTGCCGCGGTTTCACGTTTTACATTTAATTGAAAGGGTAACACAATTTGCAAACAAAAAGATTAATATTCAGAGATCAACCAATGTCTGAGCTGACCCAGACGATGTAGCTAGAAAAAAAAATATAATCACGGATCTTTTAGATTTGAAAAATAGTTGAAAAGGATAAAAGTATAGTCCTTAGAAGTCCTTAGAGTGAAATTATTATAGTGCGAGATTGGCCTAGTGGGATATACTTTACGTTGACTATCAATCTAGTGGTATCATTTGTTTGAAGATAGGACTACATTTCAGAAGAAGCATTATACGTAGGTACTTAGTGCTAGAAGCCTGCAAAGTTGCTCACTTACTTATACGAACACTGCTGGTTTCTTTATGTTCCAACTACATAATTATTTTGTTTACATTTGAATGCAACAATCGTAAATTGTTATGTCAGTATATAATGTAAGTAATCATTCATTGAATCGATTGATCAGCTTTAATACAAATTAAACCTTAGTACACAGTAAATAGTAATCTGTTTTCTTTCATTGAGACTGCGGTAGAAGCGAGGTGGTTTGCTTGAGTTTAAAATATTCATAGCTTGTACTGGATCGTATTTAAATATTTACATAAGTGTCACGCGGCGTCACTGACAGTTGTCGATAAAATGTGTTGAGTGGAAGCTGAGTCGTCTTTACTAGGGTGGCTACGAACACAGAAATATTTTTTTATGAATTAAAAACACACTGAGTTGTATTTGCCATTTAATCATGAATTCCTGAAAACCTGAGCGTATTTCTACAGTTCTTTGGCATTTATTCACTAGCTTGAATGTTTTTTTTTTAATATGATCCAATGTCTTTTAAAAGATCCTATGTAATTGCAGTTTTTTATATTATAATATGTAAGTATGTATTTAATTTCATAGGTATTATTATAATTACTTAAAAATATCAGTTGTCTCATTGTCACCCCTTGAGCACCTATAGGCCGGGGCTCCGTGTATTCAGGCTATAAAAAATAATGGATCTTCGAATCGTCGAGATATCCTCGGAAATATGGAGTGAGGTGCTCGAGAAATCGTAATGGGTTTCAGAAAATGGGGATTAGAAAGCGATCGAGTGGCAATCGATGCTGAGCAAACAGCAGCAACTTCGTGGGGTGGTGTGAATTTTATGTTTTTGAGCCATTACTTAAGATAGCAGGTTGAATGCATCCTGTACTTAACACCCTACAAAAAAATGCTAAATATGTATCTCGAGTTTACTGAAATTCTATAGATAGAAAGTTGCCTCCTGACTCTGTTATAAATCTATATAAAAATATTATCGGGACTTAATCGCGTATTAATATTATTTAATTACCTCGACGTTACTCAGTCTCCTCGTGACCACGGTGACTGTAATGTCATCGAAACGTCGAGGTAAATAAATAATATTGATACGCGATTAAGTCCCGATAATTTTTTAAATATGTTTTCAAGTCGCGAAAGTTTAAAAGTTCTGTATAAAACATCTAGTAAAGATGTAAAGGCCTGAGTTTTTTATAGATAGAAAGTAGAGCATCGAATGTTTTACCATTTGTTGAAAAGACTGAAACTATCAAGACCGACTAGGAGAGCTACTTATTCATAGTATAACATAGAACGCCAACCTAATTCCCAGGTAATCGTGTTTGCCTGCGAATGCAAACACTCTAAATGACGCGCGTGCTGCCATTTTCCCAAAACCCTCCTAATTTGTAATATTATCCACTTACTTACTGATATTAGTTTATTTTTGATCCACGTATGAGTAATGTTAGTCGTATCTATCGAAAAGTAATGGATAGAATTCTTGACTTTTACAGTTATTTGAAAATGTCATATTACCTGTCGATTTAGTTAAATCTAGGGCACTTTGCCCTCAATAAATTTCAATGCATTTCAGTAGAACCGCTATAATTACTTATTTTAGCACCTAATATTATCTGCGGAACCAGTCTCATATAGCGTAGACATAAATTGACAACCTCTGTGGCGCAGTGGGTTCGTTCGTTCGTCGTATGAGCAAGTGGCCAACTCTGGTGACGGAGTTTTTAGGCCGCCTAAAGGCCTCCGTCATGGCTTAACGACTTTAAAAGCCGGGACCGACAATTTAACGTGCCCTCCGAAGCACGGAATCCGAAGCAAAAAGCACGGAAGCACGCAGTGGGTGAAAGCCCGCCTGAGACGCAGAGGTTGCGGGTTTGATCCACGCTGCGGGACAAATGTTTGTTTAATCTGCAAATATTTGTTTCGATTCTGGATGTTTTCTACGTAAAATATGTAGGTATATATTCACAGAATTTTTTTTAAAGTTTAAGTAGTATTATCAGTCATATGGTCACTATAACACAAGCATTAAATTATGTACTTAGCTTTGGGCTAGAAGACGCTGTGTTGAATGTCCATGAAGGATATTTATTTATTCGACAACCTCTGTGGCGCAGTGGGCCAAAGCCCGCCTGAGACGCAGAGGTTGCGGGTTCGATCCCCGCTGCGGGACAAATGTTTGCATGATCTGCAAATATTTGTTTCGTGTCTGGGTGTTTTCTATGTATAATATGTATGTATTTACAAAAAAAAATGTATCTATGTAGTGTATCAGTCATCTGGTTACCATAACACAAGCATTTAATTGCTTAGCTTGGGACTAGATGACGCTGTGTGGAATGTCCAAGGATATTTATTATTTATTATTATTTATTATTATTTATAGATTACCTCATAAATTAATTTATATCATTCAGAAAACACAAATGTCCTATGATATTTTCAAAAGAAACCCCAAGCAAAACAGCATATAACTAAGAATAAGTAGGTACCTACATAAAAACGTATCAAACTTGCTTTGAGCATATCTAAAACTATTAGAAGTTCAACCTTCAAATTATACATTCAAGTAGTTCCAATTACTAAGTTCCAGTTGGACTAGCCCGAAGACAGGCCGAAGACTGCCCCAGAAGCCCTCGCGTCCTTTGTCATCAATAAGAAAGTGCCGAAACTCACATCTGCGTCATACATCGGACCTTCATTATCCACCTACATTTGCCTACGCAAGTTACCATATTCAGTAAGATATAGAATCGAAACAGCCTGATACGAAGTATTAAAACATAGTTCATCGGTAGACGGCATCGCTCAGACACAGATCATTGCTTGAGGGCAGACAATTGACTTTAATTTGAGCTATGTATATATTGTTAGATACATTTTATGCATAACACTTTAAAGATAAAGATAATAAATTAGAATTAAATAGTTATAAAATTATATAGAGCTAAGTAGTTAAAATGGATTGCGTAAAAAAAGTTTGGTCAGGAAAACATATTTAAATTGTAGGTATTTGCTCTATTTCTAATATGCGGCCTTTCCCTTCTTAGAGCAGATGTGAGGCAGTAAATTATATACTTGTTTCTCTATTTTAACTTATTTTATTTGTCATATTGTGTCTACTGTGGCCAAACCTGCAGTATTCAGTAGATTACAATTCTATGTCGCCCATTAGTTATTGCGTATGTTAAGGCACCTTCAAGTAATTCGTCTCAAGTTATAGGCGAGCAAACAAAGTTGCGGCCGAAGGGAGCGTACCCAATTATCCCTAATGAAGACAATGATATAAGCGTGGTTATTGATCTAGATTTAAATTTCATAACGGGTCAGTCCGGAGACGTGTGAGCCCTTAATGCCTCTTGCTAACTTTTGACGTGATAGGCATGTGGTCTTGGTACTTGGAAGACATCACAATGATTGTACCTATCAAATGGTACAATCATTGTTCAAAGTTCAAAACGTTTAAAAACCAGTTAGATGGAAAACATATCTATAATTGAATAGTTGAATTCCTAAAAAAACATGAAAACCGCGATAATAATTATTGTTGGGCATATCACCCCTTCACCATAATTATTGTCTACTGTTATCACATATTGACTAGGTGTAAGTATAAGTGGATTCTTGATATTCAAGCCTAATGTACGATTCCCACTGACCGGGTGTCTACGGTTACCGCAGTATACGCGAGTTCTAAGCTGTGTAAAATCGATGAATCAACTCCTAAACAGAAACCTGAAATGCTTTCCAATGCGGGCCGCATTGGAAAGCAGGCTTGGAAATTACACTTCACACTAATCATACTATCACACTAATATTATAAAGGTGAAAGTTTGTGTGTAAGTGTGTTTGTTTCTCGTTCACGCTCAAACGGCTAGACGGATTTGATTGACATTTGGTACCAGCCCTGCTACTCTGCAAAACGAAAAACGAAGTTTCGTGACAATTTTTGGGTTCTAATTATGTTGGTGAACTATTACGAATTCAGTATCCACCAACATGAGCTGACCCCGAAAATTGTCACGAAACTTCGTTTTTCGTTTTGCAGAGTAGCAGGGCAGAATTGCTTATACCCTGGATTAAAGAATAGGCGGAACTATTCACCGCGGGGCGCAGCTAGTCGTACATAAAGTTTACCACGCTAACGGATCAAGAGCAACACTTCAATCTACACCCAACCCAACTTAATGTCCACTAACTAATTTCTTATCCCCAAAACATAATAATACTTGATAATACTAACACACACATACAAACATGTGGAATTATGATTAACGAGCACACACACAACAGTTTCGGACCTTTGTACACATTACCTACTCGTGTGATGGAATAGATCACCAACGTAGATTAAAGTAGGTACATACCTATTAATGCCACCCTCATAAAATTGTTCTTGTCGGCAAATCGGGTCTTATAGCTTGAAGAAACGAAGCTTTACACAAGTATCTAACGTAACGTAAGTGGTGCTTGTCTATGACATTATTTGACAGACCAGAGTGTCTCAAATATTTTAATAGCGTTTCAGTATTTGGAGGTTATCTTCCCAGTTTGGTTAAGATAGGTACACTGCCAAAATATTTATTGGTTTTTAAACAAAAGATTGACTATTCAAGATATTATGTACAGGTATATATCTTTTTCCATCTGTTAAATGAAATACAATTTTCACAAATAGTACCTCTATTCTGTAAACAGCTGCTTACAACAACACCATCGCGAGATATAATTCAATATCGTTCGTTGCTTCGATCGATCTTCGCCGTGAGGTAATGATTTTGCATACTAATTGCATTGCTGAAAGTTTCCTCGTTCATTCGTATCGTGTGACATTGTTGTAGTTGGTGTGTGGAACTTTCAAACAGAATATTCTTAACAGTAAGGTGCCTGTATAGGTGAAACTAGCGCCACCGCCTATTTTATTTTATTATTACGTTGAACAAAGGAATTTAAAAAAACTGAATTTACAGTTTGTGAAACCTATCATAAGCTTTTTTTTAATACCTATGTAATAGCAGTTTCATTTTGTATAGTTTAGAAACAGAAATAGCGGAAACAGAGATTGGGGGCCACCAAGTGCAACTTGGTGGCCACCAAACTCTGTTTTCGCTTATCTGTTTATAAAAAAAAAAACAAAAAAAAAATGCAGATAGATAAGTACCTAAAATATGCCAGTTACACTGTATACATAAATATTTAAGGTACCTTAAGTGAGTTGATTCATTTGTATTTTTTATTGAACTATGAAAATAGATAGCCTATTACTGATACCCCATATAGATTGGCCATTACTTTCATTTCCCTGATCAGTGGAGTTTCCTCAGGTCACATCTGTACGGACCCGAGCTGTATGTAGGCCACTAATATCGACACGAGGAGATGGTAGATTGATTGCTCGCCGTCCCCTAGCCCCAGTACTCATGTAGTTGCTACACATTATAAGTTTCACTTCTAGGAAAAAATAATCCTACTTACTATGTGTTATGGAATGTCGAATGTGGAATGTCCAAGGATATTTATTTATTTATTTATTTATGTGTAATGCATTGAAGTAAATTTTTACAAACGCTTAACTTTTTACTTGACTGGTTATTTTAAAGTACTGAAACGAAGACGTTTAACATACCATGACATAACTAGGTACTAATTAAATAAGTTATTTTAAATGTTAGGAGATTGCCAAAGACAGGGGTCAGTGGAGGATTTTGGGGGAGACCTTTTTGGCATAGTAGGTTAATAAAAAAAAAAAAAATGTTAGTTAGTCATGTCAAAATAGTAGTAGTAGGTACAAGATAGCCACTGATAACCAGCGCTCCAACAGTCATGATGCTGCTTGGAGCAAATGCTGAGGGGTAGCCTTATTTTCTTGTCACTCGATTGTCAATCAGTATTTTTCATTTGTCCCATGTTTATATTGATGGAAAATAAAAACTTTTTCTATTCTATTATTGTAAGATTGTAATTTATTCTAAGATTGTAGGAATACAAAAGTAAATGTGATGTTAACGGTTGAAATGAACATAATATTTTTTTTATTTGTTTAATCAACATTCCTACAAAAAAGCCTTGTTTTCTTTCAAAAAACCTAAATCTAGCGCATTTTAGAAATTTATCTCATTCATTGAAGTTTTTTCCATAGCCAATTTAGCCTCAAAACCCGTGATATAAAGTTCATTTTAAGTTAACTGAAGACTTATGTGAGTTAGGATGCCCCGGCGCGCTGGCGGTCCCTAGTCTCGAGTGGATTGCAATAGATTGAGCTAGTTTTGTTTTACTCAATAATGTACATATTTTATGTAATACACATGGAATCGGTATCTAAGCACCCTACATTTTACTGAATTTTTTACTGCATCCATGCAACATTTAAATAATGCATATTTCAGTAGGTAATGCATGTATTAAGTAATATATAAAAACGTGTGTATATTAATTAGTTCGTAACGTAATTTTTTTCTGCGATAATTGGTCTATTCTCAGTCCTGTTTTTCTTAAGATCGACAAATAATTTAATTTGCTCTGATTTAATTATTCAATTGCGAGATTTTATTTACATGCAATTGTATGGCAGACACCATTTTAGTTATTTGGCAAATATCAGTGTTATTTTAACAGTAAAATATAATTAAAATCCGAGAACTTAAGCTTCAACTTAAGCTTTATTATTCAACCATTTTTTCACTATTTTCTACAATATAACTAACTTAAAGCAATACAAATAGTGACTTGGCTACTGAAACAATATAAATATACTGAAACTATATAAATGTGACTTGATAAAAAAACGGGTTTTTCGAAAGGATGCATTTTCACGTCTCACCTACTTTCCCGACCAAAATGACGTAGCAGCTGCAGCTTTTGCTACAACATACTACGGCGTAGCTCTTCTACGCTAACATGGAAAGTACAACTAAAAAAAAACTGTGTCACTTTAGCAATATATTTTTTCTAGCTATTTCTGTTATAAATGTTTGGGTTTGTAACAATTTGTTCACGCAAATGCATCTGCTACTCACAAAAACGTAGATATATTCAAACTAAAAAGTGGCTAAATTCTGGGAGCACACTGTTTAACCATATAATAGTGGCAATTCGGAGTATCGCAAAAGTTAAACTCAACTAACTAAAAATGTTGCCGTCCCTTTCATAGCGATAGGAATAAAAAGGATGGCATTAATTTTAGTTAGTTTAGTTTAGCTTTTGCGACACTCCGAATTGCTACTAATGTATTCTGTATTATTGACACGAAGAGAAGAAGAAGAAAGTGTTAAGTGTATGAATTTCGATAGCCATAATTGGGCTGTTCGTCTGAATCGAAGCTGTATTTCAGGGGATAAAGAGCGTTTTACAAAGAAATGGGAGTACAAAGATGGGATCGTGTGAGAAAGCGGCGCGCGGTCGGAGGTCACCGCGGGCCCGATACGTTTCTGCTAAACGCCTTGGCCGGTACAATATCAATACTAGCATTTAGATGTGAAACTGCTTTCTAAAATTAACCAGATTATTAGTTTCCACACGATGTTTTCCTTCACCGTTTACAGCCCGTGTTAGTGCGCATGTACATTTTATTTTATGTTCAGTTCAGAAAACACGAATTAAACTAAACCGAATACAAACTAAGCGTATAATTCCACTTAAGGAAGCGTCCATGGTTTATTTGCGTTTTGGATCAGTTGTCAAACTTTTTGGAGGAGTCATGATGCCGTTAGAATTACTTCTGAATAAACATTTTTAAATATGACTTTTGTTGAACTACACAAATGTTCTGCTGTTTATTAGCTCTACCATTGCCAGTACATTTAAAAAAAAACATTGCTTGAAATTATATGACCATAGCCAAATATTTACAGAAAAAAACATTAGTTGAAAAACTAAATGTTCCATTTCTATACGTTAGTATTTACTACAACTGTTTCTGGGAAACGCCTTCGTGGAATGGTATAGCCTGGAGTTATGGTTTTAAATGTAAATGTGTTGCCTGTTCGAAGAAAATGCTGAAAATGAAGTCCGAATGAGAAATATAAAAGCTTATAGTGGTGTGGGACGAGTGATTTACAGAAAGTATCAGAATTAAATACAATTTATGTTATAATTATTTTTTTCTAAATTTTAAACATAGAGGATCTTTGGTTGTATCCCAGAATTCTATGTTGGTTGAACAAGTTTGAGGAGACCTTTACACACCAGTGGGAAAAAAAGGTAAAAAAAAATTTAATACAAAAGTTTATTTACAATGGCGGTAACTTTGAAGGTATTCTCAATTTTAGGTTAATTGTTCTTCGGAACAAATAAAGGCCCTCTGATATAATTTCGTCATCAGAGCTGTACAGTTCCTTAAGTTTCAATAGAACTCACTGGAAAATATTTAAAGAGATCGGTTTTTTTAATAATATTATTTCTACCCACACAAGTGTCGTCAATCATAGACTAAATTGAACAGTATTCATTTTGTACGCCTTAATTTTTAATTAAAACAGATTAAAACCAAAACAAAAAGGACACTAGTTCGTCTCAATATTAATTACTTATGAATGAAACGTAAATTACAAACTGTAGAGCTTCCCAAATGCTTTGAAATACAAAATAAGCTAAAATATCAAAGCAAATAAATTGCTCGCCACAAAATAACATTAAGTAATTAAAGTACGGCCAAGTTATCTCGAAGCGACACCTAGCGGCCACCGTCTTTTGTGTTTGCCGTCTTCTCATCGTCAAAACTCATTTCAATTAATTTCGCTAAAAGTAAGTAAATGATGTGCCCTTTAAAACGGAGATATCATTAACACCGAGGGGAGGCTACGCGCTACCGATTATTATAGGTACAATAGAAAAGGTATTCAATTAAAAAATGTAGTGATACTTTATCCAAAACTAAAAAGCATCCCATTCACGAGGGAGGTTTCAAATAATTATTCAGTATGCATTGCGTATTTGAACATAAACTAAAAAGTTTGTTTGTTTGTTTGTTTGAACGCGCTTATTTACCTCTGGAACACTAGTCCGATACGAAAAATTATTTAGGTACACATTTGATAGCTGACTTCTTGAGAGAGAATAAATGATGTCGGTATAGATTGAAAGTATACCTAACCATCAACTTTTGTCAATATCATCACGTTTTCAATAAAATAATGTGTGGATTCAAAATGTATAGATGATAAATATATAAATGATAATGATGATACAAGTTGATGGTTAAATAATTATGGAACTTTTAGATGTGTAGGTACGAGTACATCTTAGTGCAGGCGACTGTACCTATAAAATGATATTAAATTTGTTTGAAAAAGATTTGATAATGGCCCATCCACACCAAGCTGTCGGCAGCGCACACAACGAAACATGATAATTAAAGAAAAAATAAGACGCCCCACCCCATGGGAGAATCATTAGGAAAAAATCGTGTTGATGGATTTAATTACAAAAAATAATTATTCCAAAGAAACTTGGCTGAATAAACTCGGACGGGTTCTTCGATTCCCCCTTAATCGGATTAATTTACTTTTAAAAAGCGGCGGGAGGCTTTTGTAATTAATGGAATGATAACATTACCCACCTTGCGGTCGGACGCCTTTGGAACCGAACCACAAACAAAAGGTATTCGCCGGAGATATCTACCTCCATAAATAGATACAGATTATATTAAAAGTTAGTATAGGCCATAGTCATTCTAATTGTAATAAATATTTATTAAAAATTATACACTATAAAAAGAGAAACAGGTTAATAAAATTACTATTCGTTTAGATATTGATATCGACATTCGTTTTCTCTAGAATACTCGAAAATATTTACCTTTTTCATTTCACATTCAAGAACCCAATTAATCAGAAAGGTGTCAAAATCTCTAGTGAATGTAGTGTAGAGTATAATAAAAAAAAACCAATCAAAATCGTCCGTCAGAAGTCGGTACATGCAAATGCCTATGTAGAATGAGACAACGTGATTATTAAAGTATTCAAATTAATAAACAAAAAATCTCATCTCGTTTAACCAATATCCTACGAAACTCCGAAGAAAACTACAGAAAGTCGTTGTTCTGTTGCCACTCAACGCTCCATGAGAAGTGCTTTTTCCAGTCGGTTACCGGCCGGTGATCTGTTCCAAACGCATCTCCACTGACGCAAATCATATTGCGAGGAAGGGTTTGTAATAAGAACAGACACAGTAGTGTTAGTCAACAGTAAGACCACATACTGCAAACTTTTCTATTGGCTGAAGGTTTCGGTCATCGTTTGCTATAATCATCTGCTAATAACGCATACCATCTTTCTACTGATGATGACTAATTATGATAAAAAAGTTTGCATTCAGCGAAGTCTAAATCGAAATTTTATAGATTCTATAGTAACTTACTACAACGTAACGTACACAATGTGTATGTCAAGTGGTGTAGATGGCGCCGTGTAAAATGTCCAAGGATATTTATTTATCAGCCTAACGGTGTAGGCAGGTACTGCTGGAAAGGGACCTCTCTCATTGTACCAACTTACCTTTTCTTGAGACTGTCATTCAGATTTTACCGGCGACCTAAATCATTAGGTACTCTGGCTACGAATGGCCTACACAACATTCGTCTGTTTATCTACTGCGTTTATGATTCTGTGCTAGAAACGTCCAGTCATCGTGCCTGATTTTTGCGCCGGACCCCTTGAATGTAATTTTATTCGGCAATGTCATGACTGTGTTTCAGATTGCGTATTTTATTTGCGTTGGAGAAGGGTAAGGGATACCCAACGATACATTTTTAAATATATTATATTATAAAGTAAGACAATAATAATATATTATACATTTATATAATATTTTAAAATAATAATACATTTTATAATATTTTATATAATATTTTTTTTTTATTAATATTTTTTATTATACATTATTAATATATTATAAGTACATTTTTATACATTTTTAAACCGACTACATTTTTAAATGCCAATTTGTAAACGAGGCTTTGAAAATTAAGATATTCTCTACTTGGTTTGGTTCCACAAGTCTTGTTAGTATGAACTACAAATATTTGTTTCGCGTCTGGGTGTTTTCTATGTATAATTATGTATGTATTTACAAAAAGAAAAATGTATATGTATTATATCAGTCATCTTATTACCAAAAATAAAAGCATTAAGTTGCTTAGCTTGGGATTAGAATATTAGATGACGCTGTGTGAAATGTCCAAGCATATTCCTTTTATTTTGTTATTGATTTTACAGTGTAACATAGAACCTCCTCTTTTTTTAAGTCGGTTAACAAATACGTATTTTTCAGTTGTTTCCGAATACAATCTCAAATTCCCCACACACAGAGAGGGAGGAACGTTATTTTTCTTCATTGTGCTGTCTCATGTCGAGATCATTCTTTACGTTCCGTGTCTCCCACGCGCTGTTTATAAAAGAAACGTTTCGTTTGATACATTACTTGTAGATTGATTCTGATTGGACCTAGACTTACAATCACGTTCGTTTTTTTTTATTTATTAGCTTCAAATAAATTCGAAGCACGAGGCTTCGAATTTATTTGAAGAACTTCTGATCATCTTCCGTGATATCTTTTATAATGTGTTTTTGTTCGAAAATCTGAGCGACTGGCCATTGTCCTTACCATACAGAGAGTACGCAGTTATTGTGGCCTTTAACAGTGAATTTGTTTATGAGCTCTCAACATTAGCAGAATAATAATATAAATAAATAATAAATAAATATCCTTGGACATTTCACACGGCGTCATCTAGTCCCAAGCTAAGCAATTTAATGCTTGTGTTATGGTAACCAGATGACTGATAAACTACATAGATACATTTTTTTTTGTAAATACATACATATTATACATAGAAAACACCCAGACACGAAACAAATATTTGCAGATCATGCAAACATTTGTCCCGCAGCGGGGATCGAACCCGCAACCTCTGCGTCTCAGGCGGGCTTTCGCCCACTGCGCCACAGAGGTCGTCAGAATAAAAAAAAACTTGATTAGTCTATCTATGGTAATGCTTGAATAGTATGATTTTCGTAGCTCTGGTGACGGAGTTTTTAGGCCGCCTGAAGGCCTCCATCAAGGTTTACCGACTTTAAAACCGGGATCGAGAAAATATCTGCCTCCGAAGCAAAGACAATGATGGTTAGATTTTACGGTGCAATTTAACTCAAAGTCATGATCAAGAGTTTGATGAATGACGTACGATGTGGTCGTTCAGCGACAAAGCCCTTTTGAGCTCTGCCTCATTGAGACGCCATTGCGACGTCGCCGGCTACGTATCCAAACTCACTTGGCGACCGCGACGGTTTGGCGACCATACATTTCTATATTAACTGCTTTGATACGTAGCCGGCGACGTCGCCAAAGCGTCTCAATGAGGCAGAGCTCTTAGAGCTCTGCCTCATTGAGACGCCATGGCGACGTCGCCGGCTACGTATCCAAGCAGTAATTTAGAAATCTATGGTCGCCAAACCGTCGCCAAGTGAGTTAGGTACCATACATTTAAATGTAGGTATATGTATGTATGTAACCGTTCAGTAGGTATCAGTATGTAACTCGCATTTCACCGCATGAATAATTTAGTATAGTTGATAGTTGTTATATTACAACATAAAATGGAAGTTGCATGTATGTATAACGTTTGTGTTATCGTACGTGAAAATACATTACGCTAGGTATATACTTATTTATGTGTACCTACAATAGAGATTAAAAAACTAAAATAGGTATAGTCGCCTGCACAGATCAAAACGTTTCAAAATTATGTAACCATCAACTTGTGCCAGTATCATCTGTACTTACGATACTGTAGGGTTGTTCCCAAAGTAATCCATATTTTGTTCCCAATGTAATCCATGTTTTGTTCCCAAAGTACTCCAAGAAAAAATCTTAAATTACTCCACGAATAAAATATTGTTTTTTTAGTTTAATTCAAAATAAATATATAAAAAGTAAATGTAACTTGGCGGGGCTGAGTCGACCTGTAATAACCTTGAAGTACCTACGCGTACTTTCAGCGATAAGACCTCAACAAATGGAAATATTCCAATAGTATTTTCAATTTGATTTATTATACAGTTACAGAGTCATATCGATATCATTTTATTTTATATGTATTATCTGCTTAGTTGACTTGTTCCTTGATCTATTGAATCTCTTTATAAGTATTCATATAAATAGTGTAGGTAGTATAAAGAGTTTACAAATCTGATCTGCATTCGCTATAGAAGTACCTAGTTGATCTACTTACTTTTTTTCTTGTCACTCGATTGTAAATTGTTCTTATTTTTGTTATCT
Source organism: Xanthorhoe designata (assembly GCA_963582015.1). Lineage (NCBI taxonomy): Eukaryota > Metazoa > Arthropoda > Insecta > Lepidoptera > Geometridae > Xanthorhoe > Xanthorhoe designata. The sequence continues at coordinate 11,417,676 of OY757039.1, forward strand.
TGGAAAATAAAACTTTTTCTAATTGTCCCATTGTAAAAAAAATTACGATATTATTACGATACGATACGATATTACGAAGATCCTCTTCAGAGAGGATCTTCGAAAGAAGAAGAGAGAAAGAGTAACAAACACACTTACATACACACACAAACTTTCACTTTTATAATATTAGTGTGAAGTGTGATAATTCACTTGTCGCTACGACGACAGTGAATCAAGACCAAGGCTAGAATAATGACTATTGATTGGAGATTCATAATATTTGTAATTATCTAACTGTTTCTATCTAGTGAGCATTGCATACCTACAGTATATCACCATCTCAATTGACTTTTGTACACCTCACGCATACAAAGACGATATACATTAAGAATATAATTTATAAGTAGATACATTTGTTATGACTTTGTAATTTTAATTATCCAGTTTCTTAGCTATATGTTCAACTACTAGCAGACGCCCGCGACTTCGTTCGCGTGAATTTCTTAATAACCTAAAGAAGGCTGAAAAAAAAACACTTTTACCCAATTTTTGGCGTTTTTTTTTAAATTCCTGAAACACGTGTCCAACCATTTTGTATTTATAGTATCCAAACCGAGTTTCAAGCCAATCGCGCCTCCCTTCAATACGTTTCACTAGAAACTTTGACACTACATTTCACCCTTTTAAAGGGTTTTTTCGAAAAACCCTAAAACACGTATATATTTATTTTGCATTGTTAGTGTTGTAACCGAGTTTCAAGCAAATCGAACTACCCATTAAAAAGTTCCCATACAAACTTTGACACCACATTTTACCTCTTCTCATGCGTTTTTTTTTTAATTCCTGAAAAACATGTAAATTTATTTATCATTTACAATATCTATACCGAGTTTGAAGAAAATCGCTTAAATTTATTTATCATTTACAATATCTATACCGAGTTTGAAGAAAATCGCTTAACGCATTAAAAAGTTGCATACAACGGTTTTCACCCCTTTTCAACCCTTTAGGGGTGGAATTTCGAAAAATCCCTTCTTAGTGCTCAGTTTTGTTTTAAAAGGAAGCTACCTTCCAAATTTCAGCTTTATAGCTTCAGCGGTTTGGTCTGTGCGTTGATTCCAGAAATTTTTATTTCTGGATATTATTGTTTTATATATATTGATGATATTGATTGATGATTGATGATTGATTGTCTTAGGTAAAGGATCATTTACAAAAACAATCCTAAACGCATGATAAAAATCGCGAACAATACTGTCAAATCTCTGTGAGTATTATTTTATCTGTGGTGCCACTACCATGTCAATATAATTCAAGTTAGTCAAGTCAAAGTCAGAGTCAGCGTCAGTAAAGATGTGGGTCTTTACTGAAGCATTACATGGGCTTTTTAAGAGAACTCGAAATGCAATGACATGCAGTTTTGTTTCATTTGCCTACACTTATGTACGTTCACGAACACTCTACAGTTAATAATCCACCATTATTACACATTAACATTAGCTAAAACACAAGTTTTGGAAAATAAAACAAAAAGACAACATGACATCTCAAATTCCCGTCAAAAAGTCATCTGGATAAGGTTTGTAATTGACAACAATAGGCTCGTAACTGTCACACACTTGCTACTTGCAAAAAGTTGGCAGTCATTTCAGCTAAGTATATGAGGCCCTCAGAATAGAGATTCTGAGATGAGGCCTATATAAGTACTCGTTCTACTACTCATTCTGTGCTATAAGTAAGATGAAGTTACAAGGTCAGCTCATAAAGTCTGAAGAATCTATAATAAGTTACGGATCTTAAATAGCAGCCACAGAAAATAGTTAATATACCTAATTATATGTATACAGTTAAACCGTAAATTGTGGGTACCAGTATCTATAGGTACCTATATTTTTTATTGTCGTTTTTGTCATTGGGTTTGTAAAGTGCTGATTTGAGGTTTTAAAGGAAACTAAGCCGAATTGTCAGTAGAAATAGTTACAGTTTTGTCTAATACTAAGCCGAATATGAATGTAGGTACGTAAAACCTGTCACACATGTTGAATACCGAATATAATTATGAAGTAGTTACCAAGATAAGTATATAATTTACGAACATTAAAAGTTATTGTACCTACTTAGTTTATAACGAAAATTACTGACGCACTGAAAATTATATCTTTTACTATGGCATTCTAGTCTCGATAATACCTAGTTCATGACGATGATAACTGACGTACCATATAGCAATTACATCAGTAGATAACTTTTACTATGGCATTCTTATCTCAAAGATGACGTCACTATACATGAATAAAATTTACGAACATATTTCGTACATTCTCATTGTTCATGACGATTATGTAACTTGCATCACTAGATTACTTTTACTATGGCATTGTAATCTCTTCGCTATGCGTGTGCGCAATGCACTAGGCCACTAGGCAAGTAAACAGTGCCTGACCTAGGACATACAACAAGGAAGACCGCCATTGAACGCCGTGTTTTTTATGAGAACAAACGTCTTAGTGTAGCAAGATTCAAACTGCATGGAATTACTATTAAAAACCGGTGAGTGGATACTAATAGTTTGCTTTACTATGGATTGAATTTATTTTGGTAAAAATGTGATAATAAATTTAGATATATAAATACGTAGAACGTTGCAACGGATGAAATATTAGCCAGATTATTTTTTGATTTTTGTACTTATATATTTTTTTACCAAAATATAAATACTCGGTTATATATTCAATGTAACACAATACAAAAGAAATCTACAAATATTAATAATTGCCGACAAAAATAATTATGTAGGTATTAAAAGCATGCTCCGACGCATGGAAGCTCAAATTTTATCAAATTAATGATGGCATATTTTAGTATTTTAAATTTATTGTCACTATCACAGATATAGGTATAAATCTGCGGTCACACAGGTATTAAAAAAATTTATAATAATGCAGGTAGGTACTTTCGCATTATTTTTTGTAGTATGTAGGTAGGTATTTATAATCCCAATAGAATACAGATAAAAATAAAAAAGGCATTAGATACCTACCTGCAACCAATCACTAATTAGAGAAACCAATTAAACTAGTCCGAGAAAGTCTTAGAAATAAATAAATTGAAAAAAGAAGCACGGAAAACACATTTTATTTTTAAATATACTAAACTACTACATATTTACATAACTGTACAAAATACAATTAGAACCAGTTGATCCACCTAATAAAATATCCTTGGACATTCCACACGGCGTCATCTAGTCCCAAGCTAAGCAATTTAATGCTTGTGTTATGGTAACCAGATAATTGATACACTACATAGATACATTTTAAATTGATTATATTTGACAGAATGACATCTAGTTTAGGTAAGTTTTACGATCTTTAGACATCATTTAAACAAAATTACGGGACTTTATCGCGTTTACCATACTTGACATTAGGTGACATCTGACGGGTCAGCTAGTTCAATTGTTTCGGGTCTGTAAGAACTGATTTATTTTATTGTAGGTACTAATCTCGTTTTAAACTAGGTAATCCAAAAACCACATATTCTCAGAATGTCTGATTTTCTAAATGCCGCTGTTAAGGCATGTTGGAAATAATTAATTATATTCAATACATAAGTAATATAGAGTAAAATCAATCCTACATTATTATTAGCTGCATTGACTAGTCTCTTGACGACGGCTTGTAATTATTGAAACAATGGCTAGAAACGATAACATTAGCATTATATTATACCGTCTAAATCAACATAGTATTAGCTAACCTTAGTGTCGCCGCACACGAGCTACCGGCCACAACCACAAAACGCTGCCACCGGCATTCCTGTAGTTTCGATACATTTTATATGGACTCGCCGCACACGCGTCACGTGGCTGTCGCGCGCTTCAACTACTTTTGTAGGGGTTTCTGGTAGTGGCCAGTGGCCCGTGTGCGGTGACCCTTAGTCATCGGAAAGGTTAGATTATAGAAAAATATATATCAACGACATTTTGATGACGCTTCGGACGTTCCACTTATAAGGCGTTTTTAATTGTAGACGTTTTACTAGTAAGCGCCTAGGCGCCTGCTGGACACACCACGTTTTTAGAACGCGCAGTGATTGCGCGTTTGTATCGATACAAACGCGATAGAGACGCGTGGTGAACAAAATATAGTCGGCAAGCTGAGACCGTGTACTCTATTCTCACGTTTGTGTAACGCGCTGCGAACTAGCGGGTGACGCGCTACACAAAATCGCGCAGTAACTCCGCGTTTGTATCGATAAACGCGTGGCGAACAAAATGTAGGCAGCCAGCTGTGACCGTGAACTATCCTCGCGTTTGTAAAACGCGCTTCGAACTAGCAGGTGATGCACTACACAAAATCGCGCAGTGACTGATTGTTCGATAAACGCTTGACGTATGACGGAGGCTTTTAAGCAGCCTCAAAACTGTTTGACCAAAGCTCAACAAACATTCTGAATTGACAAATTTGAAATTATTAACTTTGTATTGGTAACTTCATAATTAAATGTTTGCTAGTATCATGACAATAAACCAACAAGAGCTAAACTATAAGTGTTCCAAGATATTTGTTGTCTGTATCTGTTTTTTTTGCAAATTCATCTAATTACTTAGACATTAATGGTCGGTCTCATTATCCTAACTAAGTATCTGTGATTTTGCTAACTGTAGTTAGATATTTGACTTTTATACCAACGGACAGTCTCAATAACCTATCTATCTATGGTTTTCCTTACTGTGGTAAGATATTTGACATTACTTCCATTTTTTTTTCTAACCTATCATGTCCCACTGCTGGGCAAAGGTCTCCCCCTTCAACTTCCACTATTTGCGCTCCAACTTCCATATTAAACAACAAATAACTAACCATAGTAAGCAAAATCACATTAAATTCAGACTGCTCGTAAAAGTTTCAAATAATCATAGGACAGTGAGCAAAACCAAAGATAGATAGGTTATTGAGACCGGCGGTTAAGAATCTAAGAAGTAGTTAAAGACATCGCGGCCTTGGTTACTTTGCGGTAAAGTTGCAAATCATGTAAATATTTCTGCAGTAAGTTAAATGTAAGGAATAACTAACTGTAATTAAAACTGGCGTCTGGCAGTTCGCCCAGATTGAGACAATGCGACAGTGATAATTGATGGACACGTGACCAGAATATAGCAATACTATGACTAGGATCAAGTTTGTGCACTTTGAACTCTAACGAGCTCATTATAAACGTAGATATTGAATATTTTACAATGTTGAACGAGCAACTTTTCATTAACATAAACATTCAGAATTATAAAACATATGCAAACGGGTATTTATCACGAATTTTACCTTTAATATTCGCCCGACGTTTCGACCGGATTGCACCAGCCGTGGTCGCGGGAAGACTTAAAAAAGACAATCAGCATTCAGACCATAGATTCTGATCTATGGTCTGAATGCTGATTGTCTTTTTTCAGAGAGGAGGTTACTAACGAGGATGTGCTGAAAAGAGTTGAGGAGGAAAGGGGTTTGTTGAACACCATTCAAAACAGAAGAGGGAGAATGATTTGACATCTTATACGATATAAAGAACAACATAGAAGGAAAAGTAGAAGGAAAGCGAGGAAGAAGACCGAGAATCAAATCAATATTATATATAGCATAAGAGCATAAGAAAAGATCGCTGTGACGTCTTATAAAGTTATAGAATCAAAATCGGCAAGAAATACTTTAAGGAAATTGCATGATTGCACCGAAAGAATGAAAGAAAAAATTATTTATTTCGGTAGGACTTCAAGGATCACATCAAATCGTCTTAGATGAGTGATGCTATTGCCTATTCCAACGCGATTCCCTATATACAGATAAGCTGAGCTCTTATATTCATATAAACATTCAATCAAACTGTCAATTTTTTAAAACTACTTTATAAATAAAAAAACTATATTCAAATCAATTACCTATGTTGTAAATGTTTTAGTCATTGACATTGTGTATTTAGAAACAATGTTTCAAATTACCATTAATTGCATTTACTCGCAACTTTTTCGATTAATCGAGTAAATCATTAATCGTTTGAATATCGATTTTCCATGGAGATTATTATAATGATGTCGGTCACGTGTGCCATATTATGAGCTTGTTGCGCAACGATAGTAGGTACCTTAGTACTACAATTGCAGTGATAAGAGAGTAGGTACGATACGTACGATAGTGCGTAGGTTTTTACAAAGAAATTACACGTAAGTCTTACTCCTACGTATAGGATTGATCATAACCTACGCAAGGAAAAGTACAACTGTTATTGTTATATAGATTTACGAGTAATTGCAAGAGATTATAGAAACTAGCAATTAAAATAGCGAACAATAATAAAATAAAAAAATACAATATCATCACGACTGTATTCCTTGGTAGGTATGTCCAGATATTTGTTTTTATTTATAAACAAAAAGTTACCAATATTGTCTAGTTCTAAAACTACAAGTAAATAATACTGTTTGTATGTTGATATGAGCTAAAATGGCTTTTATTAAAATAGTACTGAGTATTAAGTACGATTAAATAATAAAATAAAATTAATATCATTGGACATTTTACACAGTGTCATCTAGTTCCAAGCTGAGCAACTTAATGCTTGTGTTAGTAACCAGATGGCTGATATAATACTTGGATTTTTTTGTGAATACGAGTACATACATAATTATAGATAGAAAAACATCCAGACACGGAACAAATATCTGCAGAACATGCAATCACTCGTCCCATGGCGGGGATCGAACCCGCAAGCTCCACTTCTCAAGCGGACCTTAATCCAATACGCCACAGAGGTTGTCAAAATTACGAGAAAAACACATTAAATCCATGACTTGTCTTATGATGTCGCGTATAAATACTTCTCGAATGTAAACAAAGTATTTAAGAATGGGAAAACCCCTGATCAATAGTTTTCCTCTACTTCCGACTACAATGTTGCTTGATCTTGCACACGAGGACATCGAAAAAAAACTTAATATGATCACGACTCTAACCTATTACCAGGGAGCGGTAGACATGTAATTTTTTTTCCAGATCTTTAAGGCAATTTTCAAAAGTCGTTAGCCATGACGGAGGCCTTTAAGCCGTTTGTCCACCGCCGCCGTCACCGGGACGTCAACGAGAACGAGATGACGGCGCCGAAGTACTGATACATAGACTAACTATAGCCGCGTGTCCACCGCAAGGCCGTCACGTCATCTTAAACTCGACCCGAAATAATCTCGTCCTCGTTGACGTCCCGGTGACGGCGGCGGTAGACAAACGGCCTTAGGCGGCCTGAAAACTCCGTCACCAGAGCATACAAACGAACGAACGAAGGCAATTTTAGATCCTTTGAAGATGTGTAAAGGGTAGTCAGAGGTAAGTTAAAATACATACCTATTTAGTAAATGCCTACATTTTGCAGAAGTTGACTTTCCATACGTGACAGGTTGTTTCCTCACTATGATTTCCCTCACCATTTAAAGCGCATATAAATATTTCGAAATGAAAAATTCATTGATGCAGGACCGGATTCGAATCCATCGGGACGAAAGTCGAGGTACTAACCCATACGACCAACTCGGCCTTAGATATAATTATATTGTTGATAGCATCAATCGATTTATTCTGAAGAATGATAGTCATCACACATATCTTAAGACACAATTAGAAGATATCTAACGGCTAAAAGCATGTCTGAATTTACGCATGCACGCTTTTTAATATTAGTTAACATTTAAATAATGTGACAGGTTGCAAGCCAATCATAATGATGTTATGATCTAAAACTGAACAGAAAAATAGACCCAGAATATTATATAAACTATATTTTAACAAATTATTGACGTTCAAAACTGACCCGATAGAAATGAGGTTTTAATATTAGCTGATTTAATTGAATTTGTTCCTTAGCTTGCCATCTACAGCTGGCATACCAGGAAGCTCTTTACTTCTGAATCCTTCCTCAGTATTCAGATTTTCTCTTCCAGAAAATTCTTTACTTGACATAAGTTAACCATAAATTGTTCTTAGGCTTAAAAGTCGTTGTGTGAAAAGGCTCTTATTACTACGTAGATGTAACTAATTGATAGCGCGTAGTATCGATATACGAAATTGCATGGTAGTATTGCGTTGACATTGCCATATATATACACGATTCAATCATAAAAAGCAGTTAGTTCACATTATACTTCTGTGCTTCGTTGATCTGCTTTTTATAAAAGTTGCGCCAACACGGAGTTTGTAAAGGTAAGATCAAAGTATACCATTCTGGTGTAACATTCAATGCAATTACGACCTTAGACACTATAAACTGAACATTCAAATTCAAAGATAATTTATTCTAACCTCTGATTGAAATTTCTTATGAGCTACTTACCTTCTGTATTTTCGCGACCAACTCCATAAATTAGGATGTGGGCTTATTTTCCAGAAAAAATAATGCTAGCTAGAATGGGCAGGGTCGTTGTTTGTATATTGAAGTAAGTACAAAATCCTATCATTGATGCTGTTTACTGCGAGCTTTCTTCCAAAATAAAATAAAACCCAAAACTATTCACAATGAATAAAAACTTAGTTTTAGGTGAATATTCGTAAGTACCTACATTAGTTCACTTTCACTAAAAGCATCATTAAAACAGTAATAACAATCTTATCCCGCCGACACAAAATCATACCAAGAAATCCATGTACATAACGCCACATCAGCAAATTCTTTGCCGAAAATCGCACACAAAAGGCAACTTACATAAAAGTACGGTTTTCTCATTCTCAGATTGTTACCGTTGGCGTGGGCGATACATAACTTTAACTTGCAGAGCACACGCTCTGAAATATTTATTCCTGAAACGTAAAGATCGGGTGGGGGGTGAAGTGGGATGAGGGGGGGGGGTTTATCCCGCGGTTTCCTTCCCACCGTGTTTTACTTCGAGAATAGGAAGTCGCCGACCGACGGGTCGATATCACCAAAGATAATGTGTAATGGAAATGATATTTTGTTGTGGATTTGCTATTGAAATGTTGATGTAAAATTTTTATAGTTTTTCAAAGTTTTCACGCAATGATATCGATTGTAGATATCTAAGAAAATTGCATTAATTTTTCTCTAATAAAAACATGAAAACATAGGGAAAGGAAAAGAAAAGTATGCAGAATGATTTAAATATGAACACAAATATGCTTCTAAAAGATTCCCACGTAAAAAAAATACGAAAGTCCCAATAGTTTTTATTCGAAGCAGTCAGAGACCGAACAAAGCAGATACAGGTACAACCATTAATACCACAATACGATCTTCAATTATTTTAAAACGAACAGAGGTGACGATACCAGGTACATCGCGATCATCAATGAAGCCTCAGCACTGGTACCTTCTTGAACAGATAGCGAATAATCTACGGCAGTTCTCCGACCTCAGTGGGAGGCCCCCCCGTTCGATTGTCTGCCCGCCTGTGCCATCTGATGTGCCGAGAGCTCTTCAGATCTGCATAGATCGCTGCCTTCCTTTTTTCCCTATCGAAAAATCAATACGGCAACATAAAATCGCCAGAGACACTCCTTAATTTTATTACGAGTACATTCTTCAGTAAAAGCTTCTGTTTTTAGATGGTAACTTTTTAAAAGTTTATAAACATGCTTAGTCTGAAGAAGCTTATCGGGGGGTGAGGAAATTTGTACGATTGTATGTAACGATTCGAAGGCTGAAAAGGTATACGGCATATAATGTGCAGAGCCTCATCCCAGGACCGGAGCGAGGTTTCCGCCGCGCCACCCTCAAGGGGAAAGCGGCCCAAACACCGGGCCATAAAGCCTTCCAATCTGGCAAAACAAATACAACGAACATTCCAATGCTAGATATCACTCGCCCCGCCCACACAGTCGGCATTACGACTGTGAGCGCTCCCATTGGTCGCCGCGAAGCCTTCTCCATTTCGAATTGGTTATTTTTTTTCTACAATTGAAATTGGAACTGTCCGTTTGTTCTGTAGGACTGTAATACGCATGCGTCGTGACGCCTACGTCACGTAGACGTTGATACGTTTGAGTACGAATGTTTTATTGGATTGCTCTCTCGGTTCCTATTCGTATTTGGATTCCGATTGTGGATTTGAGGCTGCGGCGGGTTTTACTGCGCAGCTGTGGTACATACCGACGTAGACTACATCTTCAGTACTTTTCGGGTCATTGCTTTTATCTAAGACATTTGGAAGGGGAGTGAGCTTTTAGAAGCACTCGTCTGAGAATTGTTTGTGAATTCAATTTTCTTCTTGGTTTATCAAAAAACATCCATAAAGAAATATTTACAGTAGTAATACCTAACCACTACTATTTATTTAATGCTATTATTGCAGTTACCGTCGTATAATATCTGTTATTTTCTTATTAAATCGTTTTATCTGAAAATAACTTTAGATAAAATTACAAAAGTAATATGCGAGCGTTTTAGAGCATTCTGTAGTAATCAGTTCGGTTAAATTCCCACGACTTTTAATTAATTTTCGTAAGAATTGCTACAAATACCTATTGAAAAATTACTACGAACGAAGCCTTTAATGCATTTCATCAGAATTTCATCAAAACCACTCGATAGCAATAATGCGGTGACAACTACCGAACTCTCGCTGCAGGAGGCCTCGTCGTTATTACCAAAGTTATAAAGCTCAAATTGAAGTAGAAATTCATGTTGCACTGTAACGACACGTTGGGATGCCAACCTAGCTCTGTCCGGAACAATTTCATTTGCGACTGGGCGAGGATAGCGTTGTAATTACAACAACAATCGATAGAGGCGCCACCGTCTGCCGCACGTTTAATCTCGCCAAAATCAAAGGACCGACGCCTCACACCCGTCCCCCTACCCGAAGCACACTTCTGAATTCAAACCCTCAAATCTTTCCTCCCACATGCTGCCCACTGCCGCTTTATCTCCCCATCTACTACACTCCCTGCTTCAGATAACCAGCAGTGTACAGCGAGCTTTCTGTTCTAATTGTTGTGGAGCATTGCAATGGTAGCAACTTTGTCTCCAAGCCTGTATCTGCAAGGCTATGTCTAGGTTTAGATGTCCCCAACTAGATAGCTGCATTTCCAGTCTGTTGTACATAACTATTTCAGGAGTTTTATTAAAGTTTAACGTTGTTTGTTGTTTGTAGTTAATTTATGTTTAAGTTTGGAATGACTTTATAGATTAACGTCTACAATTCGATTGAGCATAGTTTTGATGTTTTGAATTGAATTGTTAACAAAATTGTGTTTATGGGTACATTGTTTGTAGGCACATTCGTGTAGGTACTGTAGGTACATTTGTCAAGCTCAGTAGACAATTTAAAGCTGGATGTTTCAATTTAAACGGCCAGTGAAACGTGAGCCGGTGACGAACGTGGATTGCTTTATTATGGACAATTTAACCTCGCGGCGGGCATTTCATTGTTTGACTTAATCATAAACGCACTTGCGTTCTGTACCAATTTTGAGCCTGCAATGTTTTAGAACTTAATGAATTATTTTGACGCAAATAAACTCGTACTGGTATTTGGTTGTATTTTTTTGTAACTACATAGAGGTGATTCGTGTTATGCGATCTCAGTTGAGGAGATATTAATCATTAAAGCATTTTGTAACTTTGGCTCATTTGACCCACGGGAAAGGGAACTATAATGTTCACTGCGTGTAACACCTAGTGCGCAGCTAGTTCTATAATAAATACTTAACCTTATACTCGTGGCGAAGCTTGCTAGACGTTCTTGATAGATCGTCGAAGTTAAGCAACGTTCTGAGCGGTCACTACTTGGATGGGTGACCGCAAGTGGCATTTTCATCTGAGCGCTTCCGTGCTTCGAAGGGCACGTTAAATTGTCGGTCCCGGCTTTTAAAGTCGTTAAGCCATGACGGAGGCCTTTAGGCGGCCTAAAAACTCCATCACCAGAGTTGGCCACTTGCTCATACGAACGAACAAACGAACGAACCCTATACTGTTGACTATAGCAAAAGCTTAATCCTTTTCTCATACATACAAAGTCGTAATTACATAATATAGAGTAGGTGTAGTCAGTTCTCATATCCATAGGTACCTTTAACTCGATTCAATAAAAAAACGAATATAATAGTCTGCTATCATTAATTTTCCATCAAACAAGATAGTTATCGCTCAAGCGAGCGTTTTCTTTACCAAACCAAGTTATATAGAGTGTTCTCAGATACAAGTGTCAAGTGTCAATAAAATGTATGCACCCCCCACGTATTAAAGCGCATGAGAACGTATCGTCTATGTAGAGGCAGTGGGAACAGTCCAACACATATAAAGCTCTATCCGGCTCCACGCTACTCGAAATACTCCGCGCGTAGAACGTAACGGTACGAGAAAATTCTTTTAATTATTTAGTTTAGTTACCTACATGGTATAATAGGGTAGTTGCCACTATCAACAATCTTCATATATTTCGGTTTTGTATGGTTAATATAGGTCCAAATAATCATTTAAACATTTAAAAACAGTCAAATATTTTGGATTCATTCATATTTTCGTAAAATAAATACGTAAAATTATTCACATAAACCACGTGACATCAAACACCTATCAGAGACGAGTGACGTCATGCCCTGCCAAACATTGCTAGTACGACTTTATTTTACCATCACACATTCTGATGAAGTGAAGTGAATTTTGACATTGACAGCAATGTTGCATTGACTTGACCCTATGTCTTTGCCTAAGTCTGTTGTTGTTGTTATGTGCGAGGTGTTTTTTTCGATTTTTCGTTCGTAAATATAGTGTTTTTGAGTTTAAAGCTATCATCAACTTCATTAATTTGAAGATGGAGGAAGGCTTTCATAAAGCAAATAGCAACAATTTGCCTAAAATTGACGCGCTAATGCTTGGAATGTTTTTCGCATCGAACACTGATTTCTGCTCAGCAGAGTTTCGAAATATCAAAACTTCTATGTAAGTACTCTAACACAATAAAATTAAACACAGAGCATACGTTTTTTAGGATAAGTCATAACAAAATGCTAAAATCAAACTGTTGTTTCAGGTCATCGCGGGCGTCGTACGGAGACGATGCGATAAGTTACGTCCAGCTGAAGCGCGAGGGAAAAATTTGCACAGTGAAATGTAAAATATGCCCAGAGCATAAAGTGCGAGCAAAATTATATGCAGTGCAATTGGAAATAGACGAAGCAAGTGATGTGATTTGTTCTGTAAAGTGTCTTGATTGCGTTGCTGCCCACGGTGGATGCAAACATGCTATAGCGTTCCTCATGTGGGTTCATCGGAGAAGTGAGGAACCAGCATGCACTTCTGTGGATTGTTACTGGAAGAAATCAAAGCTGTCAATGGTTGGCACTAGTTTAAAATATATAACGGCAAAGGAAATGTCTAAAGGCAATCCAGTTTTGTCAACAAATCCAGCAGTGCTGACAAAATTTTATGAAGAAGGAAAGAAAAGAAAGATGTATGATTGTGAGCTGTTGAAATACTCATCAAGTTCATATGTCCAAGAAACCAACAGTGTTTCACTCCACCAACTAGTTCTACTACACTGTGAAGAAGATTGTGATCTTTTTTTGGATAAAGTAAATATAACAGATGCTGTCATACAAAACGTGGAGCAAGAAACCAGGGAGCAGTGTAATAGCAACCTGTGGTTTGAATTGAGGTATGGACGAATTACTGCGTCACGAGCTTATGAAGTAAGTCACTGTAAGACAAATGATGGGGCTCTAATAGCTGTCATTATGGGTGGCAAAATTCCAGACACCAAGGCAATGAAAAGAGGTAGGCTTTTAGAGGACTCTGTTCGAAAAGCAGTGGAGTTGAAGCTGGGAAAAATCAAAAAATGTGGGCTCATACTGAGCAAAAAGTACCCAATGATTGCTGGTTCCCCTGATGGCATCTGTGAAGGAGGAGTCATTGAAATTAAGTGTCCACTAAGTGCCAAAACTTATACAAATTATGTTAAAGAGAGCAAACCTGCTTTAAAATATTACACACAAATGCAGATACAAATGTTTTTAGCTGGAAAGAACAACTGTTTCTTCTGTGTGGCAGATCCAGATTATAGTGATAACAATAAAAAAGTTGAAATTATGAATGTACTATACAACAAGGACTTTGTCACTGAATTAATAGAGACCAAATTGTTATCATTTTGGAAAGAAAATGTATATAAATTAATTTATCAGTGTTGTGCAAAAAAAAGCAATGGTGCCTAAAATTTGTAGATGTACCTACTACATCTTTTTTATTGATTTATTTACATCTGATTACGGAGTTTGACTTCATTGATGGGAATAATGTAAATAAAACAAAATATTTTTACTACCTAGAAGTTTTATTTTATAAGGGAATCTTGCAAGTTGATTAGACCACAAGCAATGATGATAATTTCATCAAACACTTTTACAAAGTTTATATTGATACATGCATGAGGTTTTAACATTGAAAATTCACGTAAACGCCTAATAACCCTTTCTACATGAATACGTAAACTAGCTATTTGTTTGGTTTCTTTTGCTTCACTTTTAGTCATTTTGATCCCTGTTTGAATCGATGTGGGTCGAACCAATTGAACACCTGACTTTTCTAGATAATTCTGCACATTTTTAAAGCCTCTGTCGGCCATAACACACATACCTTTCTCCAAACATTGAATAAAATTACATGATTCTACTATGCAGGTATCTGTTGCTCTGCCACCAAATCCAGGTGAAATGTAGTTTATTAATCCATTTGGAGTGCAAGAAATGAGGTACTTGAGTGTGTTTGCTTTTTTATAGTCGGACCAGGTAAGAGCTTGATTTACAGCATTTGATGGCTTTTGCAACTCTATCTCAAGGCAATCTATGATGCAACTGACATGATAATATTTATGTCTGAAAGACATAGGTAGAGTTTTTATTATCTGTTGCGGATCTAGTTTAACAATAAAAGGTTGCAATACACTAGCTAATTTGGGTACATTTTTTAAAAATACCTTGCTGGCATTAGCTGGTGTCATACAAAAATCATCTGCCAATTCTTTGAATTTATTGTCTAGCCTGATTTTTTTTAAACATAATAATATAATGTGTTTTTCTACCTTTATTTCACTCTCTACTATCTTTATTATAAAATAACAACTTTTGGGGATACCAATATAAAACCTGGGATTACTTTCAATCTTGTTGATTGTATTCTGTAAAGTTGCATTGGCATCTAGTTTTTTCACATCTTTGATGAACTCGCTGCAGTTAGAAGTTATTGTTTCAGAAGAAAGGATTGAAGAAGAATGTTGAAAAGTTATTGATGGTGTATAATCACTGTCTGAGTTGTCTTGTCCATCTTGAAATCTTGAAATTTCCTCTGGGTCAGTTCCAATATTTAGCCTTGATTTTATATTATTTTCGACTTTGAAGGGGGACGTAGAAACATGTGATGTTGTTAGTTTTATTGGTGATACTGCTTGGTTGACTGAACTGATGTTGACTTGAACAGCTTTGCTGCGGTATGTGTGTGTGAGAAATACTTGGTTCGATTTATCTGCTGTTTCATGAGTATCTTCTGTGTTGTGGAGTTCTGAAAATGATAACAAAATAATTATAGTAATAGGAAAAAATGACACTCATCTATCTGCAGTGTCTGATTTTAAGAAAACATTTCATACATACCTGTACTTGTATCAGAGGTTAGACTGTGAACTGCATCAGGTGTAGTACTCGCTTGAGAGCTAGGTGTAGATTTATTCAGGCATTCTTCAATTATAGTCCTTTGTTGTTTCTTAGTTATGTATGGCCGTTCCCTTGTGCACATTCCCTTCACTCTGTCTGGTTGACAATTGAATTTACTGGGAAGACATCCTGGTTTCGTGCGTACTTGTGATATATATCCCATGATATGATACTCCATGTAGTTCTCCATATCGTTCGGCAACTGTCACAAACAAAATATATTTGTAGTAAGTACTAGGTAGGTAGGTACCTACACCATACCATGAAACGAAATCAACTTTGTTTTCATGATGAAGCATAATAAAATCTTTTGTCCGATTGAGATAATTAAAGTATCGATGTCAATAAACTATATAGAAAAATATACAAAAAACTTACATCAAAGTGGTCTTCACAAAAATACAATTTGTGACTTGTGTAGGTCAAGCGGTTCCGTCTTGCGAGAAGTAGCCACTTTTTTCGTGTATTTTTATCTATTGGTACGGATATAAATAGTTTATTTGGTGTTTTAATTGTTGTACTTTCACATAGTGGCACAGCACAGCACTTGTAAAACTTTGATTTCATCATTTTCACGTTTTTTGAAATTTATTGTTTTCAAACTTATTAGTTTCAATAGTTCTGTGCACTCAGTTTCGTCTATTTGGCAGGCCGTGACGTCAAAGAAGACGCCATGACAGTTGCTAGCGTTTTGGTGCGAAATTCAAATTGGTTCACAAAAATGCAAAATAAACCATTTAAACGTTCGATTTTTACTGAAATATTAATAAATAGGGTATATTCGACTGCGAGACATACTTTTAACAACTTTTTGAAAAATTGGCAACTAGCCTATTACACAAACTAATTCACAAAATAAACTAAAACCTCAAAAAGCTCAACTAGCCGTTGTAGATCTTACAAATAAATAAATAACTTAAACATTTTATAAGTAAAGGTTAAGTAGGTACTTATAATATAGGTACAATTCATCAGTCAAAGATTTCACATTATTGTATTGCCGTATCACCAAAAATGATATCCATCTTATCCGTTTTTATGTCCTCAATCTACCATTATTGTTTATTATCCTTTGAGTGAAGTGCTGAGTAGGTGAAATTAATATTTAATCGATAACTGTTCAATCGACTTTGAAATCCAAAGAACTTACTTCCAGCTGAACTTTCTATTTGATCGTCTTTAAATAGTCCAGAACCCAACGATGTGGGTATTAATCATAATACCCTTTTCACCCCTTCAGATGCTAAAGGACTAAGCTCGCAGAACTAATAAAAGCACTAGAACTCTTATCTATACTAAGTATATAGTAGTGGCAATTCTGAGTGTCGCAAAAGCTAAACTAAGCTAACTAAAACTGTTGCCGTCCCTTTCATAGCGATGGAAATAAAAAGGATGGCAATAATTTTAGTTAGCTTAGTTTAGCTTTTGCGACACTCAGAATTGCCACTACTATAATACTATAATAATATTATAAAGAGGTAAATTTTTTTTGTATGTTTGGGATATATCCTAAACTACTCATCCGTTTTCAAAAATTCTTTCACCGATGTGTAGCTTGGACTTTATTGGACTATATTTATATCAAGGTAGGTACCACGCGAGCGAAGCCGCGGGCGAGTAAGCTAGTCCTAAATAAAACGTCTAGATGCCAGCTACGTTCTACACCCCACGCTACTTATAGAATAGGAAGCGAGTGTAGGTAATGGCGCAAAATAGTGACGCAGTATTATTGCAGGGGGGAAGGGGGGGTCCCATACTCTAGCTCCCTCCCCCTCCCCAAGAGAGACTGAAACGTCCGCGAGAAAAATAAGATCCGTACTCCGTCCCGCTTATTCTTAGGAAAAGCTTTTTGTATATTTTTTAGATTCAAGTATACTCCGCTTCTGTGTGCGTGAGTAAATACTGGAATTTATCTGTGTGCGGGTAGACGAGTTTTTGTAAATTGATGTCGAGTACAGATCGTTTCTTCTTATTTTGTAAATGGGAGGCATTGAAGATGGAGAATTCGAGTTTTATGAATAAAATATCGGTTATTTAATTAACAAGTTTGAAAAGTTTTTTTTAATAAAAATTGTCTTTTGAACCTTAGAAAAGATGTCTTTTGATGTAGCTGCTTAGCTTGATGTATTTCAATTTGTTTAGGTTCGAGTTTTTCATGAAATATTTTTTTTCCGTTTATCAAATAAAATACCTAATAGGTCCTACCTCCCGCAATCACCCACCCGCATGGTAATATTATTAAGATAGTCAAATTCAGCTTTCTAAATAGTTGTATAATATCCCAACAAATATAAACAATGCAACCACTTCTTTGAATAAAAAAATTCGAAGTAGGGTTAAGTCGTAGTTCTAGATACTTCCTAAACGGCTGGACTGATTTTTATATTATGTTCAAATAACCTAGGTATTAGGTGTAATCGATAAGCACTAAGTATACTTAATAATTATATAAATTCTATTTTTTTTTTGATAATAATATGACCGGGCAACCTACAGGGTGCGCAGCTATAATAAAATGTTACAGTCAGCGACAAAGTTTCATGAACTTTTGATGATTTTAAATGATTAAGACTATCTGATGAATCTGTGAAAATGGCATCAAAAGTTAAGCTTACATTGAATGCTTTGCCAGTTCTAATTACTATTTTAAAACAAAACATTTCGCACATAATTTCAAGAAAAAGTGACCTTCTGTCGCTGACCGCACGTACCAACCTACCAATAAGTATATTTTATTCATTTTCGATTTATCTTTTCTTTGATGCCCCTTACAATTATTTCAGCATTACCTGAGTGTGCAAGCAAGTTCTGTTCCAGTCTACTGAGATTTGTGAAAACCTTTTTTTTTTTCAAAGAGCGCCATCTTTTTATTAAGCGGGTTACCATATCGCATGAGTAGACGCTCTATTTACGGAGGATTGAGAGGGCAAACCCTCTAAAAAATTGGTTCATAAAAATTTGGATAGATGGCGTTTTAAAATGTTTAATTATTTATTATCCCGGGTTCGATTCCCACTGCGAGTGACTGAGTATTTTTGATGTAGTAAAAAAATATATATATTATGTAAGTAGTATATCAGTCACCTGGCTATCATAACACAAGTAGGGGAAGCAGGGTAACGGTGGTTAACGGGGAGCAGAGGTTAATTGTAAATAACTCAGTCTGTGTTTAGGTCACACACACGCAAAATTAACAGAAGAGTGCCGCGCGATATACGGTTCGGTCAATCCAGTACACTCACTGATGTAACAGGAGGCGAAGGCGTCGTTGCGGTCTGAGCCTAAACTGAGTACCTCAGTAAATATTTACCACTTTTTGGAAAATGATTTTCGACTGTCTTTACTTGCTATTTAGTATTAAATACTGCTAAATAGGTATCAGCAACAATCGAATT
This sequence comes from Xanthorhoe designata, assembly GCA_963582015.1. Taxonomy (NCBI): domain Eukaryota; kingdom Metazoa; phylum Arthropoda; class Insecta; order Lepidoptera; family Geometridae; genus Xanthorhoe; species Xanthorhoe designata. Next base: position 11,436,754 of record OY757039.1, read on the forward strand.
TTGTATGTACCATGTCCGTTCTCATAAATATGTACTAGAATGCCATAAATTTCTAAAAAACTTAAATTAACGGCAAATGGGGAAGGGTGATTAATTTTACATAGGGTAACAGTGGATCAGAGATTCCCAGTGAAATACATAGGTAGGTATTACAAATATCTCGAATGGTTTACTATTTTTTATTTATATTTGAGTAGGTAGGTACAATGCCACGAAAGAACGTTCTGAAAACGTTGATAGCTGGCTATGAATCAAGTCCTTAAGCTGATTGAGGAAGACAAGATGCTCAAGCGGCATCCAAACTCAAAATATTGTATTTTTTCTTACTTAATTATTGATTTTTTTTATTTTATTAGATGCGCCTTAACACGAGCTCTAAACGGTGAAGGAAAACATCGTGAGGAAACCAGTAGGCTTTCTAGCAGCGTCAATGGGCTTACAACCTATCACGTAGATATGGAATGTTTACTTAAAATATGTATTTGGACATGCCTCTCACTACCCCTTAGACAATGACAGTTTCAAAATATCTAAAATAAAAACAAACTAAAAGAATTTCTCATCTTAAGAATACGGTCGTGATAATATTTCATTTTTTATTAATGAATAATGATGAGACAGATCTTAATGCATAAATATGTGATTTAAGAATAATAGTGTAGATAAATGCATTAATGTTTGTTACTTAGTAGATATAATAAGGTAACTTATACCACTTCACAATAAAATTATACATTTCATTACCAAATACATTAAAATAATACATTTGTTTTCACTGTACCCCATATATTCACTCTACCCCGGCCTATGATCCAAGTTACCCCGGGCCTGTGGAACAGTGAATCATTTCCCATTTTTCTTTAAAAAGCCTATAAATCCTTAACTATAATAAATAGACTAAAAATTGCTTAGGACAATTATTAGCCAGATAATGTAGCTGTAGGATAAAACAATAATCAACCGGCTAGGTAAGATACAACCAGAGCTATGAGGTCTACAAACATTTGTGATCCACTGTTACCCTGCTTCCCCTACTTATTGAATTGCTTACCTTGGGACTAAATGACGCTATTTGGAATGTCCAAAGGATATTTATTATTATTTACTTACCTATCCTTTTTTAGGATTCCGTAGTCCACAAGCAATCCTTATAGTTTCGTCATGTCCGTCTGTCTGTCCGCGGTTTTGCTGAAATGTGGCATGGAGATACATAATATTGACCACGCGACAAAGTATTGTAACTAGAGCAAAATCCTAATACAGAAAAAGGAGAACCCTAAAACCTTACCCTACTTGACAGTGATTCAGCCAAGTATTTTATAACTAACCAATAAGAGTTTATTGGTTAGTTATGTTGGATCAAGTAATGTCAAAGGGAGTAGAAGTCATGATTAAAACATGTACCTAGGTAGAGTCAAAGAGAACTTAGGTACATATTTCTAGTCAGTTTAAAAATACTAAGTACCTACCTAATTCAAAGCAAGCAATTCAAACCATTAATAATTGAGTGCACTGGACTTACAACAAAAAAGATTCAGAATTTGAGACCACTCAAATGCAATTGTTATTCATCACATCATTTCTAAGCCTACGACAACTTCGACCTTACCAACCTAACCTGCCTTAAGGCCCAGCTCATTGGTCTTCAATACACTAATTTGTCGATGACTAAACACCCACTCACTCCCTCGCTCTTGTGCAGTTCCGAAGAAAAGACAGAGAAAACGATGCAATTTAAAATTTCGGCTGCAATTCTTGGGGCAATGTACTCGGTAACTGGTTGGGAGAGGACGAAAGTACGAATTTTTTGCGAATAACTAAGTGAAAGATTGCGCATGCACTTCCAGGGCCACTTGGAATGTAAAGTATAATTTCTACATGAGCAGTTGGAACCTAGGAGTTTGAGAGAAAACGTAGATATATACTATTTTTAATTTGTCCCATATCCATCTAAGGTTGTCTAGTAAAAATCGCTTCCTAGCGATAAGACCGTCGATTCTATGCTATACTTAACGTTGTTGAGTTAATGGTGTGCAATGAAGTATTTTCTATCGAACCCTAGTCAAGTATCTGAATTCAGAGTAAAAAATATACGTACTACTAAATAACGTTCTCAAAAAGCACAATGCTTAGGCAGTTTTATATACGAGATTTCTAATACCAAGTTTAAGTTCACATCTATTTCATGTTACATGTCTATACCATTGTTTTACGTTTCTTATAAGTAGGCAAACTCTGGAACCATTGATATGATTCGAATAGTTACCTATTTCATTGATTAAAAATAATTTTAATTCCCAAATTATCTTTAAATTAATTTCCATGCGGTTCAATTGCACAGCGGGTTGCAAGCTAGTGCATATCTAACATGTTTCTTGCTTCAACTCCACATAAAATTGATGGATGCTTACTGCGTAGGATGTAGGATTAAGATGTCTCTCAGCTGTTGCGACAGTCCTCGGTCAGCTACCTTCAGTTACGAAACAGTGGTGCCTGTGGGTGCTTCTGGCACGGCATTGTAACAGGTTTACTTTTTTCTAACTTTCACTATTTCTTGCATCATATCCCTAAGGACTTCTATCCACTATAGTTTTGATCTTCAGGCTACATGATGAGAGGAATCTAGCACAGAATAAGTTCTGTGGTAGATGGTCTCTCAACATGGTTTTATAACGTTGGATATACCTACCCTAGTATTTAAAACCTGTGGCATTGTTTTTGTTATTGGCATGCAAGAAAACAGTATCATTCGTTTTACTTCTACATAAATTGCAACATTTTTACTTTTCCTTTTTGATATGATTTAGGAGTTTACGAAAATTATATATGCGCACTCTATTTCTTTTAAAAAAAGTACCTGTATTCCGAAGATAGTCATATTCTTTCAGATCATTTTGCATTATCTCTCTTCTCTGATTGTATATTGGCAATTTAGCAACAGTAAGTCATTCCAAGGACTACTACGCCATCTAAATGTGGTTTTCATCAATAATTTCATAATTTCTTCGTCTGCATTCTGATCTTATATCGAGAGTGAGTCCCTAGCTTTGTAAGTAAAAGTTTAAAACAAATTTCCTGCAGTCACATCTTTCAATTTCAAAAAGCAACGAACACTTTCAGTCTGCGTCAAAGGATTTTATAATCACGGTACAGGAATAACGTGGAATGGTTGAGACAGTATATATATCCCGGTGTTCCAAAGAAATATCTAGTGGAACCGCTGCTTAAAGACGATCCAATAACGTATTCAAAAGATAAACTCTATACGTTGATAGACGCCGGTGATTTAGATAGTGAACTAACATGGAAAGTTATTTCGAATTAAGTATGTATTCGATGTCATTAAATGCTTGTGTAACTTTCGTTTCATCGATTCCCATTGCGTCACGGTGTTTTTACGCAATAGAAACATTCTAGGGGATCACCTCCTAATTCCGACATTCGGCTTCATTTCAATCTGTTACTAAATGGTGTTTTACACTAGGATTAGTACTACTGGAAAGATCGCAAGTTTTGGATGTAATTTTTCGCTGGTTTAAGTACTAACTCTGGAGTATTCTGCCACTTCTTTATTTTGATTATCAGGAGTATCTCATTAGCTTTTTGAACAAAGCTGAAGCTATATGATTGCAATATGTTTTTGCTGCAAATTTATTACTCAATTAGTATTGTTGCACTTCATCATCATCTTCCTGCCCTTATCCCACTTTACGTGAGGTCGGCAGAACATGTATTCTTCTTCTATTTCCCTCTATCAGCTGTCATCTTATATTTACCCTTTACTTACTCATGTCAACTTTCACACAATCCATCCATCTCTTCCTTGAACTCCCTCTACACATCTACCCATCCACATGCATATCAAGTACCTTCTTCTAGTTACATGTCATTCTGTTACTCCTCATCTTTTCATTTAATGGCACAACTTTCAGACTTCCTCTTTATACTCATTCCTAATTATCATTCTTTATTATCATTGCACTCACATTAATTATAATACAAATTGCCTCAGTCACAGAAGTGTTTATGATCATAAAAAAGTGCAAGTTCCAAAAGCACGTGAGCCGGTTCGCAATTAAATTATTATGACTTTTCTAATTAGCATTCTTGTACCAAAACGAAGTGTTCTTACCGAAAACATACCTACCTCAATATAAAGTAAGTGGTACGTAAGATAATTTAGCTTAGTCCTTTCTCTGGTCGTGCGTTTTCGGCGGTTGAACCCGCACGGGGTGACATTGCGAATGCAATGTGCAAGAGAAAACGTTTTTGATACTTTTCATTTATTTATTTACTTACATAAATATCTCATCAGAGGTATCTATATTGTATCGAATCATACTGACATTCGGTCCGAGCATAATTAAAATACTTAATTTTGACTTAGAAGGACTTTAAGCAAAGTTAAAAAACGCAATCCATAGCGCTCTAGACCAATATGCTCTACATTTTACTAAAGATTTTACTAAAGAGGCTATCTATAGGAAGTAAGGAAAGTATTTGTTCTAAAAAAAACTACGATAGAAATACGAGTAGGTATCTCATACTTGTCGTGGTTTGGCTACAAGTATAATGTTGTTGAAAAATAACAAAACATTTTACCAACATAAGCTGAACCACAGATATCCACACGTTTTATAACTTTTAGTTTCAAAAGCTTTCTAATAGCGTCGACGGGCTTGCAACCTGTTAGGAACAATGAAAAGTAACTTCTGCAATATTTAGACTTGTATATGTATTTGGACATACCTCTGACTACCTAAGACATCTTCAAAGGATCTTAAAATGTCTATAAAATAAAATGTCTGAGAGAAAGTCTACCGCGGCTTGGAAATTCAGCCGTGATCAATTTTGTTTTTGTTTTAGCTTTTACAAAGGACCATGATGTGATGGTCGCTGTATATTCTTTCAAATGTTCGCTGCACTTGCAGTGTACGAGTATGGATGGACTTTTTTTCGGTTTTTAACTTTGTCCTTGAATTTCGAGTTTAGATTACGGCGCGCATATCACACACTTTACTTATTTTATAGCCGTTGGGTTAAGTAAAAAAATATTCTTATAAAAATGTGTCATTACAAAATTAAGTTTAGTATTTTATGGTTTTAGTCCAATTCGCAATTTTATGGAAGTATAAAAGGATTTTAGGATGTTTCTGCTTTACTGTAAGAGTATTTTGTTAGCCCCGAAAAGTTTTATAATGGCTTTAGTAGCATGTTAATGAAACGAAGGATGTGGTTCTTTTCCAGGACAATTGCTAGCACGATTTACAAGTATTTTTAGGACATAGAAATTCCTTATTCTTCATAGTTTTTATTCCCACTATTAGATACAAGAAATCCTAGTACCTACTTAGGTCCGGAGTCCTCATTATGTCTTGCATGATGTAAGTAAGAGTTTACGTAGGTACGTATCTATTACCTACGCATTTACCTAATTATGTTAGTCTAACTTTTAAAGATTACAAAAAATACATGTCTTATGGTAATAAGAGTATGTAGTAAGTGTCATAATGGTATTTCGATAGATTCCTTATTTAGCACGAGATTTATTCACGTGCAATATAAGATCATTGTAACGGTGCCTAATGTAGGTGTGTCAATATCAAACACATTAACCTAGGTCAAGAATACTAACTCAACCGTAGAGCCATTCAAATAAGAATTATAAAAACATATACAGGGCAATGCACCTTTACGACCGAACGTCCAAACACGATCGACCGCCTCCCGCCAAAAATGACCTGAATGCCAAATTTTTTACACAATTTACAAACCAATTTAAGACTTATCTCGTCACTGTAAAGATCGTATTCAGTAAGCATGGTGTAATACCTAGCTATGCAATTTTTCCTGTTCAGCAAGTATACTCGAAACGAAAATGTTCTTAATTTATTTCGGAAAACCAACGTTATTATAATCGGTGCCTAAGCATTATTGAATTCCAGTGAAGTGCTTGAAGTCAATCAATTTTACGGAAAGTACTGAAACAGTAATGCGGGCACCACACATTGACTTCAACTTGGTTCCAACATTGGCTACGAATAGAATGGTCAATGGCAATGGTCCGTTTGTGTCCAATAACCGTCTAAGATCGATACTCACATTGGAGTGTTCGAACCAACACATTCCAACACTCCAATATGTGGTGCCCGTATAAAAGTTGATTCAGTCGTAGTAATTATTGTCGAATGACGATTAAACTGTGAGAGGATTAGGTGCTAGGCAAGCATATTCCAGGCACTATAGGGGATAATTGTGTTAAACTTACAATATAGGTACCTACTTAATAATGTGTTATGAAAAATTGATTTTGTATGTAAGTACCTACCTATTGGTCATAACATGGTGATAAGCATCTTCACTAATTATTTACGAATTGAAAAATCTCCTGGTGGACATGGCTTCTTTTAAGTTCTTATTTCTATGACGTCATTCTAATCCAATATTTTATTTATTTTAATTTATAATGAATTCTGACCTATACATGTGTGTGATGCGTGATATTCTTCCGTTAAATTTTTAATATATTTTTTTTAATAGATGATGCAATTTTGTAAAGCAGTAGATATAATGTTTTTGACATACTCGTAAGTCCAGGTACTATACAATGTTTTTTGACATAGGTCATTTTCACACCCGAAAATATCGCTGACGCAACTTCTTCATTCAGCTTAGATGAATAGATTCAAACAATTTGTCTCAACAATAGAATCGTAACAAAGAAAAGATCAAAAAATGTGATTGCCTGGTTACTATTTAAGTGTGTATGAAATCGCCCGGGTACAAAGTGGTTACAAAATTAGGAGGAAAATGAGATTAGACAAGGAGCTGGCGTTGCTTTTCATATCTTACTTTTTTATTAACATGCCGTGGATTAAATTGACACTCTTGCTATAATAGATTTGCGCTCCAAAACATGGATTGAATACGATTCGAGTGCATCCAGATCGTCTTACCATTTCCATAGCCTATTTGTATATGTAGCACGTGAATGTGTGTAAGCTTATCTTTAAAGAATCTTGAATTTCCTAAAAGATTTGAGTCTCTTGTTCGTAATCCTTTTTTGTTACGTAATCAGGCTTACGACTCTTCTGCAGTTATGGTATGCAAAATCTATCTTCAGTCAATCGAGAACTATTGAATATATCTTGGATAGTAATAGCCGAAGACTCAACACATAATTGGCATTGATACACCAATATTTTGCTAATATAGCATTTCAAATGACGAGTTGCATTTCTAGCAATAACTATTTTTAAACTTGTTGTTTTTAATTTTGTGCTGAATTAAAATAAATTACAGATACATGTGTTAGCTGAACTTTGCTTAGAATTTGATAGGTTTCTAGGCAATGGATACAAATAATATTTACCCATTGACATTCTGAGTATTTACCAATCAACTGACATTTAATCATAAAAGTTGTTTTTAGTCAATACATCGTCGTGGCAAAGTGAAGTAATAAATTTATAAACAATTCTGACAGCATTCCTCTCGCAGCAAACGTAATTAATGGGTACTGAACGTGTTAAAATGAGATGGAATAGAATGAGTATTTATTTGAAAAAAAAAAAATATGAGATAGGCACATTAAAATGTCACTATCTCTTGGTCTAACTCTAACACGTAGCTGTACACGCGTCCATTGAACAAAAAGAAGCGCTACAACAAAGTACCTAGTTTAACTTTACTTACTCGTGTTCTTAAAATAATATCTTTTATGCGTAGATGCCTAGCATCTAATATCTTAACGATGAACTGTGGGTCACTGAGATTAGACGCTGATTTAATGCAGTTAAAGTTACGACATTTTTAACGAAATTGCTTTAGTCATAATCGAATTAGAATTACCTAATTAAATAATGAAGTCCTTTGTTGGTGATGAGCTTTTTCTTGCTGTACCTACAGTCTGAAGCTCTTGCCTTTCCTATGGTGTATTTATTTAAAATACTTTATCTATACACATTTCATAATATGTACTTAAACAACACAATACTAACATGCATTCTCTTGTACAGTTTTAATGTTGTAAATAGCTGTAATGCTTTTATTACTAGTAGTTCGCCCTGAACGAGATCTCGCGCGCTGTTGGGTGGTGGCTTATTTTGTACTTGCTTACCAATATACGACACTGTCGGGTTGTAACTAATTTATTGTTTATACATTAAACAAAATGAAAAAAAAAAATTATACAAAATCCGACTACAAGATTTCTACTCTTATTTAAGTACTTTATTTTATTAACACTAGAGTACACGCGCGGCCTACTATAGAAGACCAGGGTAACTCTTTTTGCAATAACTTTTTAGTTAAGCGCGCTAGAAACTAGAGATTCCAGGTAATCCTCGTCTGGTATATTTGTCACATCCTCAGTACCCCGTGCGACCCCATCGGGGACGCATTCACCAGCAGTTTGGCACCAAAAGCGCGGGCCTACTAAAGTAGTCCGCGCGTGAATTGGTGTACCAAATTCAGGTATGTAATTTTTTATGTTTTACCGTTTTATAACGCTATTACAATGTTTTCCTGATAATACCTAATAATAATACATTTATATGTATATCACATTATTATTAATTATTTGTTATTTACAAATTGTAAAATGTACTTTTTTTTAATATTTTAGTTTTTTTACAGATTTACGTCATGGATGATTTATATGTGGAAAGGTGGCTGCGAGAGTTAGATAATGAAGATGAAGAAGTGGTTGAAAGTGTAGATGATGAAGTCCAGGCAGAGCCAGACTTGCAGGCACGGAGTTCTGACTCTCGGACTCCACGAATTAGAACTCCATGAAAATGAAGTGAAAAGTATGAGTGAATCAGACACATCAGGTTCAGAAGACGTTCCACTCTCGGAAGTAGCAACCAGAAGGCGCGGTGCAGGCTATAAACTAACGAATGAAACTATTTGGCACAAGGATGTCCTACCAAAAACGCGAACTCGACCCCAAAACATTAGGGCTCTAAAGGAGATGCAGCTTGAATTGCTAAGGATCCATCGTCCTGTTTTGAACAGTTTTTCTGTTAAAAATCCATTGAAACACTTCCCGGCAATTTAATTTCAGGATAGAAGCACTTTTAGGCAGCACAGTTCAAGAACCCTATGAGCCCAAACACGATTTAACTACAAAGGTAGGGCAAGTTGGTCGATGTGCACTTTGTTTGAGAGCCCCAAAATCGGCCGACAAAAAAGTGGTGCAAGACTTGCAATAAATGTATTTGTCCCGATCACCAAGCATAAGTGTGTCCTGATTGCAACGAAAGCAAAAAAAAGTTTTAACTTAATCAAGTTTTAAGTTAGAAAATAACAGTTTGTCGCAGAAGTGCCATATTTGTTACTTTTTCTTAGATAATAACAAAGTTGTTGATTTTTCAGTATTTTTAATAATTTATCTAAAATTTAAGGTTGTAAAACTAATTAAAATAAAGTACATTATCTATTCTATTTGTTATTTTAATCAGAAAATAAGGAATATACTATTATATTGATGTTTTGAAATCGCATACTATAGTAGGCCACGCGTGTACTCATGTAAAAAAAAGAGGCGCGTGTACTGTAGTGTTAAAGGTAGGTCCTACGAATTTTTAATCAAAATCTTTTGTTGAATTAAAATAACTAGCATCAGGCAACCATGAAAAATATACCTAGGTACATTTCCCATCTATAAAAAAAAAACATTTTGATAAAAACTCAATGACCTTAAGAGTCGGACCTCATTCTTTAAACTTATTTTCATGACTAAGTTTCTGACATAGTCAGGAACTTTTGACATTTTTATTGGTTCTTTGCTGCCGTAAATTTTATTACTCTTTCAAAGACATTGAAATGTTCTTCGGCAGTAATGTAAATTATGTTTTTTTCTAAATAGTATTCTGTAAAAAAAATCCTTCGATTCTGTTGGTTGTAGTAAAGTTATACTTAGGTGCTATAAGGGTGATATTTTATCATAAAATCATTTTGTTTTTTATTATTTCTGCAGGTATGTAAGGTATTTTTTTTATTCGTCGGCGATGTTATGTTTGTAGTATAGTCACATTGATTAATTTAAAATTTGAAATTAAATTATGTTTTTAATTTAATATTCGTCAGTTTTGTCGAGCTGAGTCAGAAACTGACAAAATGTGGCTGAACTGCGAATACGTCAAAACTCTTATAAATGGGAGCTCAGGTTATAGTGGTGTGTTGTTCTTACTTTTATCAACGTACCTATTTCAAAAGCTATACACCCTAGAATAAAAAAACCATTTTGCTATGTACAAATAAAGCCCTTTCATATGATATTACAGTAAGTATATTTGATTAACTTTTTTTTTATAGCCCCTGGAACCTAATGTCTTTACAACCCCTGCACCGATAAGGCTCATCAGATTACTAGCAAACTGCCATAGCAATCTGCCATAGCAATCCTACGTAGGTATATAGGATTGCTATGGCAGTCACCTACCAAGTTTTGTGCAGATTGGATTAACGGTTTGATAGATATGCGTGCACAAAAAAGTAAAACAGACAAAGATACACACATCGAAAGCAAATTCGCCTAAGTTGCCACTAAGATCTTAGTTTGCTTCACTCGCTCGCTCGACGTTATACTTACCAAAAATAAAATGTAAACTACCTACTTATCAAATAAATTTAGGCAATCATACCAATCTTCATTTCCAATCGAAGATAATTATAAGATATTAAATAAAAAAATACATTTTAACTTAAATGTTTTTGTTATTTAATTCAGTAGGTAGTACAATCGAATTTTAATTTATGACAAAAATAAGTACCTACTCAATGAAATTTTTCTTCACCCACAGATTTCACCTACGATTTTCCGGTACAGGCTGGGACGCCGCCATCGATCCCAAGTGAGCTGGCATATAAAGCTGAAAGCATCGCTCCCGACACGAATAAACCAGCCACACCGCGTCGAGTGAAGCCCTGTGCTCGCGCACCCGAAAAAAAAACAATTTAATTTAAAAAATAACCTTCAAATATTAGAAGAAAATGGAAGACGCAGAACTATACCAGAAGGGCAACAGCCTCCAACGTAGAGATGCCATCCAGTGCCTCGATACATACGCAAGAAAAATCCGATTCAGGAAATCCGATAGAGTAATAGACATAGGGTGTGGAGACGGCGGAGTCACGAATATCCTGAGGACCTACATGCCTGAGAGCTGCAAGATACTTGGCTGTGATATTAGTGAGAGGATGATACAGTTTGCGAATGAGAAGCATAGAGACAAACAGACGGAATTCACAGTTTTGGATGTTGAAGGAAAGCTCCCGAACGCGCTTAGAGAAAGCTTCGAACATGCGTTTTCTTTCTACGCTCTACACTGGGTTAAGAATCAAGAGTGAGTATTTTTTTATCTTAGTGTGATCTGTTTGTTATGTTATGTTTATTGCGCACTAAAAGTCAAAGATTTATGCAGTTAATTATGATCCCACTTAGTTAATGGATTAGGTATTACTTAAGTAAGTTGTATCTGTAAAATTTTATGGTTTTTGCGTCGTATAAATATCGTGCAAAAGAACCTCCCTCAGTTTGTGTTTTAATTTTAATGTTTGAAAGAATTACTATTACTTACATAAAGGCGTGTTTCTAAATCTTGATTTTCTAATTTAATGTTTTTTTACTTAATTTGAAAAGAGTTTTTTTTTCTCATTTGCTTTGTCTACCTATAATAAGTATTATTTAGTAATTATACATTTCCTAATTAAATTTTTGTCATTAGCTTAGCCTAAACAAAATATTTTAAAACTAATGCTAATAAGTAGGTAAGTATAAAATAAATAAACAAAAAAACTAAATAAAGCGAAAAATATTTTAATAGAGCCAGTGGCCAATTCTTGTGACGAAGTTTATGGGCCTCCGTCATAGCTTAGCGACTTAAAAATGATAAATTTTATTTAAAAAATCCAACTTTTGGCTCAACGGAAAAATGTTTGCTCAGATACATCACGGTATTGTTCGAGTAAAATGAAAATCACCAGCTCCTAAAACATAGACTAGACATAATAGGCAACTTAAAGCTTACAACCTTTGACTTAGAATCCTAACTATTGAAAAAAAGTGGAATGTGTTTATAAAAGTGAATATTTGCCTCACATTACCCTTCCAATGTTTTCAAAAGATCTTGAAAACCTATTTGAAAATACGAATGTCCACTGAGCGCTTTCGTGCTTTGTTGGGCACCTTATTGTTCGTCCCGACTTGAAATAAACATGAAGAAGACCTTCTGACGACCTAACCTGCAGAGCTGCAGTAGGGCTTATACAAAATTACTTATTTTTTCTGGTCATAAAATGCAGTTTGTTTAAATTTACGTCTGTTTTCCAGAACGGCGTTTCGGAATATCTACAAAATGCTTGCTGAAAATGGCGACTGTCTTCTTCTATTCCTCGGACACATGCCGATATTCGACGTGTACCGCCGCCTAGCCCAAGACCACAAGTGGTGCCACTGGCTCGGCAATGTGGACCGCTTTGTGTCGCCGTATCACGACTCTCAGGTCAGTTAACATCGATAATTTTTTATAAAAACTTGTACTTAAATAACTCAGTTCTTACGAATTTTTTTTCTTTTTTTTTTCACAAACATAACTTAATAGATGTAACGGAGCTCTTTGTTTTCGAGTCATAGGTAGGTACTTGCACTACCCGGATTTTACTTTTTGCGTCATATTCAACCTAAAACAAGGGTAAACGTTACCCTGTACCTACTCGAACTGGTCAAAAGAGTCTTGCTTGAGCGAAAAATCTGATTACCGACACTCTGATACGAAAACGAAAATAAAAAAAACTAAATAAGTAAAGTAGGTACCTAGGTACTTACTAGTATTTTACGCAAATTATTAACGAGACAAATCCAGAAAATTTACTTCAGAAATACAGTAGTGTGATGATGTACCTCGCTCTTATATTTTGTCTAAATTTATGTGATGATAACAATGTATTTTCCATTTCAGAACCCAGAGAAACAAATAACAAAAATGCTAGATAAGATCGGATTCAGCAAAATCGACGTTAAATGCAGGCAACATGAATACAAATATGATGACTTAGAACTTTTGAAAAGTAAGTTAAAAACATCATTTTTCGTTTACATTGAGTAGGTTACGCTACACACGAATGATGATACAACTTTTTTATTTTTGAAGATGTCTAAAGGTGTACCCATTTTGTCGAAATTAGTATGTTTTTTTAGACCAAAAAATCACCATATAATTTTTTACCGTTAAATAAAAGTTTTAGTATTAGATCGGTAAATAAAATTAAATAATACTTTATTTCCAAATATTTTTTTTAGAAGCGGTAGCTGCCATCAACCCTTTCAACATCCCAAAAGACCTCTTTGAAGACTTCATGGAGGATTACATCGACGTCATCACAGACATGCGGATGGTGGACATAGCCAACAACAACATTGGTGAAGATTTGAAGATCAGAGTAACATACACTCTCATCACTGTGACCGCTACTAAATCTACCTTAAGGTTGTTAGGATAATATATAAGTACAATAGTGGCAATTCGGAGTATCGCAAAAGCTAAACTTAACTAACCAAAAATGTTGCCATCCCTTTCATAGCGATGGGAATAATAAGGATGGCATTAATTTTAGTTAGTTTAATATAGCTTTTGCGACACTCCGAATTGCCACTAATATCTCTCGTTTCGTATAGAGTAAGCAGAAACTTAATCAGTAGTAAAGTGTTACTATTTAGTTTTAGTTATCGTTGGGCATTTTAATGGCTGTTTCGATATACTTGTACTGTGTTTTTTGTTCATGTCTATCCTCAATTGACAAATTGTTGTGGCTTTTAAACAAAAATAGGCAAATATCTAACTACAGTTAGTAAAAGCACACAAAGAAAATAATCTGAACCGATTTGTTTTGGTAAATGTTTTCAATAAGTTCCATCTTTAAAAGCTTAAGCAAAAAATATGATACAGGTGACAGAGAATGTTATAATACTTAATATTTTATTTGTATTAAAAAATGTATTCGGTACCTAGTATATTAATCATCTGGTTATCATAACACAAGTTATCGAGTTAAGTTGCTTAGCTTGGGACTAGATGACGCTGTATGAAATGCAAAAAAAAAGGAGCAAAGCACGTTCATCCGGGTACTTTATTTATTATTAGTCAATTACTGTAATTAAATTATTGCCACGCAAATAGATACATAAACTACTCTGTTTAACAATTTGTAGGTACTCTATTACGACATAACGAGAGATAAATTAGATAATCTTGATCTGTTTTGATCAGTTCAATGGACAGATCTTATGGAATCCAGAATTTACTAATTTAAACAGTAAAATCAAAGTACAACGTATTTATACAACATCCTGATGGATAGGTACTATTAATAATAGGCTTGTTATTATGAATTTAATTGAAACAAACAAATACTAATCAGTGAAGTGATGAGCTACTAGGTATTAGTAAGAGACTGTTATTTATTATGATTAGAATATTAGCTAGTTTGTTAAGCACTTAGTTAAGTTTCATAAAAATACCTATTGGTATTTTTAGTTTGAGTTTGTTTGCAGTTTATTTAGTGTCGGTGAATGGAAAATGTTTATCCGTTATAGTTAAATAAACCATGACAGTGTGAAATAAGCTTTATTATTGAACCTCCTTTGCTTGCCCTATTTCTAATCCAGCATGTTAATTTGTCATATTGACCTCTTTGATTACTATTACATGCTCTTTGTCTTTGATATTGACATTGACAGTTTTGTCTTCCCGAATTAGAATAATAATAAAAACGGAGAAAAATATTTAGAAACATGAGAAAATCAAAGGTAACAAGCAGTAACAAGTACATCAAAGATAAATGACATTACATTCCTGAGCCAGCATCCAAGCCTCATGGAAAATCTTTTACACACACTCTTACATGCTCTTTGATTCACTCCATCCCTGAAGTTTACGACTAGAATACGAACATGACTAATTATTTTCATCTTAATTTCCTCTTAGAACAGGTCACAAGCATCTTTACGATCTCTCAGCAAATCCGAAATAAAAATTCAGAGCGACACATATGTCCCTCCTTCGGACAAGCTCTCTGTCAAAATTCAGAGCCTTCGTCTTATGGATGAGGAGCCTAAGCGCTTCACAATAAAGGTCACTTTCCTGGACCAGTTAATTGTAAATGGCGTGGTCAAAGCCATCGGGGCTAGGACTGAAGTGAAGGAAAGAACTGTTGTCAGGGGTGCGATGTTGTATGATCCGTCGGATTATGAGAGGATGTGCCTTTTCGCTGACTGTCCACTTACTGGTGAGAGTAAAATATGAATAAATTAACGTAGAACTGCATTCTGCATACATTATTCACCAATTCTGATAGTCATTTAGAATGGAATCACAAAGTGTTTGCTTGGTTTTTGTTGATGTAGGTGTACCTACCTAAACCCCTTCCAAAGATTGATATACTCAGGTCAAACGAAGATCCCTGATCTGCACCTTGTTCTTAGTAGCAGGCAGTCATTTCCAATATTATATTACAATCTCTACAAATCTGACGAGATATAATTTTCTTCAGTTCTTTCGGTTTGACTTTCCTGAATGCTTACGCACAAATACGATCAGTAGTGGTTGAACCATCTTCAATTTTAGATCTTTCTTATGTACAGATAGCTCACGTGCAATCGGTGGGAATAGAAATAAGGACATTGGATAGTTATGGAGGATGATGTAGCTCACAATGGTGAGGTTTCTCTTGAATGCCTGTCTTCCACTCATTAAATCCTTAAAAAATATCTAACCATCTATGCCCAAGTGTGTCGGCTTTCATAAACAGCACATTTGTAATAATTTCCAGTGAGCATCCAACCAATGAGAAGCATCGAATCAAATATTTCTGGTCAAACTCATTCTCCTCAAACGAGCTTGAGTCATAAAAGCCCTAGTAAATCCGAATCCTTGATAAGAAGCATTGATGATGTCTACTGCTGTAATGTGGATATTCTACCCCTGTTTATTGGTTAGTTCTACGTGGTTCTACGTAGGTATCATTAGTAGCTCTACGTGTCCACTTTTAAGAATAAAGGTTCCCTAAATTAGTAACATTGTGCTTGTGTACAAATCATGTTTCAAAAAACCTATTTTTTGGATTAAGTACGAATATGCACTGATAGGTAAACATTGCCTTTTAAAAAGCTGCTGCTCAACAAAACAGTTTCGTTCCAGCTGATAAAATATGAAAACACATGCTTTACAAGGATTTTGTACTTATAATAAACATACCAAATTAAAAATGGCATCAAAATTTCAGATAAACAAAAAATGAGCGTGGAAAAGCGATTGGAACCGCTCGTAAAACCCTCCTCTCTTCACCGCAAGAGTTGGAACAACCTCCCAATCCTCACCATGGAGCTCACCGTCTCCAGAAACAAGGCTCATGAGCAGCATCACAAGGTGCTGAAGCGTGCTAACTATATGAAGCTGACCCTGATCGCGGCCTATAACATGCTGATACCGTATGATGAAGAGTATGTTTATACTGCAGCTTCGAAGATTCCTATGCAAAATGATACGGTGAGAATATGCACTACTACCTACTATGCAGTTATTTAAATTATTATATAATTCACATCCATTTCATTCGCTGCATTATGAATACTGAAGGTAGGTACCTACTTTTATTCGCTACTTTAGTTAAGAATTTACCGATGAAACGGTCTTATTTCGTTAGCAGCTGCAGTAAGTTTACTATTTTGTTTCTAGAACGTAAGCTTGGTAACCTTCAATCAGGGGTACAGGATTCTAAAGAGGTTTAATGGCATGAACTTCTGCCCGAAGTGGGAGAGCCTCAGAATAGGAGAGGATACCTTCACGAGAGGAGACCTGAGGTTCCAAAGCAGCCTCCAAGATCTTCAGAATGAGGAAAATATTGATCTAGAGCATTACTTGAATAGTGTCCCGAGCTATAGTAAGTTTCTTGTTCCTAATGATAGTCAAACATATTGAGAGTTTTTTATGGATGAATGAAGAAATACCTAGTAACTTTTGGATCGATGATTAAAAGTTTGATACAATAATACACTCATTTAAAACCGATAGCATAATCTTCCGTCAACCCTCTTCTTGCTAAATCGTTTTTGATATAAGTACCTACGAGTACATCAAGTAAACGAACGTTTTGCGTAGCCATCAAATGGATCGGCGACAGACACAGAATCAGTATTTCGTGCTTCATGTCGATTCTTTTTATCTTACACTACACGGAAATTTACTGTTTTCCGGTCCGGAATGTCAGTTTCAAATGTCTTGCCTCCTCCTATTTCTGATAAGTTAGAAGGAGACAAAGACTATTTCCGGACCGGAAAAAGTAAAATTCTACAAACGCACAAACGCCCTATGTCATTCTGCCATCATAGGGAACAGGCAGCCTAAAAACTATATGAACGGAACTCAATAATAATTTACTTACTTACAGACTCTGTGGTATGGGCTTCCTTCCACCGTTCCCTGATGCTGGAGAACTCTGAGCAGTGGCTGTCGAAGCATCTCCGTCAGTACCTCTGGCCGTTTGAGCTGCACATCTATGGAGAGAAGGGAGGTTACAGCTTTATGGCGTTTCTGGATCTGTTCAAACTGCTATATCCGGGAGGTAAAGCTTGCAGAAATTATGTGTCAATTTGTTTTTGTCCAGAGGTCATTGTTCTTCACCTTTTTAAAAAAAATCTGAGTTGATCGAGTTCATATTAGGCTTTTGTTATCAAAGTTTAAAGTCACAAGTAGGTATATTTGATTCCAGAGGACACAGTACGGTTAGCCGTGCCCCTGCAGTGGATAAACCCTGAAGCAATGCTGAGCAACTGCGGCTGTGATCTGTTGCTGACGCCAAACGACAAGGCGCCTTCCACGACTGGCACCACGCAGAAACCTAGCAAGTGAGACTTTATCTCAAAATAGTGGTCTAGTGGTCTAATTAGTACTTACCAAAATAATTGAAGTAGAGATAAGACAAGCCACATAGTGCCTATCTAAACATCCTGAAAAGTATTGGTAGGAGTTCTCGCCCATTTGTTCTTTTGTGCGTGATAGGTAAGGACACAACAACTTACTTTTATTTTGTCTAGGGTAAACACAGAATGTTTTTTCACATCTGACTTTTAGAAGATTTCACATCAGAACACAATTAAAATGGATACCATGTAAGCGGGAAATTGCCTTTATTTTAGCCTGACGGAAGTTTCGACTGGATTACACCAGCCGTGGTCGCGGAAAACTGACAGCATAACGAAGGCGTTTGTTGAGCTACCCTCACTTGATTGACAGAAATTATTTAAGGGTCGGTTTACACTATAGCAGTAGGACAGCGGTATAGTGCCATGTAGTTTGCTGTCCTGGCTGTGGGTTAAAAATGATAAATATCAGTTTACATATTATAATAATAGGCTCACATCGATCTAACTTACCGTTATTTCGGCCAGAGTAAATACGGAATCAGCTCCGACGAGCATCAGCACAGAGGTGGTGAACCTGCGTCCCACCGGGGCTGATGATCACTGCTCCTTCATCATTGTCGAGGTGAAGCTAGCTCGGCCGCTCAAGAAGATTGTCATCCCACCTTATATTCAAAGGTATTGTATCTTCTCATAAAAAAATCACACATGGGTAGGTAGGTAGGTACTACTCACGTCAAATTATCGCCCATCATATTACCTATTTGTATTGGATAACACGTCTAGCGAACGGGCTATGGATAATAATGATAATGTTAAGTCACGCGTGAGTTTATTTTTTAATAAATTAATGCCTATTTACTTATTTTCCAGTCAAGAGATACAGGAGATGCTTAAGGACTTGGAGCAGCAAGGGCCGGGCAAGCGTGAGTGCTCGGGACGCGGCCAACTCGACCGGGACTGGCAGTCCACGGTGAGAAATGCTGCTAACTCCATACGAAAAGTGCCTTATTATGGTAAATGTTATGCATCTTTTCTGTATTACTGAAATAACTTTATTTTACTACTGTTCAACACGGTATCGATCCTCACTTTATTTTCGATGAACCGAACTTATTAGATCTACTTATAAAGGCTTTACGTTAAGGTACCTACCTACTGCGTTATATTTCAGTAATGGAGATATATCTATAAGAAGCATATCTAAAAGATTCTAATAGGTTTAGCTTAGGTTAAATGGGTTTGATTATTATAACACGGTCTTAGCCACCATCTGCAAATCGAAGAGGAATGAGATGAATAAGATTTAATTTGAGTTCATATTTCGTTCCCGAGGATCGTGAGGTGTGGAAAGAGTGGGGGGAGGCCTTTGCCCAGCAGTGGGATCATCACGGCTCATAATAATAATAATAATAATTCTGTTCCCAAAAAGCTTAAAGCATTAAACTATTTATTATAATAGTTTTAGTCGGTGAGGGCTGCGGACGAGTAGTAGTAGGCAAAGCGAGACAGCTGATCCCGGACGTAAGACGCGAAAACACTTGAGAGGGCCGAACGCCAAACGTAGGTACGTGGATAAGTCAAAAAGAGACGAATGATTCTTTCAGGTATGACGGAGTTCTGCATCTTCAACCGGCAGCTGAGTGAGACGAGGACCCGCGTGGAGCTGACCACCTCGTGCTGGCAGGACGCCGCCGTCTACGTCAATAACAACTTCGTAGTCCAGGACTTCCTGCACTCTGATGAAACTTTTGAAGTAAAAACTGAATTTTAACGTAAAAAATAGAATTTCAAAGTCCGTTAAGTTTATTGACGAAGCCTTGCACTAAACCTTGAGTCAACAGGCATTAGAATCACCTAGCATGTAAGACGATACTGAAGTGATCCTTAAAGTCCTACCAAAATAAATGATTTTTCTTTCTTTCTTTCAAATCTCAAGCACAAAGAATAATGAATTATGATTCATTCGCTTTAAACACGATTTACCCTTGAATACTTCTTTCGACCTTCACAATTTGTGGCAAAAACGATTTATATTATTCCTAGGAGATGGTGATGATGGCCCACGCGTGTCTCACACGGTCTGCCTGCGATACCCTAGTGGGTGTCGACAACCGGCAGCTAATGGACCCAGTACTACAAGCAGCCAGGCACGCGCGGCAGATGCAGGACATACCACACGCCACGGACCTGTACTTACAGGTTATATTCTTCGTTGAAATTAAGTGGCTATCATCTCAGCTGCGCTAGCCATGTTACATTTCGACAATCGCATTCGATTAGAAATTTAAAAAATGTATAGGAATTGACATTCGATGACGAAAACTCGAGCGATCAGAAATGTCAAATCAAAGGTGTAGCGATAATAGAAAGTATGGATTGGGCAATTTATGCTTACTACGTAAGTACATGTACGATACGAGGTAGGTAATTCCTAAGTACGATCACGTTACTCCATATAGGTCCAAGCTTAAATGGCTTCCTATTCGTCTTCGGCGTAACTCACATATTCTTTCTTTGCTCTATACTGTCCTGTTCTTCCCTTCCTCTCCTAACTATCTCAAAGAAAGGTTCGAATTCTTGCATGCCTCCAACCAGTTTTCATTACGGTCATCAGAAAATCTTGCTTTAAAAACTCCTGTACATAGCAGCACGTTTTATGAAAAATCGTTTACTGTCCAAGCAGTGCGACTGTGGAACATGCTGCCAGTAGATATCAGACAGTCTTCATCAATAACCACATTTAAAAATAAATTAAAACTTTTTTATCTGAATGATTCTCCATAATTTACGTGTCTATTTCTATGTTATGAGTCTATTATTATTTATTCTTCATTATTATGCTACATATTTTATTTATTTATTTATTTATTTTGTATTTATTAGTTTATTTATAATTTGGTAGGTATTTATGTATTTGAATTATTTAAGTAGGTATATTATTTACAATTTAATGTTGCTTTGTTGCACTATCACTCATGCTGCTTTACTCATTACTTTCCATACCCAGGTTGCCTGGAAGAAATCGCTTTTAGCGATAAGGCCGCCAATTGTACTTGTATTTTTTAGCAATTTTTCCTTGTTTGTGTTTATTTCTTTCTTTTGTTGTACAATAAAGCATTATCTATCTATCTATCTATCTATCTAAGTTGTTGTTTATTGCAACCCAAGCTCAGAAATAATAACCAAAATCTATAACTCTCTGGTAGTTACTACTACAGATCTAGGCAGATCGTGTTTATTTAAGCTTGAACGAATGCTTTGAAAGCCCTTTAAAAATCTTCCCTGTATTTAGCTGGTAACAAAGAAGCCGAGAGACGGCAACTCCTGGCGTGAACTGGCTGTGTGCATGCTGGACGTGGACAGGGACTGGGCTAATGTATGCATCAACAAGTCTGTGGTCCTGGATCCACGGCATCCATTATCGTGAGTTTTATGGAGATTTTAATACGAAGCTCGAGATATAGTCTACTCTATTTTTCTGCTTCCATGTAGCATCTTTTTTAAATTTTTTACCATTACTTTATATGTCTAGTTACCAAAATCTTGTCCAGCTTTTTATCTATTTTAGCCGATTATAAATTTAATTACAGGAGAGAATTAGTAGACTCAATAATTGCAAAAACACTTTTGCCAACTGCTTTTTGCCTTATATAACCAAAACTGTATACTTAAAAATGTCGGGAATCCTTTTCAATGATTACAATTTTAGCTTAAGTTTTTTTAAAACAAGTTTTAATAAAGTTGTAAAACAAAGAAATGATGATTTTATACATAAAAACAAATTATTTTCCAGGTTATTAGTAAAAGGCTCTATGACTTTCGAAGAGAACCCTGCTCTAGCCGAACCATTCTTCGTGGCTCTGCTCGCGTTCTACCCATTCTGGACAACCGCCTGGGTCGCCACCAGCGCGTACTACATCGAGCGGGAGCTGTACCATGTGGCTGATCAGATCATCAAGTTTGTCAAGAAGTAAAGACTTTAGATCTCTTACAGTGGCTTTGTCAAAGCCGCTTTGATAACACAACGAATACGCTATCAGTAGTAGTTTAAATTATTTAGTGTACTTAGACTTCACTATATTCAGTTTATGATTATATCCCACTGGAACCTTATTAGGAATCTAAGCTTGAGGACTTACCCGTCCTTACTTTTCATCCTTGTTTCTGTTTTTGCTGACAGATTATTATTCTGTCATTTAACTGTAGGTACTTCTTCTCTCTCTCTTTCTCTCTTGTTCATAGCCCACCCATGTTGTAGCTAAATATTATTAAAGTACTTCATCTACACTGTCAAATCAATAGACAAACTGATATTTGTTCCTTACTCACCTTTGGAACATTTTACAGAAGTACTATGTCACTTTTTCGTCTCCGTTTTGTGCAGAACCCACGCAGAAGGCTTGTACGAAGATATTGGTATGACTCGCTCGTGGGACCGCGAGCTCGGTGACTGGTGGGACAACACACCGCTCCTTCCCGGCATGAACCGCTACTACGACGCCGCTGATCTACTGCTTCGACTGAGAGCCATCACTGTTAGGATGCTACCAGACCATCGATCGATCATCAAATGATACGTCGATGGCATCATTTGATGGTGGAATGGATTGGTCGATACGCCATACTAAAAAACAATAATAACACAATAAAAAACAAACAAGCGGGCCTAGCATTCGCAACAAGACATACCTCGTACAACTTTACTACAACGATCTATCAAGAACGTCTTCGCCCACACCACCATGTTCTTGCCTGCTTTTTCCTTGGTGGGAAGTCGCGTTGGAATAGGCATTATAATCACCTAGCATGTAAGACGAAGTTGAAGTGATCCTTGAGGTACTACCAAAATAAACGATTTTTCTTTCTTTCAGAGAGAATGGAATAAAGAGGAGCTCTATACCCAGCAGTGGGTAGAACCAGTCTGAAATATGATCATGATTGTTTATTCAGTTGGCAGAAGCGTGTGTTTCAAGAGCACTTCTGGAGGATGGTGAGTCGGCGGCGTACTTCCACCTGGTAGCGCTGTGCTGTCGACTGCGCGGGAACATTGAGGAGGCGCTCTGTCATATACGGACTGGCATTCAGAAGTATGGCGAGGTATGTTCGTTTGCTTTAAAATACATGCACTCTATATCTCCCCAAATGTGGTTCTAAAGTAGTCTGGTAATACAACGTAGGTTGTTGTGGCAAACACTGAGGGCTAAGATTGTTTACTTTTCATCTGATCTTTAGATCAATTTTGATCCAATTCGTTATTGGTATCCGAAGAAACAAACATAACTATTTGATTTCACTTTAATTTTTTTTCTCGGAACTCTGCATTACTTTTTTTATTCCTAAGAAAAGTGTTAGCTCTTTTCTGTTTTGAACGTCATTATTATCATGTTCAATATCCCCAACTGTAAAAAACGCAGTATGAAGCTACAGAAACATTTTATCAGTGAATATTAAATTGCAACGTAATTTAATTTATACTTTCTTTGTAGATAAGCTACTTGAGGAGTCTTGAAGCGGAGTGCTACCACAAACAAAATAACATCGCCGCAGCAACAACATCCTTTGAGAAGGCTGGCAGCTGTATTGGTGCTTATAGGTTAGTCGAATACTAGATTAGGTATAGAAAACACACGTGCCCACACCTATAGGGTTGAATGTGGCTAAGAAGAAAGAAAGAAAATATTTCTGATTCTGATTCTGAGAAGAAAAAGAGAAACATATTCATGTCTATCTGAAGGTTTGCTTAACATGAGTCTATATTTACCCATAAGCAAACTCCTTCAGATGGACAAGAATATGTTTCTATTTTTCTTCTCAGAATCACAAAACCGAAGAGAATGGCATTATATGAAGGAGGCATACATCCTTCATATAATGCCATTCTCTTCGGTTTTGTGCAGTTTCCATCCATTTCACTCCAGCTGTTCTTTTGATGTCATTGTAGGTACCAACGTATTGGCGGCCTGCCTCTGGACGTGTTTCATCCCAAATGTCCGTTTAATTAACCCATTATAAACTATTTGCAGCATTCTTCTGTCAACGCCAATCCGAGAAGCCCAGCGCGCTCGAACGGTGCTGGTAGACCTGGTGCGACGGCAGCCTAGCGCTTACTCCTGGATGGCTCTGTCTGATGATTGGATGACAGTAAGCCCGTCTATTAAATAATTAATTAATAAATATCCTTGGACATTCCCACATAGCGTAGTCCCAAGCTAAGCAACCCAGATAACTGATATACTTACTATACTGCTTATGTACCTGATGATGTATGGATGGATTTTAAATTAAAAATATTACTAAATGTTTACGGCTTCGACGGGATAAAAACCCGGGAGACAACAAGCGATCGCCCTTTAGTCGGGCTGCCATAACCACTTGGCCACGAAGCCTTATGACGCCGAAGACGAAAGTATCAGTAAGATGATTCTTCGGTTAAAGCACCGATTATAATGAAATACCGAAGTGTGATTTAACACTATAATAGTATATAAAGTATGGATGGATGTTTGTTACTCTGTCACGCGTATACCTACTCGTACTATACAAATTTGGCTAAAACTTGGCCCCATGCATCATGGGTACTGAACTCGTTAATTTCATAAAGTAGGAGATATAAGCAAAACGTTGTTTTAACAGAGAGCGGTCACAGGCGAAGGTGGTGACGCAGGTGCAACCGAAGAGCAGGTGGCGGCCAAGACCTGCGCCATCGCCTGCGCGGTCCAGGCGCTGAAGTGGGACCGCAGGGCAGGCAGGGCATGGGCACTGCTGTCCGCGCTGGTGAAGCCGAGCGCTAGACGCCTGCATTGCCAGAATATGGCTATTGCTGTGAGTATAAAAAAAGAATGACCCCTTTTATACCTACGGTTTTAAGATTATGACGACCTATGTGGCGCAGTGGGCGAAAGCCCGCCTGAGACGCAGAGGTTGCGGGTTCGATCCCCGCCACGGGACAAAAGTTTGCATGTTCTGCAGATATTTGTTCCGGGTCTGGATGTTTTTCTATCTATAATATGTATGTAATTACAAAAAAAAATGTAGTAGGTATATTAGTCATCTGGTGGTTACCATAACACAAGCATTAAGTTGCTTAGCTTGGGACTAGATGACGCCGCGGCGCCGTAAAGTAAGTAAGTTCGTATAAGCAAGTGGCCAACTCTGGTGACGGAGTTTTTAGGCCGCCTAAAGGCCTCCGTCATGGCTTAACGACTTTAAAAGCACAATTTAACGTGCCCTCCGAAGCACGGAAGCGCTCAGATGAAAATGCCACTTGGTCACCCATCCAAGTAGAGACCGCTCAGAACGTTGCTTAACTTTGACGATCTATCAAGAACGTCTTAGCAAGCTTCGCCACGAGCGCATGACGCCGTGTGAAATGTCCAAGGATATTTATTTATTTATTAATTAATTAATTATTTAAATATTTCATTGTTGCGCCTAAGATACTTTTATTTTTATATTCTCTTAGTTTATTTCCTTCAAATATTGTTCTGATCGACAACCAAGGACGAGGCGCAGCGCTTCTATTGTTCATTATTTTTCAGTGTGGATACGAATTCATATCAGAAGAAAGGTTGGAGCATCCATCCGAGTCAAAGCAGTCGTTGTGTCACCACCTCGGCGCGGCTCTGCGCGAGTGTCGCTGCAAGTTGTGTGAGAATATGAAGTTTTAAAACTACGACTCATAAACACTTTATGCTATTTCAAGTAAAACTTCTAACTAGTTGTGCTGTTTTTGTTATCTCTCTATACTCTTTTTGATATCTGTAGTAGTGTGTCTCAACTCCTATTCAAAGCCAGTTAATTACCTCATTTTAAAGTGGTCTTAAACACCGTCACCAGATTTAGCCCATACTAACTTATGAGTTTGCTTAATAATTATCTAATCATTATTATAGACCACTTTGAAACGTCAAGTCCTTAAAACTAGGGGATTCTACTATCTGTTCCAAACGCGACACACCACCCAAAGAAACAGACAACAACCCGATGGTGTGGGACTAGCTTTTTTTCTGTGGTCTAAAGTAATTTAGAGATAATAATATAGTTATTACTGAATATTCTTCACTCGTACCAAAGTACTGAATGTGACATTAGCATTAGTAGCTTTCAAAGTTGATAGAAACAAAAAAAACATATAAAAATGACACAATATTTTTTATTTATGGAATGTGTATTGGACAATCCATGTAAATGTTGTACTCGACTTTAATCAACAGGCTGCGAATTTATCAAACGCAAGACTGGTTTCAATCTCGGTCAAGGAAAGTTGTCTAAAGCCTAGCGTCCATTTGGTCGCATAGCGCCGAGTCTAATAGTAATAATATCACCTTCTATTTTCTTTCTTTCTTTCTTCTATGAATATTGTTAGGTAAAATTCGTGATAAATACCCGTTTGCAATGTTTTATATTGTTAGGTACACGAGCGAAGCCGCAGGTGGAAGCTAATTTTACTATGAAATTGGATCAACGAGCCAAGAGTTCGATTCCAGTCCTCTTTCACACTAATTAATACTTAAAATCCTGTTCGACTTATCGCATTGCTTTTGTAAGAAGTCGACTTAATATTGAGCAGTTTGATCAGTCTTAAAAGTCTACTCAAATGAATAACAGTCATTTCTTTTAATCGAAAATAAAAATATATTCTTATCTTAAACGTGTTGTCGTTGTCGCTATAAACTCGTAACTACATTTAAAGTGGTTTTATCATTTTAAACAAATTTAACATAATGAACTGGTTGTGTTATTGTGGAATAATAATAATTGGGCTATCTCTGTTTAGTAGTGACAATTTTGTTATCTGTGATGAAATATCTCTGCCACAAGGGAAGATACAAGGAACATACAATTTCATAGACGGGTACCACAAGTATCTTGGAATACCATACGCCTCCTTCCCGAAAAGATATGAGGTAACTAAACATTTTTTATTGGTTTTTAACTGGAACTCATGCACTTTCTCTCATTTAAAACTACCGCATAAAAAAACTGACTAGGTATTATGAAAATGTATTGTTAAGTTGATCCAGCTCTATTCAAGCAAATTCTTAAATCTAAACTCTGGCGAAAACATTTTCCGTCACGTCGCAGCTGTCATTCAAAACTTCAAACAGTTTTACTAAGTGTATTATATAATCTGTGCTAAAACTTAATTAAATCTTTTATAGGAACCAGGAGATCCTCCGACATGGACGGGAACCTTCAAAGCAGATTCAGAGACAGTCTGCAAACAATTTTCTCCTATCACGAAGACTATTATGGGCACCGAAGAATGCCTGACTGCTAATGTCTTCACGCCAGCAAACAAAGGCCCAGAACATTTGCCAGTCATCGTCTTTGTGCATGGTGGTGGATTCTTTTGGGGGAGCAACACCAACACATTATACAACCCAAAGTTTCTCGTTGAGAAGAACGTTGTCGTCGTTAATATTAACTACAGAGTGGGAGCTTTTGGATTCCTATGCTTGAGAACTGAAGGAGCTTCTGGGAATATAGGTTTAAAGGATCAAGTTGCTGCACTTAAATGGGTAAAGAATAATATAAAATACTTTGGTGGTGATCCAAATTCAGTGACATTATTTGGAGAGAGCGCTGGCGCAACCTCCATAGCATATCTGATTCTATCACATGCAGCAAAGGGATTGTTCCACAGAGCAATAATTCACAGCGGTTCATCAAATCCTGCACATACATTTGACAGACATCCAATTGAAACTGCAGTATACGTTGCTAAACGCTTGGGCTACAACACCAGAGATACAAAAGAACTGTTAGAAATATTCCGGAACTCTACAGCGAATGATATTGTTAAGGCATCTTACATTGACGCCACTAATGATGCTTTAGCACGTAATATTGTAAAACCGTGTGTAGAAGATCCTGCAGTAAGCAAAACCGCTATTATAACGAAAAGTCCAAAAGAATTACGAGATTTCGTTAATGAAGTATCCAATATAAGTGTTATCATGGGCTACAATAATAAAGAAGGGATCATGTGGGCTGCTAATTATAACTCTAAGGGTCTTCGAAATCTTGACAGTGATTTCACACCTGCGATTCCTCGAAGCTTTACTTTCAATTCGGAGGAAGACAAAGTATCCTTCATCAAAGCAGTCAGAAGCTTCTACTTCAAAAACTCTAGCACAGACTATAATGGAATGATAGACTACTACTCCGATGCACTGATAATATACCCATCAGTAGTGACAATGGAAGCATTTATGAGGAACCCCAAAATCAAACTGTACTGCTTCTATTTCAAATATGATTCGATAAGAAACCTGGTTAAGCTGATGACCAGGTTGCGGTTCACTCCTGGTGCTAGTCATGCTGACGAGCTGTTCTACGTGTTCGATGCTCTTGTCTACCAGCTTGTACCCACGCTTCCATCTGACGCGGACTTCATAAATTCTATGACTACACTATGGACAAACTTCGCTAAAAATGGGTAAGTCCTTAAATTAATCCAATATTTTCAAGGGTGTTTATATATGTTTACATATTACCTACAGGAAGAGAAGTAGAATAACTGTGTCAAAAATAGAATGCCACGCAAAAAAAAAGAATAATTATTAGTATTAAAAACTAAAAACTAACATTTCAATATAATCCAAATTGAAAAATAATATTTTTTTCAGAAATCCGTCAACAAAATCAGTTTCATGGGTGCCAAGTGAAGACAAGTTGGGGTTCTTGAAGCTTGACAAAACCATCGAAATGATAGACCTCCCAAATAAAGAAAGAATTCAGTTTTGGAGGACAGCTCAAGAAAAATATGGATTACAATACCCTTAGATAAAACTTTTCAACAAAATGGTGTTTCTAGAACCACAAAAGTAATATTTAGTGTCGTATCAGGTAGAATTAGTCAAGATCAACTTTTTTATTGACGTAAAGTCTTTTTTTTTTCAAGTTAAGATACAGACTTTTACAAATATCACTTACAATCAGCTTTCGCATTTTACAATAATTTAAATCAACAACAACATAGGTACTTACCTAAATAACATTTTTTAAAAGCTTGTAGGTACGTGGGATAAAAACAACACAAGTAAATAACATTTTTTTAAAAGCGTGTACCTACCTACGCAGGATATTACCTACTATGAGTCCTATCGTCAATCATTATTAAGTGATTATGGTTAGGTAAATATAAACAAGGAAAGTACCTATATTTTTAATGAAATGATCATCAATTCATGTAGGTACATTTTCTGTATTACGATAAGAATCTATTAAACCATTAAATATAGATTTGTGTGCAATACCTATCATTAAAGTTAATAAATTCATTACCGTGTGTTCATTGTGAATTTGCCTCCAACTCTTCAGTGACAAAATGACTGCGGAAAATAGTATATTTTTATTATTTTTATTAACCCTGTTTGTTTATGCTCAGCAACCAGCAAGAAATCCTAATAACTATGTAAGTATTGTATCATAGCCAGACGCAGTGCGCCTTGCTCAGTCGTTCTTGGTAGAGATGAACTTGCTAACGTCATTTTATCACTAGACAAGAAGAAATTGCAAAAGTCATGTTCGTTTAACGTTTCACCGCTTAAAAAAGATAGGTACCTACGGTCGGCAAAAAATGTGATCTACCACCCTACAGATGAGTTTCGTTTGAACGTCATGAAACAACAAGGTCGATTCCCACTTGCAATAACATTATGAAGTGACAATTGCTCTCTTTACTTTAAGCAAGGACCTTTTACCATAAAAGGTCCTTGCTATAAGTATTTACGTCATGCCATGTGTCAAGTTTAAATTCTTGCTAGAAAAAGTCAACCTTCAGAATCTTTTATCAAAACTGGTAGACCACTTTTTGGCCGACCGTACCTACAAAAGTAGAGCAAAGTAATAGCCGTAATAGCGTCAGTTTTTACAATAGAATTTTCGATGAAACTGAGAAGTGATCGAAATAAGCCCACATTACAGCTTTCAGTAGAAGAAATACTCTTCCACTACTAGAACTACTTAATTCTCAGTTGTTCAGGTTTTTTCTTAACAGGGTCCGTACAACTTGAAGTTCATCGAGTACAGAACCTGTAAAGGCCCCAAGCCGAAGAATGCCACTATATTAAACACGGTTATACTTGAAAACGGCACGGGTCTTGTCAACTTCACCTTCTTGGCGGACACGAAGTTAGAAGAGGTGGGTGTTTTCCTAATAACATTTAGTACTGGCACAGATAATTAATACTATACGTAGGTACGGGGCAGATGTTGTTACTGTTCTTCTTCAAGCGTTTAGTACATAATATAGTATTATATTATCTTTGGTACGGGCAGAGATTATGGTAGGTAGGTACGGGTCAAATGTTTTTACTATTCATCTTCTAGCGTGTCAATGGTTGCAATTACAACAACTTCATTATATAAGACAAGCTTACTGACCCGCAGCTTCGCTTGCGTGGTATCTACCCTGATAAAATATAGCCTATGTTCATTCAGAAAGTCCAAGAGTTTTTGAAATCGGATGAGTAGTTTCGGAGATTACCCAAAACATCAAACAAAAAACTTCACCTCTTTAAAATATAAAAAAAATTGTATAGATTCGAATAGAACCTCGTCACCTAGTTATCCCATCGTCTGTAGCGTTTATTAAGGCCTACTACCTGCACCGAGGGTGCAGGTAGTAGGGCACATCAAAAAAAAAAAATCTTGCCTTTCCAGAAAAGTATTAGGTAGGTACCTACTTAATCTTACTTAGATTTGGACTTAAGCGGGATTTGTCCCGCTTAAGTCCAAATAATCTAACAGTAAGGAATATTTTATGGTTTTATCAGGTCAGAATCAACGTGTATAACATGGCAGGTGAAAATAAGAACTTTCTGTGGAGCTACAAGATAAATGATCCATGCAAGCACTTCAGTTTTAATTTACTAATCAAGAGATTCTTGCGCTCGGATAATTACTGTTTCATCAAAAAGGTAACATTTATCATTCAACTAACTAGCTGCGCCCCACGATGTTACCCGCGGTGAATAGTTCTCGTTCCTGTGGGATTACCAGGATTAAAAGAAGCCCATTTTTTAATCCAGGGTATAAGCAAGCCTGGTACCAAATTTCATTTTTATTTGTTATTGTGTGTATTCTGCCATGCCGCATACACACATTTACCTACGGCACTACGGAAGACCAGCGCTCCGGCAGGTTCCTCGGTTCCTGCTGAAGCATCATGCTGAGTAGTAGCCATTTTTTCAATTTATAAACCTATTGACGACCTCTGTGGCGCAGTGGGCGAAAGCCCGCCTGAGACGCAGAGGTTGCGGGTTCGATCCCCGCTGCGGGGCAAATGTTTGTATGATCTGCAAATGTTTGTTTCGTATCTGGGTGTTTTCTATGTATAATTATGTATGTATTTACAAAAAAAAATGTCTATGTAGTATATCAGTCATCTGGTTACCATGACCACAGATTATATAATACACTTAATACCATGATACAAGCATTAAATTGCTTAGTTTGGGACTAGATGACGCTGTGCTGTGTGGAATATCCAAAGATATTTATTTATTTATTTATTATTTCACGGATTTAATTTATATTTTTTAATTATATTTTTTCAGGGATTATATCTTTGTGCAGTAAACTTCTTTGAAGTGACCTACGCTTTGATGGGACAATCATTCTTCTATGGAAACTACAGTTTCAAGACGAACATCATGTCCAAGAATGCAAACATCGGGTGTATAGTATCTACAATGATGTTATCCAAGAAAAAAGGAAGCTGAGAGTGATAGGAAGGAAATTTTATAAGTTTTAATTTATCTAAATGCTGTGACGTAATTTTCTTTTAATAAATAAATATTTTAGAAGTGGTATTACCAAGATTGTCCTTGATATTACTAAGTAGGTGTTCTATTTATTTATTTTGTGGTTCAACTAAAAACTCTATTACCTTGTAGTTCGCCTCATTATTTTCGTCGTAAAAACGTTATCATCACACTAATATTAGGTACATAGGTGAAAGTGTGCGTGTGTGTATGTAAGTGTGAATGTTTGTTAGTCTTTCACGCTCTAACGGTTGGAAGGATTTGAGTGAAATTTGGTACCAGGATAGCTTATATACAAACACATAAGCTACTTTTGATCCTGGTATTCTCATGGGAACAGGCACTATTCACCGCGGGTAACACCGCGGAACGCAGTTACCTATTAATAAACATTGTCTTTTAAATATTATGTAAGTAGTCGAAACATCACTTCAGTGTTGAGCTAGCGATACGCACAATGTGTCGTCTATATATTATATTTCTTATCTTTTTACTTTTATCAATATTTTTGGTGGAATGTAAAGATATAAAAATCTTACGGCAGGGCAAGATACAAGGGAATCTTAATCGTCGACATAACTACCGGACGTATTTCGGTATTCCATATGCTACTGTCGTTGAAAGATACAAGGTAAATTTAGTTTTATTACTATACTTAGTAGTTTGTTAAGATACGATGGAAAACCTGTTAGAATATTGTCTAGGTTGAGAATCTGTGCAGATGGGCTGTGGAATGTTTGTATTTTACGCAAAAACTACCAAACGGATTTGCGTGAAAATTAGAATACCTATAGCAAAGACGATTAATATCTAGAAGACAGACAAAGGCCATACACAAAATCGTAACCCGATCCCGCAGTACCAGATAGCCTGAAAACTTTAAAACATCAATTTTATCCAAGAAATTTCAATACTTAGTAGTAGGTAGCAACAATATTCAATATTTAAACATTTTTAACTAGAAAGTAGTGGCAATTCTGAGTGTCGCAAAAGCTAAACTAAGCTAACTAAAATTGTTGCCGTCCTTTTTATTTCCATCGCTATGAAAGGGACGGCAATTTAACAATGTTAGTTAGCTTAGTTTAGCTTTTGCGACACTCAGAATTGCCACTAGTAATTGAAATTTCTTGGATAAAATTGATGTTTTAGAGTTTTCAGGCTATTTTTTAGGGTTACGATTTTGTGTATGGCCTTAGTCTGTCTTCTAGATATTAATCGTCTTTGCCTATTAGGTACCTATGCATAGGTTCATATAATATTTAGGCATGTGCCAAATATTTTTTTTGACAGACCTCTGACTACCCCCTTAGACGTCTTTAAAGGATCTAAAAAAAAAATTTTTTATTGGTAGCTCTTGAAAATAACAAAAAATTCTACCCGGGTAAGAAGTATGCGAGCGGATCTGCGGTTGGATAGTAAAATTTTTGATTACCTAGGTAGTGTACTTTTTATTGTACCTACCTAACCTAATTCTTCGGGCCCCTATTAATAAGAAAGTCTACTTACTTACAATCCAAATATGACCGGGTTACAATCCTGGGATCAATAGATTTAACGTTTCGAAAAATGGTAAGTAATGTACGATAAACTCAGACGGTGAAGGAAAACATCGAGAAGAAATTTAGTATTGTAACAGGCAGCGATAGGCTTGTAATCTGTAGTTATGTAAGTATATACCTACTAAATACATAATTGGACGTCCTCTGACTACCCCCAGGTACCACTCTAGTGGCTGAAGATCAGAGAAAATGTATCTTTATTGTGCTTTGAAGGGACGGTCGTGATTATGTTTCGTTTTTTCTTCAGGGAGGCCAAAACTCTAAATAAATTATTTAAATTTATTTTACAGGTGTCTATGAACCTACCTAGTTATCAATTTGCATAAGGTAAACTCAGTATCAGTGGTATATTTACCTTTTTTGGTTTAAATTCGGTATTTGCCTACTGACACTTGTTTAAACTATAAAATGAATTTAAAAAGACAGTAGGTAAGTATTAATTGAGTACCTAGGTATATAGAAAAAACAAATTAGGACTGTTGGTTGGGAAAGATATCGTGAAAGTACCTATCTTTAGGCATATAGGTACCTACTTAAATAAAAATATATACCATTTTGTATGTATTGTGTAAGTATTATGTAATAAAACCAGGATTTAGTAACTTAGAATACCTACCTCCGTTCTCCGTCAAATTTCAGGAGGCAGGAGAACCTCCCATTTGGAAAGGAACATTCAAGGCGGACAGAGACACCATTCTTTGCAAACAGCATGACCCAGCTACCAACACAGTAATAGGCGTCGAAGACTGCCTTACACTCAACATTTACACCCCTAAAGTCATCACTAAACCCCTACCAGTGATCGTCTATATCTTCGGCGGAGGACTGTACAAAGGTAGCAACACCGACGACAGATACAACGCTAGATATCTAGTTCAGAAAGGCGTCATTGTTGTCACAATTAACTACCGTATAGGGGCTTTTGGATTCCTCTGTCTGAATACTAAAGATGCACCTGGAAATGTTGGGTTAAAAGACCAAGTGGCTGCAATGAAATGGGTGAAGAATAATATAGAAGTGTTTGGAGGCGATCCAAACAGTGTGACTTTAGAAGGAGAAAGCGTTGGAGGAAATAGTATAAGTATGCTTATTTTGACGCAAGCGGCTAAAGGATTGTTTAATAGAGCAATAATGCACAGTGGTAATGCTTTAAGGCCGCTGTTTTTTGATGCAAACCCTATTGAAATCTCCGCTGACGTGGCATTGCGATTGGGATACCAGACGACCGACCCAGAAGAACTGTTGAAAATTTTCAAAAATGCTACAGCTGACGAAATTGTGTTAGCTTCAACTAAGAACTCTACAAACGATCCATATGAAAAATATGTTTTCAAAACCTGTATTGAAAATGATAGCAAAAAAGCTGTTCTTAGAGAAAATCCGAAAGATTTGCTAAAACGAATCCATGAGATCTCAGATGTTAGTATAATCATGGGCTATGATAATAAAGAGGGTATCATGTGGGCTTCTGATTACAACTCAAAAGGATTACAAGAACTTGACAATGATTTTACAAGTGTCATCCCTAAAGATATAAAGTTCGGGAAAGAAGAATACATTCCACTCTTTATCGATGACGTCCGTGAATTTTACTTCAAGAACGAGCCTATAACTATCACTCGATTGATAGATTATTTCTCTGATGCCTTAGTACACTATCCATCGATACTAGTCCTGGAAGCTTTCTTGACTAATCCAAGAATATCTTTATACAACTACTTCTTCAAATACGACTCTAATAGAAATAAATATAAGTTGGCATCTCCGTTACAATGGGTCCCTGGCGCTAGCCATTGTGACGATCTATATTACTTGTATGATCCAGTAGAATATCGGAATGCCACTCCAACTCGTAAAGACATGCGAATGATTAATATTATGACTAGTTTGTGGACTAGTTTCGTTAAAACTGGGTAAGTTTCTGATTGTTTTCTTTACCATGAAATTTAAAGAATTTTTATAAATTTCAGGCATGACTTTGCGGAAGTCCATCTTCAGAAAAGTACTAAGTAGATAATATTCTGAAAAAAATTCAATATTTGCTTTTCATTTACAATCTAACCAAAATAATGCCTAATTCCCTCGAAATGAGCGCGTTTATTTGCATTCATTGCTATGACCATGAGCTATCTAATCATAATCAAATAAACTATTTAAACTTAGCCTTAGTATAATAAAATTGTCATTTTATTCTTCCATAGGAATACCAACCTAAAATGAAGGTAACTTTTAATATAGGCTCAAAAAACACGTGCCTACCTAAGAGTTAGGTCCCTCCCTACCGACTCTACTCTCAAGTATTTTTGAGAGACAAATCAAAATTGTATCTTTTCAGGATTCCAATCACAGAAAGTCCCTGTGAAAACTTCTCTTGGGCGAAAAGTGAATCTACACCTACGTTCCTGAGCATAGACAACGAGTTTGAGACGATAGGGATTCCCAATACAGACAGAATTAACTTTTGGAGAAGAACTCAAGACAAATACAGCCTTGAATATGTTTAGATTTCATTTTATAAGTATAGAAGCTATAAAATTCACTACTTTGTTACATCTGGCATTACAATAGGTACTGCGTGCAGGTACCTCGCTGTTAGGTAGGTACCACGTCACAGCTACCGCAGCAAGCAGTACCTACCTTACCTACATAATAGTAATGTTATACCTACTTAGATAATCAAAGAGAATATAACCACTACATTTAAAATAATTAAGACAAGTTTAAACAGGCCAGCTTTAAAAATATAAAAATAGTTATTGAATGAAACAACTTCAGTGAACTTGTAACATCTCCCAAGCTCCCAACATTCATTCAGACAAATAATTATTAGCACGAACGATACAATAACATTAAAACATAACTAGTTCACTATTATTTTGTTACCTAGGTAGATATAGTAATAAACTACAAAAATCATACCTAAATATATAAGTATGTAGGTACCTACCTACCGTACCTACCTGCATACCATTTACGTTTTTTGAATAAATCATTTAATTTTATTTCGTCTATGTAAATAAGATTATTCATTATCATTATCTATTTAGTTACCTAAACAGATAATGGTGTCGATTCATATATCGCCAAAACGAAACTAAACTAATTTGACAGCACCTTAACCACTTTCTTTTTCCTAAGATCATAAAACTCTATCAAAAAAAATAATTTTACCACTGTGTAAAATTATTATTTTATGAAAACCTCTTTCAAACAAGAAATAATTTATAATTTCTGTTCTCTATTGAAGAACATAGAATCTCGTCCTTTTTTAAAGTCGGTTAAATTAAAAACAGCTCTATAAAATTATTAGTTTTCGATTTTATTTTTTAGAAGGCGAGAAGTACCTAGTATCGCTGTGACGTGTTGCCAAAACAATTGAAGTTTTTTACTTAGGTAGACCTATCGGCTATATATAATAAATATAGGTATATAGGTTTGGTGCATGGACCCCCCAATAACCTGGCTACGCCCGTACCTAAACCTGTAACCCAAGGAAGTACTTATTGAAACTACAAGTGGCAGAGAACATAGGTTAATACTCAAGGAGGGAGATGCTTAACGAAATTATGAGTTTATCCCTGGAGTGGAGGCGGGATGTAGAAATGGTCCCGCGGCGTCGTGGGTGGCTCTTCATCAGCCGGAGGACTGGGCCATTTGGCTATCTCCCTCGTGAGCAGGATCAGGCAGTACACCAAGATGCTTGTAGCTGATAATCTGGAATATTAGGTGATGGGCTTAAAAACCTGTTTAGACTGAACTGCACAATTTCGGGATGTATTCGGCATGTCTATGAATGAAAAGTCAGACTTTCAAAAACTATCTATAAAGTAGGTACATAGGTAAGTACCTAAGTTAAAAATAGGTACTAAATACCTACTAAATAGAGATTACCAAATACAACACAGTTTTAAAATTAACACAGGAGCGCGTTGAACTCTTTTGTTCAGTAGTCAAATGTCAACATTTTTCAATAAGACTTTGAAAATGAATCAAATAATTAACTACCTGTATTAATGTAGTATGTAGGTAAGTACCTACCTAAAATCGATTTTTAATTAAGAAACTTACATGTTTAACATTATAAGATATTTGGACACGAATCTTGCTGCGATTGATCAATATCTGCTGTCGAGATGTTATGTCACTCCAAAAGATGTTTTAAAAACACGAAAAGTAAAGGTTTCTGTCCGCTAAAGCACTCTAGCCATTTGTCTACTTTTTTCTCAAGGCTTATGATGTAAATATACCTACCTAGTCTAGACGTGACTATTGTTCTCTGCGAACACCAAAAACAGATCACAAAGATATAGGTAGGTATTGTGTGAACTATATCGCGCCTTTGGGTACCTACGCTTATTCAGTAGGTAGGTATAGTAGGTATCTGTAGACAGCATGCTTAATTCCAATGAAAAACAAACAAGATGTTTATTTTTTTGACTGGAATGCTAAACGGAAAATACATTACACATCGGCATGACATAATTTAGCATTGTAGCTGCGTAGACATCATCTACGTCGTAGACAGTGTAGCACAGGTAAACTCTGCTCCAATTTTTTTAGATTTTTAGAGTAAGTACTTATTAGCACAGATAAAAGAATACGTAGCAATTCTGGATATCACCAAATTGATATGAGCGTCTAGAGTAGTCAAAATGATCTGAAACACATAAAAGCAATTTGATATACCTAGGTACCTACGCAGTTCGAATCATCATATTGTCATACTTACCTAAGCAGCTTGCAACAATATGATGATTCTGCGTCATACCTATATCTAATTGCTTTTATGTGTTTCAGATCATTTTGCCTACTCGAGACGCTCATAACAATTTGACGCTGACTGTACCTACTTAGAGTAATTACATTAAACGTGCGTTGCGCTGTAGTGTAATGGGATGCTGTAGTGACATTTTAGATGGAGTAGGCTTACCCAGCATTTATTCCTTGCAGTCAAGGAACACCCAAGTGGTCTGTGGTGAGCCGTAAATAAAAACTTTCACGGTTTTTTAGTTTATGTCGAGGCCAAATGGTTTCGTACCAACTCCATCTAGGTACAAACCATCAGTCTGTTCTATTAAGATTTCCCTGATCTGTGCCACCAAAGATTAGCGTTTCATGGAGCTGTATGACCTTCCTTCCTTTTCGTTATACTCTTGACAGGAGTAGTATAAGGTCATCATGACGAAGGGGTTGTGGCAATCTTGACGATTCTGCGCCATTCGTCGCGTACCTTTCTGGTGCATTCATGCGTGAACCATCCAATGCAGCCTTGATTTGGTCGGTCAATCTCATAGGCGATCTGCCACGTGCTCGTGTGCCCTCAACTCGACCCTATTACCACCTATTACTTAAAATTATGGTAGTGATTTTATAAGCAACAGACCGCTTTTACTGTTGGTCATCTTTGGTCATCAAAGCTGGCGCTAACTATTGGTGTCAGAAATACATAAGTAGGTAGGTATAATACAATAGTCAACGTAGCGACTTATCATGATAATGTTGATAGGCTTCATAATTTATCTGTAGATAGATACCTACCTACCCCCTACCTACCTAACTGATTTGGTATAAAGTTATCGACTCAATGCATAG
Organism: Xanthorhoe designata; assembly: GCA_963582015.1. Lineage (NCBI taxonomy): Eukaryota > Metazoa > Arthropoda > Insecta > Lepidoptera > Geometridae > Xanthorhoe > Xanthorhoe designata. Next base: position 11,475,603 of record OY757039.1, read on the forward strand.
GTAGGTACTTACCTACCTACCTTCTTTACTTTTAAAACTTTTGTCAATCGTTCTAAACATTATAAATACCTACTTATCATACATAACATACATACATGGCGCTGTTTTTTTATCACGTAAAAATATTATCGATTTACTTAAATGTAGACCAAGCAAGCGTTGGAGGGACGATCTCGACCTTTGAGAGATTGGTGGGAAGTCTCAAAGGTCTCAAAAGGAGACATTTGAGACCCCAACAATGTTTTCTGTTTTTATATAGCGATAGGTACGGTAAAATAAATTATAAATATCGATAGTGTTTCGACACATCCGGAGAATCCCTATTAGAGACGCTCGCGATTTCCTTGCGGTCGTGTCTCACTAACAGCCAGTCTCAATAACCTAGCTATCTTTGGTTTTGCTTACTGTCAGTAGCTATTTGACGTTTTTTGTATGGAAGAAATGTCAAATATTTACTAAGTAGGTATCAGCAGTAACTAACTAGGTAAATGCTTAATTTGTAATGTTTAATTGTTACTAAGTAATTTATTTATATTATTATAATGTAAAACACAATGGTTGATTCATCCTTGCAGTGGAGGTGGGATGTAGAAAGGATCCCGAGGGGTTGTGTGGACTTCCTCCTCATCTGATGGCGGACTCGGCCATTTGGCTACTTCCTTGTATAGCCAATAGATGCAGTATGTCATCATACCTATTAATCTGAAATAAACAAAAAAGTAAATAAAATAAACAAAGCGATTAAAACCAGTGCCAATGGTGTTCAATAAAACCCCAACGAGTCACACTGTGATAAATAAATAAAAATATTTGGACATTTCACACGGCGTCATCTAGTCCCAAGCTAAGCAACTTAATGCTTGTGTTATGATAGGATCTGGTGTGATGTGACTCTTCTTATTTAGGTTTGCTGCCTAACTAAAATTATGAGTTGTGTTGTGAGTAGGTACAGCCCCCTGATTGTGTACACTTGTCTCGATTGTATCCAAGTTGTATCAAAGCAAAAATCACAGTAAATCGCTAAGACAACTGTCAAATATGACAGTAATTAAGTACCTAAGTTACTCACTAATTTACTTACTTTAGCGATTTACCTACTATGATTTTTGCTTTGATACAACTTTTGATACAATCCGAGAACAGTTTCAGAACCCAGGAGCTGAACGTGAGCACGCAAGTTTATGGAAGACAGCTTTATTGTTTGAAATTAGAAAAAAAATTTATCAGGACTATCACTACCTACACTCTCTCAGAACTTTGGACATTCAATATCCTCTAAAGATATCTTATGGGGTAGTCAAAAGCACGTCTCAATATAAGTTTGGATTGCATTTTGTTTTCCAAAATGAAAAGGTAGGTAGGTAGGTAATTACAAAAAATAATTAAAAGTTTAATTTCTAACTTTAAAGCTCAGATGATTCTTTTATATATTAATGTATATTACCTATATACTTATATAAAAAAATTACCTATCACTTTAATTATAGTGCCTAGGTAAATGCCAAACTTATTTGGATTACCTAGGTACTCAAATTTTAAAATCATAACTATCTTTAGAGAAGTCGATATTTAATCAATTAGGTAGGGTAGGTAGTTCAACAGTGAACCAGGCAGCCACAATTAACCATCGTTATTTCTCAGAAATCTGACGTTGCCCATTTGTGCTTCTACCTGTAAATGATAGGCACATGTGTCCCCCCTCCGCACACCTGTTTGTGCAAGTCGCCCACTAATAACGGCTGTGTGAGAAGCGTTTGTTTGAAAATTGAACCAAAAAGTATGTTTTTTCTGCTGGCATCTTTGATTTTTTGTGTGAATTGTATAAAAGATATCACTTTTTTTATTACAAATATTAAATAAACATTTAGTTAGCTTTCTCATGTACCGCACGTAAGCTTAAAATAATAAGACTAAACCGTTGAAATTTTCAGATTAGTTCAAAGTATGTGCTGTGTCTCTCATTGAACCACATCGAGGTAGTTCACAATGAACCTGGTTTTTATGCTACTTGCTAAGTGTAATTTTCTAAAAAAAATAGAAACCTTGCTGATTTTGATTAAGGTTAATAATAAATAATAATTTTGATCTCTTTATCGTGATTTGAGTGTTTTTCCATTAGTTATTCAAATGTTGTATAGGTTAAATGTAAATTTTTGACCGATTAAATGTAGGAAAATGATAAAAAAATAGAGAAAAGTGTTTTATGCTACCAAACCATAAATATCGCAATTAAAAGCATAAAAGTACTATGTATTTTCATATATTGCCCTTTATTAATGTTTTATAATATAATTACGCTACCCAAAATAAGGTGCTTCATTGTGGAAAATACCCCGGTTCACTGTGTACACCTAAGAGTACACATTGAACCAAATCTCATTTTTTTTTAAAAACCATGTATCTTCTAAACTAATAAAATTTGTAAAGAAATTTAAATGCAAATTGAAAGACAGATAAATTCACTAACGAACAGTGAAAAAACCGAACACAAAAACCCAAGAAACTCGAAGCTAAAGGCTTTCAAACTTTACCTGGTTCATTGTACGACAATGTACCCTACTTACATGTCCATCATTTTGTATCCTCAAAATTTAGAACTGGGCCGTTCATAAATTAGTGCGAGCGTCTAACTACTGCGAGACAAATGATAGCTATCTTTCGCTAACACAATGCTAAAGGCTGTTGACCACTAAACCATACATCCACTCGACAAATGCGAAATACTGATTCAATTCAATATCTTTATTGCTGCAAGTTGGATACAATACTTACCGATATATCATTGGAAGTTTGGAACTTCCACACAAGTTACAAAAATGTAGTTATTTATTTGGAGCTTATGCACTTCACGTTTTTCGAACAAAGTCACTGCACGTCGACAATTCTCTTCCCGGGCCCACTCCACGGTACTTCAATGTTTAGTTGTACCATTCATGGTACTAGCGATATATAATTTTTTATGATGGTACTACTGATCCTAAATAGATGTCACTAGTACCATTAATGGTACCAAGGATACAAAGCTGTGTCATTTGTACCATTAATGGTACAAATCAATGGTACTTCTGACAAGGTTTTTGTGTTTAGCGAGGTATACAAACGCGAGAATTGTGTGCATGCTCACAGCTTCCTGATTGCCTTGTTCGCCTTGTGTTTGTATCGATACAAACGCAGTCACTGCGTGATTCAATTATAATTGTGTATATCGCGCAGTGACTGCGGTCTTCGAAAAACGTGATATGCATAGGCTCCAAGACCTATAACATTATTGTACCAAAAGCTTAGGAATTATAATTTATAGTCAATGACGGTTAAAGTTATTATTGGTTGATACTGGGTGTAACAGACAACTTCCGAAAACTGAAAGAGATTCAGGTAGACAATGTATGTTCGGTTCCCACCGAAAAAGATAACAAAATGAAGTGGTCGTTTTCGCATTATAAATTACTGACATCTTGTGTTTTTGAATAAGATCTCTCGGTTTTATTTTGGTTAGCAACAGCTTGAACGTTGTCAAAATCTCCTCTTGCATTTGCTCAAACAGACTACAAATTTAGACTCTAACGAGTAACAATAGTAGGTACTACTACAGCTGGAGAGTCAAAAAATCTATTCTGAATGCACTGATCCACTTTCGGGAGTTATTTTATTACACCCATTACTTATATCGTTTTATGTTCAATAAATTATTCCAAAACCTCAAAAGAAAATTTCGTGTTATAATATTCTTACTATTGTTTTACGATTAAAAAAACTCAAAACTGATTCAGTGGTAGAGTTTTATTTGCTCTGGTTGATTGTAGACTTTAAGATAATAAAAAACAAACTAGCATTATTGTTATGGTGTGCAGCTGGATAACAATAAATAGTGACCTAATCAAGATTTTCATCCATTTGTAAATAAATAGTCAATTATGAATCATGATTTTCTGAGTGTTTTATTGATTTCTAGACATTATTATTCATTTAATTCTATTACTTATTCATCAAAATGTTAATTTGGAAGATCTACCAAAGCTTTCAAATATGAAGTCCAAACTAGTTGAAAGGAAAAAGGGATGAATAAAAAAACAGATTATACAAAAAAACAACATGAAAATTCGGTTATGTTGCTTTTTACTATCAATTTTTGGATTTATGTGTACAAGTATGAATTTGAGGAAAATAAAGGAATAATGTAATAATGTTTTATATAATATATACTCTACAACGCAGTACTCGTACGAACAAACATTACTTATGTTATCCACGATATAGTACATTACTTCTCTACTCAAACTTATTTTGTTCGATCGCTCACCACTCGCATCAGATACATAATCACAACGAGAGCACGTTAACCTATCACATACAAACCAAACGAAAAATATCAACTATAGAATCGAATCAATTTAAATAATCATAGTTCACAGCATCCGAGGAGACACCGTCGCGCTATCAAAACCGGTCGCTCCGAGACCATTCACACGAACACTTTCGCGAGGCCGTCCGCGCCCGCGGACGCGATGTACGGCCGCAGGGGATGGAAGGCCACGTCCAGGATGCTCTCGTCGAACTTCTTGCGGTGGGCGGTGATCTCCTGCACGCAGGTCTTGGTGTCGAGGTTCCAGAGGCGCACGGAGCAGTCGTGCGAGCCGGAGAGGAGGAAGAGACCGTTGGGGTCGAGCGCGAGGCCGGTGACCGCGTCGAGATGGGCGACCATGGCGTGCGCGCAGCGGCCCGACACGCCGTCCCAGAAGCGGATGTGCCGGTCCTCGTGCGCGGACACGAGGAGGGGGAGGGAGGGGTGCGCGCGCACGCACGTCGCCGCGCTGCCGCACGACACGCGCAACACTGACTGGAAATGAAAAATTAAATATGAACACCACTGTATCCCAGGGAGCGGTAGACATTTCTTTCAGATCATTAGGCAATTTTCAGATCCTTTTTGAAGATATCTAAGGGGTAGTCTGAGGTGAATTTTGTACTACGAAACGAAGACTATAACTATGAATTTAAATGACATTTCTCCATCTCACTTGCAGGTCACATCAAAACTGTTACCGCTTAAAACGCCGGTAGTCTCCGTCCGCGGGTGGAAGCTAGGATATACCTGTGAAGTCTCCAGATCGTATAACAGAAGCGTGCCATCTCTATAAACAACGACGGCTCTAGCGCCGGCGTCCGCGAAGTCCGCCGCGGCCGGCGTGAGCGCGTCGTCAGCTCGGATTAATGTCATCACAATGTTAGCCGAGTGTGTAAGCTAGGATACCTGTGAAGTCTCCAGATCATACAGCAGCAGCGTGCCGTCTCTATAAACGACGACGGCTCTAGCGCCGGCGTCCGCGAAGTCCGCCGCGGCCGGGTGAGCGCGTCGTCAGCTCGGATTAATGTCATCACAATGTTAGCCGAGTGTGTAAGCTAGGATATACCTGTGAAGTCTCCAGATCATACAGCAGCAGCGTGCCATCTCTATAAACAACGACGGCTCTAGCGCCGGCGTCCGCGAAGTCGGCCGCGGCCGGCGTGAGCGCCTCGTCAGGCGTGAGCGCCTCGTCAGCTCGGAATTTTAATGTCATTTGTTAGCCGAGTGTGTAAGCTAGGATACCTGTGAAGTCTCCAGATCGTATAACAGCAGCGTGCCGTCTCTATAAACAACGACGGCCCTAGCGCCGGCGTCCGCGAAGTCGGCCGCGGCCGGCGTGAGCGCGTCGTCAGCGCGCAGCGTCGCCAGCAGGGGGCGCGGCGCGCGCGGCGCCCACAGCCGCGCGGTGCCGTCGGCGGACGCGGAGAGCAGGCGCCCGTGCGCGCTGGACAGCGACCAGACGGCGTCCGTGTGATCGCGGAGGACTGCGCCCTGGAATAAACAAGTGCAAAAAAAAATATTATGTCCCATCCAGGCTCTCCACGAGGCTACACGAGGCCGAGGGAACGCGAGTGCGAGTGAGGACGGTGCGCTCGTGTTCCCTCGCCTCGCCTCGCGTGTCGGTTTTCAGGCGCGAGTCAAAGGAAGGGAAGGAAGGGGGCGAGGCGAGACAATCAACGGCAATTGAATAAATGGAGAGTGTGGATGGCTAACACTCCTGCCGCCTCCTAACTGGATAAAAAATATATGTTATTCCAGCCCCCTGATTGTAAGTACCTACTTACCTACCTACCTCTGTTACATAGTGCTTTGAGTCTTTCTTTGTATGTACCTACCTATTTAAATGTATGTCTGTGCTTTTGTTGCCAAATAAACGATATTCTATTCTATTCTATTCTGATCGTGTACTTGTCACGGATTGTATCCAAGTTGTATCAAAGCAAAAATCAATATTTTTCAAAATTACCTGTACTGCTGGGTCGTACGGGTCATAAGGGTCAGCTGTCGGCGGGGGAAGGTTCCACACCCGTATTGTCCCGTCCAGACCTCCGGAGAAGCACTCCTCAGACCTCGGGGCTCCCATGGCGAGGCACAGCACGGGCGCCGTGTGCGCTCGGAAGGTGTACAGCGGCTCGACATCGAGTCCGGCTGACTTCTTAGCGGGGACAGTGCGCTGCAGGTTCCACAGTTTGAGGGTGTGGTCTTCTGATGCTGTGACCAGCGCCGCTTCTGTGGGGTGGAAGGCCAACGCTCGGACCTGGAATGATGAGGTAGTGTTCAATATAAATAATTCAATTCAATTTTTTTATAAAATATAACGTTCTGAGCGGTCACTACTTGGATGGGTGACCGCAAGTGGCATTATCAACTGAGCGCTTTCGTGCTTCGGAGGGCACGTTAAATTGTCGGTCCCGGCTTTTAAAGTCGTTAAGCCATGACGGAGGCCTTTAGGGGGCCTAAAAACTCCGTCACCAGAGTTGGCCACTTGCTCATACGAACTTACTTTAATAAAATATATATCTCTTTTCAATTGCACTTTTTTGCGGATGTTTTTCCAGCTTTATAATCGGGTTTTAGACTTTTATTTTAAACTAGGTGAACGCCAAAACTCTGCGCACGCTACGTAGTGCGCAGAGTTTTACTTTTTTGCGTACAAGCGACATTCAACATTAAAACAAACGACATAACGTCTACATTCAAATGTCAAATGTCATTGTAGAACATTGAATTTGCACGCAAATTTTTTGAGTGTTGTCAGCTATTAGATTGTGAGGCCGTATACAGAAAGAAAGCTTGAAACTTATAAGCGCTTACCGGCGCTTGTCAACGCTGGTCCGTTCTACATAAAGGAAGCATGTTGAAGCAGACCAAGCAAAATGTCGGACTCATCGGACGATGATTTGGCATTTTTTAAATGGCATCGCCCAGCGTTGACCAGCGCGTGTTGAAGCTTGTCGGAACTTGTCGGCATCGTTCAGTGCTTAACGGCGCGCGTTCATATATTTTCCAAAGCTGATAAGCGCTTAGAAGAGTACTTTAAGAGGACCCTTCCCGGTTCGTCTATCGTCAACGCGAGAATATTTGAAAAGCTTGTTGTTTCTTGCAGCGCAATGTTAGAAAGAGAAGGAAAGCGAAAAGAGAGAGAAAGCGCCTGAGCGCTTGGTTTGCATTCTTGACTTTTCTTTTTTTTCATTGGCTTGATGATATTAACGAAAAATAGTGTGCGGAAATTTCATAAAAAGTGTTCCAGGAAATACGTGTTTATCAGTAAACCTTACAAATTTGTGAAATAAATGTTTGTCATTTAGAATCTCCATAACATTTGCGAGGTTTCTATCACAATATTTTTTTACTTTTACAATTTATAAGATTATGAACGGCCAAAGTTCAGGTAAAATTTATGCAAAAAAGCAGATTTTTGAAGGCTTATACTGAATTTGTTTCTCAAAATTTTGATTTTTAGTTTCGATAGAAACCTAGATATAGTGCACAAGATACGTATTAGTTCAAAATTTTAAAAGAAAGATCTGTTACAACGGCATAATCACGTACGAGCGTTTGTATGAAAAGTAAGCCGGGTTGGCCGCTCTACGGACAGACTCTTTAATACATCTGAATGGGCGCGACCTATACCTCTCCTGCTTGGCTCATAGTTACCCCGTCGAAGTGCGAGCGCAGCGTGTACTTGGCGTTCCACGTCTTGCGGAAGGAGTCGTTCCCGGCGGGCACGTCGTACGCCTCGGGCTCGTTGCTGACCGTCAGCTGCGCCAGCTCGCCCAGCCCCAGCGGCTCCTCGTCCGGCTCGGCGCCGCATCCGCCGCCCACGGCGCCGCATTCCGCTGAACAATAATAAAAAAATATAAAGAAAAATATATGATCACGACTGTATCCCAGGGAGCGGTAGACATTTCTTTCAGATCTTAATGCAATTTTTAGATCCTTTTGAAGATGTCTAAGGGGGTAGTCAGAGGTATGTCCAAATACATATTTGGTACATGCCCACATCTTGCAGAAGTTAACTTTCCATACGTGACAGGTTGCAAGCCCATCGACGCTATTAGAGAGCTCACTGGTTTCCTCACGATGTTTTCCTTCACCGTTAAAAGCTCGTGTTAAAGCGCATATAAATTTTTCGATGCGAAAAGTTCATTGATGCACGGCCGGATTCGAACCCACGACCTTCGGAACGAAAGTCGAAGTACTACCCAAGCAACACAAACTAGCTTTAAAAGAGCTGTGAAATAGATTTTTGCAATTCTTTATGCTGGTTTAAATGCTTTATAATGTACTTTATAAGCGCTTCTACAGCACTTGTAAGTGCAAAAGAGGACCATATTAAACAGACTTATTCCTTAGAAAGGCTGTTTAAAGACTTTACAAAAGCTGATTATTAGCTGGAAAAAAGCTGGTTAATGGCTTTTTACCTAGCCTTTACTCTATTTTTAGTCATTATAAATCTCTTATGCGGGTTTTAGTATGATATTTAACTTAAATAAGTTTGTTTGGACATATAAAGAACTTATTACAGTCTTGATAAAATGAATAATTTATTTGCAGATAATATTTTGTCTAATGGAAACCATAACACTCCAATCAATCAAATGTTATTAAATATTGATAAGTATTGTTTGTTTTCGTCTACAATTCGTAGTGAAATGGATGCGAGAATCAGTTTACTGTAAAAGTATATATGTATTTTATTTGAAATTTTCAAGCGCTCGTGAAAGAAATTCATTTAGAGAAAAAAAGTTAATAATTGAAAGACAATAATTTTAAAAAATTGTAGGTTATAATAATGTTTGCGACGATTCACCCAATATTAGTTTTTCTCATGAATATCAGTTTCTGGTAAAATAGTTTTGAGTGATTTTCAGCTTAATGCTTGTACTCAATGTTTGTAAAAATAGAATTTGGTAATCCATGAGTAATCTATTAATGGCGTCTAAATATTAGACAGCTATAATACTTCAAAATAGGTCTTTTAAAGCCACTGGCTTTATAAAGGCTTAATATATTATATTAGTAGGGTTTTGGCTGGTGTGTGACCACAAGAGAGATTTTAGTAAGGTTTTTGCTGAGTAAAACTCTCTCAATAATACATTATTAATCTATAATGTTCTAAAGTTTTAGGGCTCAATGTATAAAAAGAAAAACCCTAGTTTCTAGAATACCTTGTTACTAGGAGTAGCATAGTTTATTAGTTGGTTTATTTGATTATGTTTCTAATTTTCAATAGCTAAATACTCTATTAAAACTTTTTTTTAATTGCGCCACTTCTTTTTTTGTATTTCCATGATTTACGATCTATGATTGCGAACACAAACAGTACGCAAATGTGAAATTGGTTAAAGTTTTCTGTATATGGATTTACGAATCGCCGTATTTACAGCGTAGTAGCATTACTAATAACGCTCTTCATTGTCTTACTTTAACAGCAAAAGGCCGTTAAATGGTTTTGATCTAGGACTTTATAAAGCTGGATTTATAAGAGGTTTGATATAAACTAGTAAACAGCCATTACTCTATGACAATCTATTATCAAGCTTAGAGTTTTAAAACATATTCTGTTGATTCTGTTTTACAGCTTAAAGCTTATTTTATTATACTATAAAACTAACATTCTTAAGAAATGTTAGTTGCTGTAAAAAGTACAGCCTTAACCTGTACAAAGGATTTTTTTGAAACTGTTATAGACTTAATAGCTTGATATTATTTATGCAAAAGCTATAATACAGCTGAATGCTTTTCTAAGTTCCTTAAATACTATAGGCCAGCCAGAACACTTCAACAAAACCATTATAAAACCATAATTCATCTTTAGGCTGTAAATCTACATATTAAATTCCAATATCCTGCTTATGTGTTGCTTGGGTAATCCACTTGACCAACACGGCTTAAAAAAATAAAATAAAATAAATATCCTTGGACATTCCACACAGCGTCATCTAGTCCCAAGCCAAGCAATTTAATGCTTGTGTTATGGTAACCAGATGACTGATATATTACATAGATATTTTTTTTTTGTAAATACATACATATTATACATAGAAAACACCCAGACTCGAGACAAATATTTGTAGATCATGCAAACATTTCTCCCGCGGCAGATATCGAACCCGCAACCTCTGCGTCTCAGGCGAGCCTTCGCCCACTGTGCCACAGAGGTCGTCACACTACATTACTTAAGAGTGTGCCACGCCGAAGATAGAGCGGGATAGCAAATAATCCTTTTTATAGTGAGTAAGTTGTGCAGAGCGATAGACAATAAAATATTTCTGATTCATTGAAGATTGTTTGAAGATGTCTAAGTAAAAATTGTATAACTCACCCTGGTACTCGTCTCCTTGGCCGCCGCTGTCGGACTCTATCTCAGTGATGAGATTCAACTCATTGAGGACCTCTTCAGCCTCATGGTCTACCTCCTCGCTTGCTATAATTTAAACAAGTGACAATATTACAATTTTTAAACCAACTTCAATAAGGCCGTATACAAAAAGAAAGCTGGAAACTTATAAGCGCTTACCAGCTTTTGACAGCGCTGGTAAGCGCGCAGGAAAATATATGAACGCGCGCCGATAAGCACTGAACGGTGCCGACAAGTTCCCACAAGCTTCAACACGCGCTGGTCAGCGCTGGGCGCTGCCATTTAAAATTTATATACAACTGTGCTTCAACATGCTTCCTTTGTGTAGAACGGACCAGCGTTGTCAAGCGCCGGTAAGCGCTTATAAGTTTCCAGCTTTCTTTCTGTATACGGCCTTACGTGAGCAGAGATCAATTTCCTGCACTCTCCACACATTGATGTTGGTGCCTGATCCCAAGATAGACTGTCGGTTCCAACACTCCAATGTGGGGATCGATCTTGGAGGGTTAACAGAGCATTGCCATTGGCCATTCCATTCGTAACCAATTGAAAAGTTGGAACCAAGTTGAAGCTAATTAACAGATCATTGCCATTGGCCATTCCATTAGTAGCCAATGTTGGAACCAAGTTGAAGCTAATGTGTGGTGCTCTAGGGATGTATATATATTACCCGGCTTTGTCTGAGCGTGATGCGGTTGCTTGGAGTCCAGATCGTCGATCTCGTCCATGTCCATCTCCTGGTTGGTGAGGAACTCGAAGTTCGCGAACACGGCGGCCGTCTCTTGCACGGAGAGACCTTCTTCATTGTAGTTGCCGCTGGACCCGCCTTTGCGCTGCTCTGTACCTGTTGTATCAATTGGTGAAGATGCTATTCAAACTATCACTTTATTTTTGAAGACTAAAGATTTTTCTGGTTCGTTCGTGTGAGCAAGTGGCCAACTCTGATGATGAAGAGACCGCCTAAAGGCCTCCGTCATCACTTAACGACTTTAAAAGCCGGGAGCGACAATTTGACGTGCTTTCCGAAGCACGGAAGCGCTGTTCCCATCCATCAGCCATCCCAGTTGTGACCGCTCAGAATGTTGTTTAACTTCAACGAACGAACGCTTCTAGTTTCAATCAGGTTAAAAATTATTTCAGTAACTTTTCTAGGTGACTCGTAAAAGCATGCTTGCTTTCTGGTCATTTGACTCAAACTGCAGCGAAAATTTAATAATCATAATCTCAGTATACAAACGGTCCTAATATAGCTAAAGGTGTTCTTGATAGATCGTTTTAATTAAAAGGGAACGGTCACAATTTGGATGGGTGACGGCAACAAGCAGCAAAAACGGAGCGCTTTTTTTTCTGAGGGCACGAGCTGTAATTTATTTAAGTAATGGGCGTTAAAACTCCGTAGTAGCCACTAGCTTATTCGAAGTACTTTTATACATACATACATACATAAAATCACGCCTCTTTCCCATGGGGCCTACCCCCAGAGACCCTAAAGAACCTCGGAGAGCGTGTATGAAGAATGTAATGAGAGTGAAAGAGGTGTGTCAGGATCGTAGCAAGTGGTCCGTGGTCTCTGCCTACCTACCCCCATGGGATACTGTTTCGTTAAAGCTCACCATATCCATATTTCCTGGCCATATAGTTGATATCGTCGCAGCGCTCGTGCTGCTGCTTCTCGTAGTTCCTGTAATTAGCGCTGTCCGCCTCCTCATTGTTGAGGCCCAGTAACGCCCGGACGCGGTTCGAACGCACGTCCAGAATTGTGTCTGTGTAGCCTATCTCCTGTAAAAAAAATGGTTGTCTGTAAAGTCGGTTTACGGCATTGACAATATAAATGAATGGACTTGGTATAAACATTACTTTAGGAACTATCTCCCTGAGGCCGGTCGCCATGTTTTGTCCCAGGCTCCCAGCCAACCACAAGTAACATCAGATTGTCATCACGACTTGTTATTGGCGGCAAGCCGCCATCTTTGTGCCAGACTATGCTTCGTTTTTTCGTAGGTACTCGTATGTAATTTCTATGTCTTTCCTTCTTCTGAGGTTTACGGACGATTAACGTGACAACGTCAGAACGTAACGGCACAATGAGTCATCCCTTTTCGTGGATGCAGCCAGCGTTCATCGATTTATTAGACGTTGTCACGTCAAAAAAACGTGTTTTAAACATGGACCTAGTATAGCACCTGGACGAACAGCGAGCATGCCGCCGAAAGGGACAAAAAATGCAGTGAATCCATAATTTCGTAGTACAAAATTCGGAGCATCAAGTTTCCGGCCATAAAAGAAAACGGCACGCGATGAGGACATAACATCTAATCCTTTGTCTCTTTTACTCACAAGAATGTTGAATATATTCTTCTTTGTTTTTGTGTGACGGAGAAAGGAATATACAGCGCTCTATTTCTTACTTTCTCTATCTTTACAAAAGAACTGAGAATTAAAGAGTCCTGTCAACTAAACATATTGAAAGATTTAGGAAGAAAAAGGACATATTCGATTCAAGTTCGCCAACACTAAAGCGAATGTGAGTTTTCTATTTGTTAGATTGTTGATATTTCACGCTTAACTATTCGGTTGAATATTTATATAATTTATACAATTTTGGCGAGACATTTCACGAAAACTAAAATCAAATTGCTAATCGAAAGTCGGAGTCAACGATCAGGCCAAATACAATATTAATATAAGGAAATCACGCCCATAAAATGACATAAATAGTATCTATAAAGGTGAGAATGTAAATAGCCACAGAAGCCATACAAAATTATATCTGTGTGACATCGGCGTGGCAAAATGTAATTAAAACTATATCCAACGAATCAAGGTGGAGTTTTGTATCTTAAACCCCCATCTGGGCCTCATCTCATAGCACGTGTCTTTCTCATCACGCGATAGTTATGTATATCAAGAATTGTACATGATCATACCTAACTAGGGCATATGAATCAGATTTGAACATACACCACCATCTTGGTTGGTATGTTATGTCATTTGCCCGCCCCGACTTCACCCAGGAAATGATATCCTATGTGCATTGTTATTATAAATATCAAATGATGAACCTACTACATCTTCAATTAATCATGAATGCTTAAAAGATCTAAGAGACTGTTCGTCATGTCGTTTTGAAATGACCCAAGCTTTTTGAAATAGGTTCAGTTATTCCAGAGATTCTGTAAATACAAAATTATCTTTCTAATAAGCGTGTATAGAAAAAACGAAGATAATTTTATGGCACATCAAATCATCATCATTCTCCTGCAATTATCCCACGCTAAGTGGGGTCGACACTACATGTTTTTCTCCTCCACTCTCCTCTATCACTCGTCAACTCTGAACTCACTCCTCTTACATTCATATCCTCTTTCACACAACCTATCCACGTCTTCTTCGGCCTTCCTCTACTTGTATACCCATCCACATTCATACTCATCATCAAAAGTTATCATTATTTCGACTATGTAAAAATCTTAAGTCTGAAGCTATTTCATTGTGATCAAAAATAATCAAAATGTCCTAAAAAGAGACAATGTAGTGATATTATATAAAGGATAGAAAAGAACAAAAGCTTAAACTAAAACATGCACACAAATGTTGAATGTTTCACTACAACAAACTACAAAACACCATTATTTTGGTGTTTGTGTTTTGTAAGTCACTTATATATTTTTATTAGTTCATTTTAGTTCTTTGTCTAGTTTCTTTATAGTATCAAAACTACACTTTGCTGTTCGTACGGCATTTACTCTTCGTTACTCTAAGGTCCTTGAAATAAAATATATAGGGGCTATCTCTAAGTCAGGACACTTCTATAAAGATGGAACTATGTAAATCTCACGCAAGGGTGTCGTTCCAAATTGTAACAACTTGTCGTCAAATGTTACTTTAGAGATAAATATAAATTTTGTATCATGAAATGAGAAACTTCATACATTTTGTGAAGTATAAAAATGTTTTTATAATACATCATTATGATTCAAATCTTTGTTGCCATTTACGAATATACGAAATTTACGAATATACGAAGATGATAGTACAAATAGCAACTGTCTGTGTCATCTCCATAAACAATATTTATAGCTTATAATGCTAGCTCACGCATCAACGGGTTGTTTGGCTGTATTCTATGGCTTACATTGTTATGGTTATTACGGTTTTTATGTAACAAAGGATAGACATAGGTAATTTAAATATTTTAAAAATCAATTTGAAGATCCTTCACAATTTAACGAGTTTTATTAGATACCAAACTACACCTTGTCGTTTTATCAATTTGTCTTTCTACCTAAAGAAACGTAGTAATGTTGAGTAGACATTGCGTAAGGGTTCGAGTTTATACAGATGGCACAGGGTCCCTACTCTTGAAACTAAAAACGATACATCGTGCCAATTTTCTTTTAGCTTATGTTGTTGAAATGTTCAGAGTTCAGAATACACCAATAATTTGATCATTATGAAAGCGCAATAATTTAACCAATAAATCGATTGTAAAATCAGGCTGCAGCTTTGGGTGGTGTATGTACACTTGGGCTAGTAGAACTATCCTGATTATTGTTTGATGAGTTGAGTAGCCTTGCATGATCAACCAGATACTCAGACACATAATGCCGCATCCTCTCCACGAGGCTCTCGCACGAGTCTTGGCAAGGCGGCAGGAGTGTCAGCCATCCACACTCTCCATCTATTCAGTTGCCCGCCGTTGATTGTCTCGCCTCGCCCCCTCGCGTCCTTTGACTCGCGCCCGAAAACCGACACCAAGCGGAGCGCCAGCGAGGCGAGGCGAGGGAAGACGAGGGGACACGAGCGCACCGTCCTCACTCTCGCACTCGCCTTCCCTCGTGTAGCCTAGTGGAGAGTCGGGATGGGGCAAGGCAAGTTTAGTTCAGATATTTGATAATGTGTAACTTACCTGTAAGTATTGCTTGATGAGTTGCCGTCCCTGTTTCCAATGCGCGCGCTCAGCAGGCTCGGGCTCTGGCGGCGGCTCGTCGGGCGGTGCTCGAACGTCGCCCTGTTGCAGCTCCACGCCATACTTGAGCTTGTGGAACTTCGCACGCTCCTGTTTCAGAGCGTACTCTAGCATCTTGATTCGTCGTACGAGGTCATTCTTCAGATTCTCTTGGCCCTTCCTCTCGCCTTGGAGGAAGGCGATCCGCGCCTGGATAGATGGAGAATAACTGTTTAGCACCTGTTACAAGTCACATTGGGAGGATAGGCAGGGTTGGACTGGCCATTACTGTCGAAGTGGCGTTGGCCGGGTCCTAGCCTGCGCGCCTTCCTCAGACCACAAGCAGGTGATAGGCAGTATAATAATTAATCATTTGCGTATGCGCACTCTATAACATCTATATTCAGGCTTTGGCCCCGATTTGGTATCCCCTGGGCCCTTTCCGGCCCAGTCTAACCCAGCAAGGTGGTATATTAATTTGGTGAGCATGTAAGTTTTTAACTAGTTCGGGAGCCAATGGATTCAATATTTATAATGTACAATATTACTTATGTCAATAAAAACATTTTTACTATTTTTACTTTAAGTTGTTATTCCTGGTTGTAAAAGAAATAGTGGTATTTAGTATTTTGGCGTTTATAAAATCTCTAGATACCCGAACATATCCCGTAGAAAATGTTCACGCTCAAAATTCATGGGTCCAGGCGGAGTGGAAGACCAAAAAAGAAATGGATGAACCATTTTTTTTTTCAAAATTCATCAACCTATTGCTTTGGGTGTCATGGACAACACAAAAGTTGCTATGTTTATTGAACTGTCAAAATACATTTATTTAACTATCATAAATACAATTAGCAATTGTTGAGCAAGCCGCCTTGAAACTGTAATGCACCACACATGGGCTTCAACTTGGTTTCAACATTAGAATGGCCAATAGCAATGCTCCGTTTGTGTCGAATAACCGTAAACGGAGCATTGCCATTGGCCAGTTGAAGCCCATGTGTGGTGCCAGCATTATGTCTGACTGAATTAACTCTACAGTAAAGTCTATTCATATCTGATCAATATTTCATCCTACTATATAAAAAAGGCTCTGGGTCAAGTTATTTTAAGCATTAGGGTAGGGTCACATCACACTATGCAAATTCAATGTTGGTTAGACACTCAATATTAATTGTTAGCATAATGAATAGAGCAATCAGCAAATACTATATTTACTCTATGAATAATAACAGCCTGTTAAATTATATTATAAAAACAAGTTGTAGAATAATATGGATTGAATTTTTTTAAATCTAGTATCATAGGAATTCAGAATAAATTTCTGTGTTTCTATTTTAATAAAATCAACTGTCTCATGTACAAACACTGTACAGATTTGGCTGATTATTATTTTTGTTTGAAATTGTCAGGACATTTATGAAAGAAAGTTAAACCTGGCTGGGATGTAGGCCTAGCAACTTTAGACAGTTTAAGATTTATATGAAAGAAAGTTAAACCTGGCTGGATGTGGGCCTAGCAACTTTAGACTAGGACCTTCATGTTGGCTAAAACGGATATTGAATCTGTTGCTACATATCTCTTTTCATTGCCATAAGAGTAACAAGATAAAAAACATTATTTAAAGCTTTGTTAAATTGACCAATCTTTATAAATAATGGGGCCAGAGTTTAGTTTATATAATCTGTATCCAGGAAACGGCTCCAACGATTTTCATGAAGTTTAGTAAGTGTGTGTGGGGGCAATAAATTGATCAAGCTCGGATTTATTATTAGAACATGCCGTTTTATCTGTGTTTTCAAACAAGGAAAAAAAATACAGAGTAAAGCTCAATCATTCGAGTACTTTTTATAATTTGTGTAACCTTATGAACAGTGATTGGAATAGGTAGTGTATTTACCTAAAGTTTGCATATGTGTTATTATCATATACCCTGCATATGATACCATGGCTCAGCCTCACTGAAATATCTGTTTTCTTAAAATGTATTTTTCCCATAATATTCGCTTTTCTGACTAAAGCTTACATTATGCAAAAGATGTGCTAAATATATGATGTGATAACACAAAGAAATCAGGAATACCTCTGGTATTTTAAAAGGCAATTAACCTTTTTTTAAGCTGATAATATTGGGTGTTCCAGCGGAACAGATGATATATTTTTCGTTCGAATTTCTTTCATTATTTTCTTATGTAGGTAGCGTATTAAAGACATACACAATTTTGAGGGTAGATCAAAACCGTTCACAATATTTCTATTGGCTGTTTTGGTGTGACGCCTCTATTGTCTTTCGAAACGGCGAAAGGAAGCCATTTTGAGAGTTGCTTGTTCGACGCCTTCCGATACAGCCGCGCGCGCATCCTTCGTGTTTTCGCACAGTGCCGCTCGCGCTTCAATATCATATAAGACCTCTAGTGATCGTTCCATAAGAGACACAAACTACAGTCCCAGCATCATTCCTCACCTATGGACCTAGAAAGTGCGGTGAATTCTCAGTGCAAGCCGGACACGACCCTGGACCTGCTAGATTGACGAGACCAGGTTAGTTGCGCCATACAGCCTACTGAAACTCCCGTACATAGTTTTGATCCTTCGATCCGGATAGTACCTATCCAGTTTTGATTCCTCCAGATTGTGTCGTCTTTATTGCTACACTACGTGTACATATTTTTAGTATTTTTCCATTGCAATCGTAAGTCATCTTTGTTACACAAAATGGCGGACGATTCGGCTATTGAACAAGACATTTTCGAACGAGATATTATCTTAGAGGATCTTAAAAGAACGTTGCTTTTTTCCACTACTGATATTTTACAATTTAAATCAAGATCTACTGATCTCACTTCTCAACAAAGAAAGTTTGGCAAACTTCAAGCTAAAATAGAAAAAGCTTTGATGAAATCTAAAACCTTTAACAAAGAAGAACAGTTAAAAATTCGTAATGATTTTAATGATTGTTATTACGCGATATTAGTACATGTTAATAAATTTAAACAAGCCGATCAAGAAGGTAGACGCATGAGCCGTATTACTACGCAATCGTTGCCTTACACACAAAATCATTGTCTTAACAAATTGCCTACGTTGCCATTGCCAACTTTCAGTGGAGAATCTACAGATTGGCCCTCATACTACGATTTATATCGTGCCGTTATCCACAACAATGATGCCTACACATCAGCGGAAAAGTTTAGATACCTGTTGTTAACTCTAAAAAATGAGCCACATAACTTAATTAAATCCATTCCAATCACAGATGAAAATTATACTGTCGCTTTAGAAATTCTTATAAATCGGTATGAGAATCGTAGAATAATTGCTTCTAAACATTTAGATCGCATTCTTGACATAGAAAAGTGTGCTAACGAGTCTAATGTAAGTTTACGTAAACTAGTTAACGTTTATATGGAAAATATTAAAGCACTCGAAATGATGAGATTTCCAGTGCACGAATGGAGTTTCATTTTGTTAAATATCTTACTGCGTAAGATACCGCATTCAGTTCGTAAGCGTTTCGAGTTATCGCTCAATAAAGCTTCTGATATACCTACCGTAGATATACTCATAAGTTTCTTAGAACAGGAAATTTCAACGTTTGAAATTATGTCGAACAGCGATTCAAAAATTGTTGAGGGTAGGTCTCGCGTACCCAGGGTGAACCCGTCCCGAGCCAGCGGCTCCGGTGGCGCCGGTTTTGGTGATTTTGGTGTTTCAAAGCCAAACGGTTTTACTCCGCGACAAACATTCGCCGTTACGGAATCAACCGATGTTCAAATTGGCAAACGATGCATTTTGTGTGACGATCAACACATCTTATCAAAATGCTCGAGATTCTTGAATATGTCTCCGCAAGATAGGTACAATTTTGTTAAAAATAAAAATATTTGTTACAATTGCTTGAATGTAGGTCACGATTTAAGAACTTGTAGGTCGAATTATGCATGTCAAACGTGTAATAGACGACATCACACATTATTACATTTTGAAATCAAACATAACTCAAACCAAGCATGCCCCGTCTCTTTCCCTCCTACGGAGGAAGCTACGGTCGATCCCGGCCTCACTACCATGTCACTGCAACCGACTAACGTGAATCATGCGATGCGCGAGAGTGGCGAGTCGTCCATTGCGCCGTTGGTTAGGAAGTGTACAGTCATGCTATCTACTGCGCTCGTCAATGTATGCGTTGGTTCAACGAATCACTCAATTCGTTGTTTAATTGACACCGGTAGCCAAGCGAGCTTTATGACGGAAGCGTGTTCTAAGCGTTTAGGTTTGAATCCTAGGTATGTTGGTATTCCAGTGTTTGGGATCGGGGAAGAAAAACCGATACAACCAAAAGGAATAGTTTCGTGTGTTGTCACTCCTCGTGGTTTAAATGTTCCAGCTATAGCGGTCGAAGCTTTAATCTTACCTAAATTGTTTTCGCAATTTCCAAGAATTCCATTACCTATCGAAGCGTGGCCCCATATTCAAAACTTAAACTTAGCCGACCCCTATTTCAACGCGAGTAACGCTCAACCAGTTGAAATGCTTTTAGGTGCTGATGTTCTTTCTCACATTTTGCTGGGAAATATTGTTAAGGGCCGTCCTGATGCGCCAATAGCAATTAATAGTGTTTTCGGCTACTTATTGATGGGAAAAGTATTTTTCGATGTTTGTCCTACTCCGTCTCCACTCCAGGTGTGTCATAGCTCCTTTTTCGAGGACAGCGACCTCCAACGTTTTTGGGAGCTGGAGGCAGTTCCTGAAGATAAATCTTTTACCCCCGATGAGAGTCAGTGTGAATCGATTTTTCAAAATACACATTCTCGCGACGAAAACGGTCGATACGTCGTAGCACTTCCATTTAAAACTGCACCTATACTAGGTCAATCACGTGACATTGCTCTCGCTCGTTTTCGTAAATTAGAATATCGCTTAGAACGTAATTCGTCCCTTAAAAAGGACTATCACGCTTGTCTACAAGAGTACATCGATTTACATCAAATGGAACTCTGTAATCCTCCGTCTTACGACGATCATTCTCACTATTATATTCCGCACCACTGCGTGGTCAAAGAATCAAGTGAAACCACCAAGTTGAGGGTGGTATTCGATGCTGCTTGTAAAACCACTAACGGAAAATCGTTAAATGATCTTTTGCTCACGGGTCCGAAGTTGCACTCTGACATAGTAGATATTTTACTTAATTTCCGGGTTCACAAGTTTGTTTTCACAGCTGATATTAAACATATGTATCGCAATATTTCTGTTCGAAAATCTGATTGGGAATACCAGCGGATTGTTTGGCGGCCATCTCCTGACTTATCTATTCAAGATTATAGGTTGCGCGTCGTCGTTTTCGGCATCAGTTCATCTCCGCACACAGCGTTACGTGTTATACAACAACTCGCACGGGATGAAGCTGAGAAGTTCCCACTAGCGTCCTCAGTTTTGATGAGGGATGTTTTTGTTGACGATGTCGTTTCCGGGGAAGACAGTGAGATGAACGCACTCAATCTACAAAAACAGCTGATCGGTATTTGTGCAAGCGCAGGCTTTGAGCTGCGCAAGTGGCACAGTAACTCGCCGGCGATACTCGCCGCAGTGCCCTCGGACTTTCATGGTGAGCGGCCTGAAGCCTTATCTTTCGCTGATGTAGAAAAAGATCCCTCGATAAAGGTTCTCGGGCTTCAATGGAACCCCACTTCAGATAGTTTTTCTTTTAAAGTCAAAACTTCTAATTTAAATTGTACAAAACGGGCAATACTGTCAGATATTGCAAGAATTTACGATCCGATAGGATTTTTATCACCGGTAATATTACACGCTAAATATCTAATGCAACTACTTTGGATAGCAGGTACAGGTTGGGATGAGTCACCTCCTATTGATATCGTAAATGCTTGGCTAAGCTTTGTCAAGCAACTTCCACTCTTATCGCAGTGTGTTTTTCCGCGTCACATATTTTCTAATTCAATTTCTATTGAACTTCACGGTTTTGCTGACGCCTCCGAACGAGCTTATGCCGGGTGTGTGTATATCCGGTGTAAATGTAGTGATGGTCAAACTCGGGTCTCCCTTGTTTTGGCAAAAACAAGGGTTGCACCTCTAAAACGATTGTCGATCCCCCGATTAGAACTTATGGCAGCGCTATTACTAGCGAAGTTAATTAGTAAAGTTATGCTCGCCTACGGCGACCGAATTCATTTCGATCATGTCTACGCATGGTCCGATTCCACGATTGTGTTAGCATGGCTACGCTCATCGCCACATGAATGGAAGACGTTTGTGTCCAATCGCACAAGTGACATACTGTCACGGGTGCCTGCCAATTGTTGGCGACATGTACCGTCGTTCGATAACCCAGCTGACTCGGCTTCCCGGGGAATGCTGCCCGCGGTGTTCATCGAACACTCTTTATGGTTTCATGGTCCTAGTTGGTTACAAACTGAGCCAAATACTTGGCCGGTTCTGAATCAAAATATAAATACTATGGAAGAAAAACGTAATCTTCCCATTATTGCACATCCTTCTTCTGTAGGTAAAGAAGAAGAACCTGAGTTTCTTTCAAAATTTTCTTCTTTAGGAAAACTTGTTCGTGTCGTTTCTTACATTTTTCGATTTTATTACAAGTGTAAAAAATCACAGATTGCCTTTCCGCGGCACATAACGGTGCTCGAGTATAATTCTAACTTAAAAAAGATTATAGGTATAGTTCAGCAGTCTACTTTCGTAGAAGATATTAAAAATATTTCAAATGGTAAATCGTCTACAAGTCAATTAAAACGCTTATCACCATTTCTAGATAAAGATAATTTGTTGCGTGTGGGTGGACGTTTGCATAAATCCTTGCTTTCATTCGAATCAAAACATCAATTGATACTTCCGAAGAAACATTACTTAACTACGTTAATAATCGATGATGCTCACATTACACACCTACACGCAGGTCCTCAGTCCACACAGTATTTATTGTTACAAAAATATTGGATTATATCTGGGCGGGATATAGTTAGACAGCGTATACATAAGTGTGTTCCGTGTTTTCGCGCGAGACCCACACACACACAGCCACAGATGGCTCCGTTGCCGAGCGTACGCGCACAGTCAGCGCGTCCTTTCATTAAAACAGCTGTTGATTATGCCGGCCCGTTCTATGTTCGTGCAAATAAAGTTAGAAATGCTAAAATAATAAAATCATATGTTGCGGTATTTGTTTGTATGAGCGTAAAGGCAATACATTTAGAGTTGGTTTCTGATCTTACGACAGAATCTTTCCTCGCGGCTTTACGACGATTCACGTCTCGCAGAGGTTTATGTACAGATATTTATTCCGATAACGGAAAGAACTTTGTAGGATGTAGCAACCATCTTCGTGAGTTGTATACATTTTTAAATTCAGACGCCGTTCAAAGGACATTACATGAACAGGTACTTAAACAAAACTTGACATTTCACTTTCAACCTGTTACTGGGTCACATTTCTGTGGTTTAGTAGAAGCAGGCGTTAAAAGTTTCAAACATCATTTACATCGTGTTATAGGAACTCGTACTCAAACTTACGACGAAATGCACACTTTACTCTGTCAAATCGAGGCAGTCTTAAATTCACGTCCCTTATGCGTCTTGAGTTCAGATGCGTCAGATCCACAACCGCTGACTCCAGCGCATTTTTTGGTTGGTGGACCTCTTACGGCCCTACCTGACATTTCATTGACAGAATTCAATACTGATAGGCTTAATCGTTGGCAGTGGGTGCAACAATGCATTCAACATTTCTGGAAGAGGTGGAGTCGTGAATATTTACACGAAATCCAACAAACACATAAATGGTTTCATAATCGCGGCCCTCCTATTAGTGAAGGTATGATTGTTGTGGTGCGCGATGATAATTTGCCGGTTTTACAGTGGAGATTGGCACGGGTGCATGCTCTGCATCCAGGTACGGATAATATAACACGTACCGTAACCCTTCGAATGGGCAACTCTTATACTAAGAGACCTGTGGTAAAAATCTGCCCCATTCCTTTGCAATAGTTTTCGTTTCTTTTTCATTAATCAGCAGTACGTACATACTCATTATTAGTTTATAGTTTTCTTTAGTGTAGTATAATTACAAACAATTTTCATGTTAAAAGCAACCACGTTCTTTTAAGGTGAGCGGCATGTTCCAGCGGAACAGATGATATATTTTTCGTTCGAATTTCTTTCATTATTTTCTTATGTAGGTAGCGTATTAAAGACATACACAATTTTGAGGGTAGATCAAAACCGTTCACAATATTTCTATTGGCTGTTTTGGTGTGACGCCTCTATTGTCTTTCGAAACGGCGAAAGGAAGCCATTTTGAGAGTTGCTTGTTCGACGCCTTCCGATACAGCCGCGCGCGCATCCTTCGTGTTTTCGCACAGTGCCGCTCGCGCTTCAATATCATATAAGACCTCTAGTGATCGTTCCATAAGAGACACAAACTACAGTCCCAGCATCATTCCTCACCTATGGACCTAGAAAGTGCGGTGAATTCTCAGTGCAAGCCGGACACGACCCTGGACCTGCTAGATTGACGAGACCAGGTTAGTTGCGCCATACAGCCTACTGAAACTCCCGTACATTGGGGTTTTGTTTATAAAGTCAATAAAGATAACGGTACACAATCAAAATAGTAACTCATCATTTAATTTTAAACAAGGAAATGATGGAATCATCATCATACATAATTTGAATAGTAGGTAATTATGATTTTTTTTTACTACTAATCTCATTTTGTGACTTACAACTTATAAGTTAAATGAACAAATCAAGATATTGAGGAAAAAATAATACTTACAATCAAAATTATAAAATGTTCATCAATGAATCATACCCAATTCTGAGTAATAATAATTGTGGAAGGTAGAAACATAGATTAAACAAAAATTTTATGAAGAAAATAAGGTACAATGAAAAACATTGGTTTTTACTATGTAGAGTTCAATTCAGTTCATCTTTTTACACATATTTGGACAAGCACAATGAGTGTGAATGAATTATCTGTAGATGAATGGTAATGTAATTGAGTAGTAATGTCTACAATTAAACCAGCTGTTCCAAGAATCGTCTTGAATTCCGATTGAATTTCTAATCAGAATTCATTACATGCATTACATGAAGCAATTTTGACATCAATGGTATTCAAGAGAAATACAGCTACAATTTTAATTGTACCTCAATTTGGACAGTTTATTCAAAGAAAAACAAAAAAATCACCTCAAACTCGGCTCTGTTCACCTCCCATTGTGATCTCTCCAGCTCGAATCTCGCCCATTCGTGTTGGATGAAATGTAGGATGCCCGGTATCGAATACTGGACACTTTGTCTAGGTTCGTCATTTTGTTTGTTATTTACACTGACTCCGATTTGAGATCCCACTTGCCCTCCGTTGTGATGAGATACGGAGCTATCATCCATGGCTGTGGGGATTTTCATGACATGGCCACCATTACCGAACTTTACTTGTCACACACCTATTTCGTAAAACTACGTACATGAACTATACGAATTGAAATACTAACACATCATTTTAACTATAATTCGACTATTATTCACATTGACGACACCATCAATAATTTCTAGCGACGAATTCATGAATGACAAAAATTATTATTGCATGACGGAAAGAAAAGTCGCAAGTCGCAACGACGTTCGTCCGCTGCATTGCTATTCTTTTTTTTCCAATGTTGCCAGTAAATAATTCGTTACTTTATCGATGCGATGTGGTAAAAAACCGGTGAATAAACCGAACCATACTTGTCAACATACGAATCAAGCAGATTTCGTTGTATTACATGACACTGTACAACACTATTCCATACCGGAAACTAGGGAACCTCTACCGCGTGTGTGAAGAACTATATAGTTGTATTCATGAGACGTGCTGAGTGTGGCAGGCGGCGCGAAGCCGGCTCAATCAATCCAATCAATTGAATCAATCCACGGCACCGGCGCATTGCGCCGCCATTTTGATTCTTGAACTGGACTTGAAATGAAAGGCAAGGCATTTTGGTTAAAATA
Source organism: Xanthorhoe designata (assembly GCA_963582015.1). Lineage (NCBI taxonomy): Eukaryota > Metazoa > Arthropoda > Insecta > Lepidoptera > Geometridae > Xanthorhoe > Xanthorhoe designata. Next base: position 11,501,295 of record OY757039.1, read on the forward strand.
GTATTGTGAATTCATAATCAGTGATTAGAAGTTGTAAATGTCCAATTCTTTATCATTTTATAGCGGCAATCGTTTCTGTAGTGTGATTTTGTTGAATGAGTGCCAAATCAATTTATTTTCGGAGTCGGTGACGCTGTGGCGCAGTAGTGTCTGTTGAGTGTTCACTATTGTAAATTGTTCATTTCAGACACAATGTCCAGATATGGCGACTGTAAAGTCTATGTAGGAGACCTGGGCAGCAATGCTAGTAAGCCGGAGCTTGAAGATGCCTTTTCATATTACGGACCATTGAGAAATGTTTGGGTAGCCAGAAACCCTCCCGGCTTCGCTTTTGTAGAGTTTGAGGACCCTCGTGATGCAGAAGATGCTGTAAGTTATGATTCTCAGAGTTTCCCAAATCACAGTTCGTGAACCTATCAACTTAAAGATCGAGCCGTGGCTCTTTTTGCACTGGAACATCTAATTCTATTGATGCTAACTCAATGAACTTCTCGGCTCGTTTGGCTAGGTATATTGATTCGATTTTATTATTAATTATCAACAGATCCGAGGTTTGGACGGAAGAACAATATGCGGTAGACGAGCTCGCGTAGAAATGTCAAATGGAAGTCGCGGGTACGGAGGCAGGGGGCCCCCGCCGCGCTCTCGGTTGCCGCCGCGGCCCTACGACGACCGCTGCTACGACTGCGGAGACCGCGGCCACTACGCGAGGGATTGCTCAAGGCGACGCCGTCGAAGGTGACATGTCTATACTAATCCAACCCTCTGGGACTCAGCTCCATGGAGTGGAATCTCATAACGTACCTAACATTGAAGAACACTGCTTCAATAAACTATAATAATAATTTCATCATGTAACTTGCATTTAAAAGATTCCATCCCAACATTTGGACTCGTAAACCAATGATAACTATGTTATAGGTTATCATTGGCCTGTGCGCCGAGAACCAATTCGTCAGTGTCTGCACTTCTTATTGTCTGCGCTACGTAGTGTTTCACTTCGCGGCGTGTACTCCATTGAGTCGGCCGCATCGGTAACATGGCTTCGTGAACTACGTAGCTACAGCCTACGTGCCTAACTACTCGAGAACTTCATTGAGACTAATGTTCGTTCCTCGCGGCGCGCCCCGCCACGCACATCTCTTGTAATCACTGCGTGCACCCAGTGAGTTACACACCTTTTTCAATAATTGTGTTAACGACGAAGAGCAAACCAAATAGAGGTAGTATCTAGTGTAGTGTGAGCTAGAGTTAACTGGAGCAGCGACGAACATCATCACCGCCAACCGACCTGCAAGTCCTGACGAGAACCTTTGATCAACAAACATACTGACACCTGCGGGAATCAAATCAATCATCAACTTCGCTACATGGATACCTAGGCTTTGTTTCAGGGGTAGCGCCTGCGCCGTGCGTGTGAGTAATGTCTGCTGTGTTATGTTTCAGCCGCTCGCGCTCGCGCCGCCGCACCCGCTCGCGCTCGCCGCGCTCGGGCTCGCGCAGTCGCTCGCGCAGCCGCTCGCGCTCGCGCTCGGCCAAGCCGCGCTCGATGTCGCGCTCGAGATCCAGATCCCCGTCAAAAGAATCCAAAAAGTCTAACTAGACCACTAGACTTTGCATTATCATCTCCGTATTCAAATAAACTGACTAGTGTGTGAATTGTTTGCTTTCCACCGTATTGTCGTAAGATTTATCATTCCTAAGTATTTCGATTTTTAACAAACTGTATTGATTTTGTGATCAATAAATTGACGTTTTTTAAACATGTTTATGGTTTTCTTCTTATTTATATGTACCAATATACCTTTCTTAAAGATGAGGGGAATTATTGTGTTGTCTACAAGTCACTTGTCTAAAATTTCGAATGGAATCATAAAAATACGGGTGTTTCCTATGTTCACTTCACTCACATTTAGTTCGATGCCCAGTTAAAGCACGCAATTTTAAAAATAAAATAACTTTCTTATTTACAATCATGGGGACGACAATTTACTAAAAGTTTCATCAAGTAACAGTGTGGGTAGGTGTAATGAGTAGGTACAGTACCACAAAAAAATAGTAGCAATTTGGTAGCAATTCTTGGATATACTCTTAGTTCCATACGCTTCAGACAACCTGCCAACCTGACGCTAACCATCTTTCTCTTCACACACCGGTCAGATAGGTTTGTGGCACTGCAAGTAGAAGCGCTCGTGGCGAAGCTTGCTAAGACGTTCTTGATTGATCGTCGAAGTTAAGCAACGTTCTGAGCGGTCACTACTTGGACGGGTGACAAGTGTGCAAGTGGCATTTTCATCTGAGCGCTTCCGTGCTTCGGAGGGCAGTGGGCACGTTAAATTGTCGGTCCCGGCTTTTAAAGTCGTTAAGCCATGACGGAGGCCTTTAGGCGGCCTAAAAACTCCGTCACCAGAGTTGGCCACTTGCTCATACGAACGAACGAACGAACTGCAAGTTGTTTTTCATGATGCTGATCAACATTCCTTCCTAAGTATAATTTATGATGAAAATAAGTTTTGTTTTATCTAAATATGGGTAATCAATTAACGATGACCTGTGGCGCGCGGTAGTCGGAAGCCCGTTTGGGACGCGGAGGTTGCGGCTTCGATCACCGCCACGAGCGGTTCATAACCGTGCGTGGTATATACGGTTGTGTAGTCCGGCCAATCGGACTATGGAAAATTACGAGCTATAGTATAGTAATTAAAATATCAGTCATCTGATTACCATTACACCATTCAGTTGCTTAGCTTGGGATTAGATGACTCTGTGTGAAATTTCAAGGATATTTATTAACACAAAACAACAAGAATTATTTCTTTGATTTGTTTATTAACACTTATTAAAACGTTCTACATTTACGATGTTTTACATAAAACTGTTTTTACAAAATGGCGATCTGTATAACTATAGGTACTTTTATGCAATAAGTTTGGCTTATTTTGACCATATTTTTTACAAAATAATAAAAGTTCCTTAGAACCATAGAAAAACAATTGTTAGGCTTAAAGTAAAATTCATTTTGAGATCATTTAATGATTATTTATATTTATACATACAATACCTACATCATTATTTATTCAAACATTTGAAAAAGCAAAATCGTATCGCATTTGCCCTTCATCAATATACTTATTGGATAGTACAAAAATAACTTTATGTTAATCTCACTTATTCAATCTTTTACACTAAATAAAGTAGGTAGTAAACTATAAGACAAATATTATAATAATGATCTATACAGGGTTATTATTATAAAAAAAATTGTAAGTAAAGATTCAACTTAAATTCTCTGCGCTCACCGTATATTTGGCAACCGGAAATGAACTTATAAATATTTTCAAAGCATTTAAAACACACTTATTTTTTTAGGCATCTACTTAAAATACAGATGTCAGTTTTGTTGTGCATTATTCTAAACATTAGTCAGTCCTTCGTTTTCCTCTAGGTACATCAAAATAAAAGGACTATTTTTATAGTATAAAGTATGCACAACAAAACATACACCTCTCAAGATTAGTAGTTAAATAAAATTGTTCTATGAAAACTATTTGATTAGAACCTAAGCGGTAATTTTAAAAAATATTGCAATGTTTTATCAACACAAGATATCAGTCAATTTTAAAGATGGATACCGTAGGTACTGGGTTTTAACTATTTCGGTGGATATTTACAACAAATTACTTATATTTTTAGTTAGTATAAAAAAAATGAACGCCAACGTTGAAAGTGTTTTGATCAAGATACAACCCCTGACATTAGTGGCAATTCGGAGTGTCGCAAAAGCTAAACTAAACTAAACTAAACGTTTTTTGCAATTTGCAGGACAATAGTGGCAAACTATTGTCCTGCAAATTGCAAAAAACGCAAGAAAATGTTAATTTCACGCGCTACCTGTTCGCTTTCACCATAAATGAATGAATGACATCAAAATGTACCTAGGTACATAGTAGATTACTGCGCTAATCAATTATTGTTCGTTGCTATCTCAAATGAACTGATTCTGTGTAGGTCAATATAACATAGAAAGATATGATAATCTTTCGATAAAGTCAGTAGGTAGGTACAAGGAGTATTTAAAAAAAGTAACCAAAGATTGTATTGTAGGTATTACAAAAAAATTTAAATATAAAATTATAAGCAGAGGAAATTTTGAAACTGGGGGCTATTCGGAGTGTCGCAAAAGCTAAACTAACCTAACTAAAACTATTGCCATCCTTTTTATTCCCATCGCTATGAAAGGGACGGCAACAATTTTAGTTAGCTTAGTTTAGCTTTTGCGACACTCAGAATTGCCACTACTGTTAACTTATTTGTTATTAAAATATATCTGTTTTAGTTCATAAATAGGTGCGAAATATCAATTTTATCTTTTTAGCACGAGCGTTATATTGTCATTATGAAAAGATAAAAAAAATGCATTTGGTTGTTACCTTACAACAGCTGTATTTTCGTCTACCTACTTGTTTAAATTATTGCGGGCAGTGTCTTCTAAAATTTGTTCGTGATGCGATTAGACCAAGATTAAATATAAATAGGAAATTTGAAAGTTTGTATTTATTTCAATGACGCCTCAACTAGTGATCCGTTTATGTTGAAACTAAGAATAGGTGTATATTGTGAAATTGCGTACGTAGTATAAAATGTTAATATCTTGGGAGCGATACCGCGAGCGGAAGTTTGTAGTAAATAAATACTCTTTTATAAACGTTAAATGAGTTTACCTTACCTGGTATATATAAAATGGACGAGGACAATATCTGCAAATGAAGCCACATATTATCAAAATAATGGATCTTACAGAATAATTGACGCCATGCCGATAATTAAAAAAATAACATTAAAAACAGTACTTAAACGTACTAAATTAATAAAATACTTCTCTTGCAAGTTACTTGTTATTTTTACTAAACTAAAAGTCTTCATTCGTTAAAGGTACTATGTTTCAATATATTATTTAAAATCAGCAACATTTTAGTAAAAATATCAACTAACGATGCGTTGAAGATTTATACATTCACAAGATCATTTTTCGTACAATTTTCTGCACCAACATTAAAAATAATTTGGGTTGCATTGTTATATACAAAAACAGTAACACTACGAAATACACATGAATATAATTACTATCACATACATACATATTATCATGTTCACATCTCTAAGAGACTTTAAAGTACAGAGCCTGTATACTTTGAGGAAAATGAATTAGGCCATTCGTAACAATCTTTATCCGCTCACAACATTATACAATAAAACAGGTCAAGTGCGTTTCGACACGCTCATTAAAGGGTTCCGTAGTCGTCTAATGTGCAAAGCAAAGATCGATTTAGATGTCCATTATATGTTTTATACAGTTAAACAATTTAATGAACAATTTACAAATACCTACCTAAGTAATTTTTTTTTTCATTTTATTGGTTGATCCTACTTGGCTGCAATATTTTATAAAGACCTATCTAACGACAACCCACACTAACGAGTAGACAAGGAAAATATATTCACCCCCACTTGGCGTGGGAGAGATACCCCTGAAAAAACTTTGTCGGTGTGAATTATGTATCTTCATGCCAAATTACAGTTTTCTAGTAGGTAGGTATAGATATTCCATTTCACGAAGTCCGTTGAGCTTTAAATGTCATAGTGAATGCATGTCCTGTTTTAGTGCGCGTAAGCTCAGAAGCAATCAGAGCCCTTACTCTGGAACAACGAAAAACGAAGTTTCGTGACAATTTTCGGGGTCAGGGCCCTTACTCTGCAAAACGAAAAACGAAGTTTCGTGACAATTTTCGGGGTCAGCTTATGTTGGTGAACTTTTACGAATTCAGTATCCACCAACATAAGCTGACCCCGAAAATTGTCACGAAACTTCGTTTTTCGTTTTGCAGAGTAAGGGCCCAGCTTATGTTGGTGGATACTGAATTCGTAATAGTTCACCAACATAATTAGAACCCAAAAATTGTCACGAAACTTCGTTTTTCGTTTTGCAAAGTAGCAGCGCAGTCTCGTCCGAGACGCGGTCACTATAATGGCTATTGTGTTCACGTCAGACTTTGGTAGCGAAGCGAGTACCGTCAGCATGACAACTAAGCGCAAAGTTGGGGCTAAACGGACTTCATGAGATAGAACAATATATATATCAATACTTTTAGATAGAAATTTACAGGATTTTATCGCGTAACCTTTTATTATTTCCCGACGTTTCGGCTGTGTTGCAACAACCGTGTTCGCGAGCGAACTGTTGTTGCACCACAGCCGAAACGTGCGTCGGGAAATAATAAAAGGTAAATTACGCGATAAAATCCTGTAAATTTCTATCTAAAAGTATTAATTGTGATCGCGAAAGTTTAAGAAAGACTAATATATCAATAGTCTCTACGTAAAGCCGCGGACAGAACGGCGAACCTATAAGGGTTTCTTGACTACGGAACCCTAGAATTTAATATTATTCAGGACCTATCTGAATCTACAAATACCTCGATACAGACTCTGTGACAATGATATTGACGCGACGAAACCTAACAACACATACTCTAATACCTTCACCACGATCTCAACAGTCTCCGAATCTGAATTAGCGGCTGTTATACTTAGGGGCCAATATCTAGGTGTCTTATAAACTTTAAGCGAACGAATAAATACATTAATTTCTCAGAACGAATAATCCTACCTAATCCTACTAATAATAGTGGCAATTCGGAGTGTCGCTGCTAAACTAAACTAACTAAAATTAATGCCATCCTTTTTATTCCCATTGCTATGAAAGGGACGGCAACATTTTTGGTTAGTTAAGTTTAGCTTTTGCGATACTCCGAATTGCCACTATTATTAAGGTGAAAGTTTGTGTGTGAATGTTTGTTACTCTTTCACGCTTAAACGGCTGGACGGTTTTGAATGAAATTTGGTACCAGGATTGCTTATACCCTGGATTAAAATAGGCGGTTGATCCCGCCCGGTATTCCCACGTGAACGGGAACTTAACACCGCGGGCGCAGCTAGTCATCGATGTGAAAGTTTTGATGTTTGTTAACACCTAGTGAAATATGGTACATAATTGTAAAAACCCAACAAGCTGAGTCTCTGAAATCTATAAACCACCTAAGTTTAGTGGATTTTAGTATGACCAAGGACGATTGGTATGACTATGGTCATGTGGGTCATATAAGGATAAGATCGACAAAAAGTATGTTTGAAATTATTAAAAACCAATTGTATTTCTCTGTTATTTGTTTGCATACCATAGAACCAGTTAAGCCACCTTAGCATCGATTTTTGCGAACTATCTATAGATAGCTCTTCTACTTGGTCCTGTATGTTATAAAATATATAATTAACTGAATTGTGAAAATGCTTACTTGGTAAAACGTATTGAGTTTTCCACTAGAATTAATAGCAGAAGACTGACACCATTATTGAAAATCAGATATGATTTATCAAGGTTTTGAAAGTTTAATATCCTGTCAGCATGTTTAATTGAAAAGAGATGCCGAGAACTTTAACAGTCACTTGAGCTCCAGTAAACTCAGGCCTTAACATCTTCACTAGATGATGTATACAGCGTTAGGAGGCAATTTTGAAAGTTTTTGTCTCTCACAACACTTCTTTGTAATAAGTTAAAACTGCCACATATTTTTGGATTATTTTTATTTTAACTGCATTTATTTATTTATTAAATTTATTTTATCTTCCTGTATTTATATTTATTTATCTGTATGTATTGTTTGTGAGAGAAAAAAAATAAATGATTGATTGATTGATTGATTGATTTTGTGAGCAAGTGAACAACTCTGGTGACTAAAGACAGGCCCTTTTGTGCCGCTGTTTGAGGTCCTAAGCGGATAATAGGGTAAGTTTGTAACTTATAGATTTGGCCCCTAACTACAACAGATTTACTAATCCCTAAGGCCCCTTAATACAGTAACATCAAGCTTCTACGGAAATACTAAGTTATACTTGTCTTAAATTAGAAAAAAAGCTCCATACAGCTAACGATTGTTGAAATGTTTCCCTCATTTAGTTTAAAGATTATAAAAAATGGTCAGTATTTACATCTTTTTGATAAGCTCTTTATAAAAAGTTGTGTGATAAATGAGAAAATACGACTGACCTAAAATTAAAAAACATATTTCGAAACATTTTTACATCGAAACACTTTATAATATCGCACGTTCTATTAGAAAACTTTCGTTGTTAAAAGGATGTCATGTTCTGGCAGCAATTGATATCTAAAATTCATGATTTCGCTGTTACAATATTTTAAAATCTTGCTTCCTTCATACCAGCTATTTTTCTCCTTTACAATATAACAACGTACATTTACGTTTTTGTAACATTTTTTAGTGAAGAAACAGTAAGAGAGACAATTTGATTAGATGAAAAATCGTGGTTATACCAAAATGCTAGTCGTCATTTCCTCAAAGTAGGTACAAATCCCATAGATGGGTGAGGCCGCCAATTTTTACTGATGTAGCGCAGAAGTATTATGTTGGTAACGTTGTCACTTCTACGCGTCGGTGACGTAGAAGAGTGACGAATAATTGTTTAGGTCTGCGTAGACTTGTCCATTTATTTAATTTAATTTATTTAACTACACATTATTATATAATATACAGGGTAGCCCAAATTAGGAGGTCCAAAAATATTTTTCGGATAATATTCATCATTCCAATATCGACGCTACCAATAGCGTTGAAGCACCAAACGGTAGCGAATATTTACTTGTACGCCACCGGTACGTTGAAGTAAACGTTAAAAATCTCTGTGAATAATGCACGATTTGAGTTGAATTATAGATCCAAACATGGCTTTTACTTCTACTCACATGATGCACTGACTGTTTTTAGTGAAACACTTATACTTACATTTCTATGCACAAAAATCTTCCTATAAAAAAACTGTGTACACCTGCCTACTCTGACGGTTCACTGCAAAACTGTCAAAAAAGTGGCGGCTGCTATTTCTCTGTCGATAGATTATAGAAACTCAGTGTTGCAACCACCCGATTTTAAACTCCTTGACTCTCAGCCCTGTTAGACATGAAGAATATTGGTAGCGTTGACAAAGTGACGTTGAAGTAGGGTTTTTAACGAAAAACTTATTTAGAAAAGTTTTTAAAGAAAGTCTGTGATAACACGTTGTCAAATTAAAAGCAATAATAGCCATTTATATAAGCTTTTATATCATATCAGCTATGTCAAAATATCTCATAAACTTATTGCTACAGAGACTGTTGAAGTGTACCTTTACCTCGGCGGATGCCCATTATTGTGTGATTTTTCTACCATTTTTCAAGTTTTATTCGTAATATATTTTAAGTTTACTGTGTTACCTGAAGTAATTGTAATGTCTCTCCGAGCCCTTTAGATGCTTAATCCAACACGGTTATCGAAAATCAGATAGTTACTATACTTTTTAAAATACTGAGGGCGGAGATTTATTTTTTCGAAATCAGCAAAAATTGGCGGCCTCACCCAGATAATGTACCACAATATACAGACAAACAATTCATTATCTGTTGATGAAAACCACGTACAAAACCTAGACAAACAGTGACTTATTTTATAATTAAGAATGACAGTTGTATTCTTTGTAAGTTTCTCCACACATGATTGACAGGAAGTCCAATATGGTAGTAACCAAGACCCTCGGACTCATAGATTTTGTTCTGTCGCATGTTTCAGAAGACAGTGGTTTATATCCATATCATTGTCGTGATACTTTCATACCTCAAGTCTCCGCTTGCATTGGGTCCCAGGTTTCTTGACGAGGTGCGCGTTGACGGGCAGTTTCAAAGCTGTCCTTAGTTGTTCATTGTGTTCTTCCAGTGAATTTACGGCATAGTGTAGTACAAGCTCGTTGAGTGTTCTGTAATCAGACAGAAATGATAAGCCCAGACTCGGACGGAACGACCCATGACGAAAAATAGGGATGTTATTCTTTGTAGTGTGTCTTGTGTCTGTGTGTATTTGGCATAACATAACACTTGCATCAAGACTGGTTCAGCTTTTTCATAACTTTACTTAACAATGGTCTTGATCGTGAGCATTGAGATGTAAAAGTGTGATATCTCAGGGTAGGACTAATTTATACTTCTATACTAATATTATAAAGAGGTAAAGTTAGTTTGTTTGTATGTTTGGGGTAATCTCCGAAACTACTGATCCGATTTCAAAAATTCTTTCACCAATATGTGTCATGGACTTTCCGAATGAACATAGGCTATATTTTACCAAGGGAGGTACCACACAAGCGAAACCGCGGGCGAGTAAGCTTGTGTTAATAAACTGTTGTTTGGATGTACCGTTTCACTCAATTCATTAGACTATTTCATATTATTTACAGCCCTCTAACCCTAGTGACCTTTTACCAAAAACATGGAGAATCATTATACAATTTATGTTCAGAATATTCAGATATGTTTTTATAACAAGGTCATCGTCTGCAACAACTAAGTTGCATGGTAATTATTATATTATCATAATTTAGATTTCAATTAAATTTTGTTATAAATCGCGTCGCATTGTTTCTTATCAAAATAAAATAGGTTAAAACGCGATTAACAACCAAGTGAATGATTGAAATAGTTTCTACCTCATTGTTTGAATTTGAAATGAATGAATGAACACTTTATTGTTCACAGATAACAGACAAACTATAAAACCAGCATCAGTACAATAGGTATTTATCTATCCATCTTCTCAACCAACAAGTTTAAAATGAACTAGTTACTTGCAACTCTTCTTTTGGGGCTTAACATGTAAAAAATGTTCGGAGATAGCCAAGAACACGTTGCATGCAACATAAGAATAGATGAAATAGACGGCAATAATCATGAAATCCACTTACTCATAAACATTGTAGGGTTCAGCAAACCCATATCCTCGCTCAGTCTTAAAGATGATGCAATGGTAGATCAAGTTATTGCACACAATGGACAAAGCCAATTGTCCAGTAGAGTTAGGCCGAATCAGGAAGGTCCCTTCAGGTTTCCCAACGAGCATCTTCTCAGCTTTTTCCCGAGTACAGTTCACTTTCCAGGTTATAGATTCTCTGTGTGCGTACAGCTCCTCGAGTTTGTGAATGTTGTCATCTTCTAAAGCCTGGAGGTACTCGTCGGACTTGCCTCTGCCTTGTAACCACCTGCAGCAAAAAAATTAAATGTTACTTAAGTGCTTCCAATTGACACACTGATGCATAGTTTGTCAGTATAGGATGCAGGTTCAATCCCCATCCAGGACAAATACTTATGCGATGATCAAACTGTGCCAAAGCCTTGGGACTGCCAACAAGGACAAATGTATATATCTAGCTTAGATACAATTAGCAATTGTTGTGCAAGATTGTGTCTTAAAAAGCATGCCAGTTAGTAAGACCCAGTTAAATTTTCAGACTTAGTTTTAAAAGCATTCTGATGATACCTTAAAGAAAATTAATTGCCAAAGATAACTACAGACTATTTCATTTAATGGGAAGATTTTCGTCCAAACTAAAATCTGGTCTTATTCATAAAGATTTGTAAATTTAATATAGATTTAAGAATATTTTTTCTTGTTACTCTTATGTCAATGAAATGAGATAGCAACAGATTTAATATCCTTTTTAGCTAAAGTAGGTGTACCAAACCAACAAGCGGGGGTTATTATTTTACTATTAGACAAAGTAACTTACATTTTGTGTCGGTCCTTTTTTTTGTAAAGATCCATGACCTCAGATTTAAGCTTTGTAATTTCTCTTTCAAGCAACAGTTTCGCTTCAAGAGTGTTACGCAATATATCATTAAGTTCTCCTTGAGCTTGCTTTAAATTCTGCACTTTAGCTATTAACTGCCTGTTATTCTCCATAAACAGGTTTTTTTCATGCGGCTGGGCTTCTGTCTGCATCTTCTCTTGTAACTTCAAATGATCAGAGCACACTTTAACGGTCTCCTTAAAAGCATCAAGTGCTTGTCTCTTAAGATTCACCTCCTCCCTCAACCTTGTGTATTTATAAAACCTAACATCATAATCTCTTGTTTTGAAGACATATTTTTTATGTATCTCCTTGTATTTTGTTTCTAGGGAATCATCACTTATGTTTTCTCCTCCCTCATTTTCTTGGAGTCTTGAGAGCGGGTAGACTAGTTTAATGTCGAGACTGCTGTTGCAGTGAGCTAGCGAATACCGTGTGTAGAAATTAACCAGGTCCACAACTGAAGCGAATTCATATGGTTCACAGAACCCGTATCTCCCTTCATGTTTGTATATCTTAATTAGTTTGTTAGTTCCCCCTTTTCTCACGGTGAGGGTGTAGCCTGTTTCTTTGTTAGAAGCGTTGCGCACAAGAAAAGTGCCATCACGGGTATCTCTTAGTTTTTCTATGGCCTGGTCCCTGGAAAGATAGAAAACAGTTTTGTAACATAAGAAAGGCTATAAGATAGTTCTATCCATGTTCTAACTTAAAACAGAGTAAGTAGGCATTATTTGCAGAGGACAATAGATTCTAAAATGAATACCTATCTTTATGACTCAAGACTTAGGTTATGTTGCAAAATGCAGTTTGAGGTACAGGTGAACACTGAATTTAATAAGAATAAAGAAATAGGGTAACTTACCTTGTAATATCGCCCCAGTACCACTCGGCATTTTCTAGACTTTCATCTGATTGCTGAGGAAGTCCTATTTCAACCATTCTTTTGCACAGGACTTACGCCACTATCATAATCAATATAACATTAGCACTGCAAATTATTCGGCATACAAAGTCTCAGCTGGCTCTGCAATCGGAGCGGCTACTGGCGAACTTCCGCATTCGAGGTTAAAGGGGAATTAAACGGGTATTTCACTTTCTAATCACTCATGACCACAATTAACACTTATTATTAGAGCAGGTTTAACAGAAAAGGAGTCCGAAAAAGGAAATTTTTCACAGAAACATGAAGAAATGAATATCTAGATCACAAAGGAAATGGGCAGGCAAGATGGGACGATAGTTGCTATGCTAAAGCACACATCGTGGGTACAGTGGTCAAGTCGTCAAACTGAAAATTCGTGAATGTTCAGGAGAGCGAAAACAAAGTTCAATTAGTTGCCGTTAATCAGGGGTTATTCATAGGTATTGAAACCAAGGCTATATATTAACTTTAGGTAAAGGTCTTTATGCCAGTATATAACGAATTGCTAAAATGTTTTTAAAAATGAAGTTATCGCAGATTGGCGAGTTTATCATGGTTAGTTATAATAGGTAGTTATTTAAATGTACTCAGGTAAAATAGCCAATGTGGTAATTAGACGAGTATACTGTGGTGTGATACATCAATAAAATGCATTAATTCATAGTAAACTAGCCATAATGTAGAAGGTGGGATTCCTGTAATCCCTTAAACCAGGGATTCCCAAAGTCCTTGGGGTCGATATCGGTTTCCTAGGGGTCGACATAAACGAAAACTGATTTTCGGGGTCGACGAGGTCTAAAAATCGACCCCTATTAAATTAACACAAGTTCTTATTTAAAACTTTAAAGATAGGTAGGTACTGTATTGTTTATGTTGTGTCACGTCATCACGTGTACTAAGAATAATTAATATTTCTGTAGGAGATTGCATTGTTGTAGTAATGTAAAGTCTCAAGTTCGTACAAGATGAAAAACTCGACAAGTCAGTGGTGGAGCAAATTTAACTATGTCAGGCCATAGAATAAGAACCGACCAGCAGTCAGCTTATTCTATGAGCGCTATAAGCAAAATCAAGTGTCACATGACGTATTTTGTTAAAAACTTCGGCTCGCTGCGCTCGTTTGGTACGAAGCTCGCTTCGCTTGCACGGTAGCTTCTGGATATTTTGCTAGCAAATTAGTCTATGTCAGACCATAGAATAGGGACCGACCAACAGTCAGCCTTTACTGTGAGCACCATAAGCAAAATCAAGTGTCACATGACGAATTTTTCTTAAAAATTCCGGCTCGCTGCGCTCGCTTATTTCGAAGCTCGCTTCGCTCGCACGGTAAATCTATATCAGACCATAGAATAGGGACCGACCAACAGTCAGCCTTTTCTATGAGCATCAGAAGCATAATCAAGTATCACGTGAGGAATTTGTCTTAAAAATTTCGGCTCGCTGCGCTCGTTTGCCTCAAAGTTTGCTTCGCTCGCAAGGTAGCTTTTTAAATAAACTGTGTCAGACCATAGAATAGTAACCGACCAGCACTCATCCTTTTCTATGAGCACCAAAATCAAGTGTTACATGACGCATTGGTCTTAAACAAGTGGCAAAATTAAAAATTTTATGAGAACTTTTTCAATTACAAAAGAAGAGAGTAATTGCAGCACTCTTGAGGTGCATTTATATTCATATCTCTGACGATTCTCATCAGATCAAAAAAAGCGGCCTGCAATCAGCCGATTTTGATTGCAGGCATCAAAATCGGTTCACCCAGTCGACGAATTGAGAACCTCCTCCTTTTTTTAAGTCGTTTTTCGTTAAAAAATGTATTAACTTATTCACCGCGGGTAACACCGCGGGGCACGTATGTCTTTTTATTTTGTTAAATTTTGATAAGAAAATGAAGTCAACTTTACTCACTTAACCAAGTGCAAAGTTTTCCAATTGGTACCTTAGTACCTACTTACCTAGGTATTTTGTATCAATAGGAAAAAACTAAAGATAGGCTCCCTTATTCATAATAGTCTGCTAACAATTCTCACTCTGTCTTCTTCTACCTAAGTCAAAATGAAAAATAACACTATGTAGCAGCTGTTTTAAGTTAGCGTACCATTATGAATAAAGGGGTTGATCTTAAAAGTAGGTAATTTGGCCATGAGGGTCTGAGGTAACAGTACCTACATTCATTTTGGAAAAGGGGTCACTTGTCCAAAATAGTTTGGGGATCCCTGATCTATACCATTAAACTAGACCAAGGTTGAGAAGCCAAACCAAACTGTCACATTGGCCAATTGACCTAGGTGGTTATAATGTTTTTATAGTATTCGGTCGTGGTAAACTGATCAATCGGGCACATAGAACAGTTGACAATAGTAAAAAGTCATTTTTATGCAGATAGCTGAAAAAGAAATAGGTGATATCTTAGTCATTTTTATAGATATTTATGTGAAACTTTGCCACATTGTGCTCTTGACCTAAGCAATACTTTGCCCATCAAAAAGTAAAAAACGCCAAAATGCCAGATTGGCGACTTGACCACTGGAGTGACGACATTATTTCCGCTGCCATCACTCGGTATCGATATTAGCATTTATTACGAATCTAGCAAAAGGTTTGATTGCATTATGTTCACGAGTGAAACAGTAACTAATATCACTTCCATTTAGACAAATTATTACTTAGTTCACTAAAATGTAGCACTGTTCGCTTCTCAACTCAATCCGCCATGAAAATTATTTTTTATTTCATTCACTTTCTTCCTTCCTAGCCATTGACAATATCTTATTCTGAGTTCCTAGCTCGCTCGCTGCGCTGGCCTACAGATGGCGTTACAGAACAATCTACATCAATTGTCATGTCATTGTCTATTTTGACATTGACTGTTATTGGATTTATTTGGTGTAATTTTTTTTATTGTTTGGAAGAAATTAAAATTTAAAATGCGCCCCAGCATCTTTCTTTACTTTTTGGCGGAAATTTGAGATATCATGTTTTCTTTTTGTTTTATTTTCCGAAACTCGTGTTTTAGCGAATGTTGACAGGTTGACAGGTTGTGTAATAATTTGTATTTATGTACCCATACCATATCTTAAACTTGATAGTGGCTAAATGCAAAAGGCGTGTTATGCCAAAATAAAGAGAAAACTTTCACTCAACTCAACTCAATCAAATCAAATCAATCAAAAAGAAACTGTCATGTCAAAGTTTTTAGAAAAATAAAAAGAAAGAATGATTTTTAGAACTAAATTGTGTATTTGCTACGTGTTTACGATAATAAAATTTAAATCAATGTAAAAAAACATATTCGTATGAGTAAAAACTGTATTTAAAATGATATAAGCTGTAACAATTTTGTTGTGTCTTCCTGAGTTAGAAATACACACAGGAATACATTTCCTTCAAGATGTATTTCAGGAAAGTGTTATTTCTTTTGTGTTATTTATTTATGGATGTGTCTTCTACACATATATCTGGTGAATTTTCGACGGATGAATTCTTCAAGTTCTTAGTGAAATTCGGATTTCAAAAAACCGATCTTCACTTCCAAAAGGAAACATATGGCTACATATTTGGTAACATCACATCGAAAGTGAATTTTAAATATCCAATTACACTCGCTGTTCTGGATAGTAGACACTTCCTGCATTATTATAAAAGCCGAGATATAATAGACAAGGAAGCAGCATGCCAAGTTATGTTTCAAAACTTGAATACCACTGCCTATCATCCAAAGTGCAATGCCAATGGCCAGGACTTGTTCAGAAGGATACCCTGCGCTAAAAATGAGCTTTGTGTTGATGAAGACACACCATGGAATGTTATAAAGAATAATCAGTTCACTTATGTTATTCAGAATAGTGGACAACCAAGGTTAGTGCAGTTTCATTATTTTATGTTTTTATTTATAAGCCTGATGTTTCCCACTGCAGAGCAAAGGCCTCCCTTCCCTCATTCCATTGATCTCGGTTTTGTGCATCTTGGCGCCATTCTTTGTTGTAGGAGTCAAACTCGTCACGCCATCATCGCCTGGGTCTTCCACGTGGCCGTCGTTGTTGAGGCAACCAATCAGTGGTTGTTTTTGCCCATTGTTGTTGGCACATGCGGCTCACGTGCCCTGCCCAGTCCCACTTGAGCAGTTTCATTAGTAAATGTAATATTCTCTCTTTCGGAGGGCTAAAACATAATAGTCTGACCAATACCACATCGTAATAACAGGTGACATCATGGTTCAAACAGTGGTCTATTCTCAGTAAAAATAAAAAAAAAACGTTTCCAAACTAGACAGCTGGCTAATGTCAAAAAAGTCCGAAGTAATGTTGTGCACTGTTAATTTGTCTATGCAGGTTGCTTAAAAACTTCCTAATCAACAGATTTGATATATTGAGCTATCATAATATTGTTAATTGTTTACTAAATTTTTGTCTGAAACTAACCCCCTTATTCATAAAGATTTGTCTATATAATATAGATTTTAAATATGTTTTTTTCTTGTTACTCTTATGTCAATGAAAAGAGATAGCAACAGATTTAATATCCATTTTAGCTAATATAGGTTTACTGAACCATTATGAATAAGGGGGTAAGTCTGTGCTACCTCGTAAGGTATTGAAGTAGGTATTTTAAATAATGTAAATTCATAGTAATGTTGCTAGGTACCTGTTAGTTGTTAGGTATTCAAATCAACCACAATTAAATTGACAATAAATATAATTTTCCTGTTTACTTGTCTGTTTCTAATGATTGTAAAATCAGTTGAGTGACTAGTCATTCATGTTTAAATTCCCAGTCAACTTTGTCAAAGATAAAAGGCAACCTTATTTGAAAAGAATTGCTAAAAAAAATATTTCACCAGATCCATTATGGATCTGTACAACGGATCTTTTTTTTTTATTTTATTTTTTATTTATTTTAGGAACAACAAACAATTGTACACTAAGGCTAAAGTATACTTATAAATAAGATGTATTGCTAGTAGTTCTAAGAGTACAACCAGCCCCGTTGTCCACAAATTAAGTTACACAAAAACAAAAACAGAGGGTACTGGTGTAAAAGTACGCTATAATGTGACACAAGTTTTTTTTAGTTTGAACCTACTTAACCTAGTTCTGACAAGTACGACATTATTATGTCGAATACATACTTTCTAAATGTACCAGGTGAGGTTTCAAAGAATTCAACCTTTGTGAAATAGTTATTAAACTGTTTCATTATTCTATGTAGGGGTGCATGTTCACCAAACCAAATCTATTGAGATTGAACGATTTTTTTTACCTCAGTTAGTAGATAGTTGCCATAAAGTCACCCAACGGATCAGCTTATAGTCTTGCGACTGATCGCCGATAATATAAAAAAAAAAAAGAAAAAAAAGGTTTGTAGATAGTGTTGAATCAAAATGGTTTTCAAGAAAAAGACGAGCTATAATCTTACGAAATTGAAATCAGAATAAATAAACATTTTAATTTAGCCATATGTAATGAGTATTTTTCTTACAGATTCTGGTATGTCTCAATGGTGGCATGCTATCTTGACGAGGAAACCTGCTCATGGCATCACTATAGTGGAGCACCGGCGAAAGACAACAAGACTTTAACGGACATGCCTCAAATAGTCCAGTACGACTTCTGGCTGGTGAACGGAAGCCCCAACTTATCATTTTACAACACGTTGCTGTACCAATTCTCCTTTGACAGACAAAATACTTTGGAACTGTACCTTGTGTTTTGGTTGTGCTATATTATATTACTGCCGGTGCAAATTTATGCTGTTAGGTAAGTTATTAGATGTGTGTGTAAGCTTGTTGCATCATAAGCGATTGCCCTACTAACGAAGGCCTTTAGGCGGCCTAAAAACTCCGTCACCAGAGTTGGCTACTTGCTTATAATGAACGCCCCAGGGCTTGGAACCGGTTTGAAATTTACCTGTTCGGAACCGGTAAAAACCGTTGTTTCAATGTATTTCGTTCGGAACGCAAACGTTATCGCGAACTAATGAAAAACCTCAATGAACCGGTATATCCAAGTGTATCTAAAACGCGTAGGTTTTCAAAGGTGGCAAATCTTGGCGGCTAGGCGCGGCGCAGGCGTGGACGCTCGCTACGAGGGAAAAAAGGTTGTAGGTATTTTAAAAGTTTCAAACCGGTTTGAAACTTTTCCGGTTTCCAAGCCCTGGAACGCCCTACTAAATCAAACAACATGAAATTGATGTTGTCAAATATGACAAAAGGATCCTTAATGATCTTTCAGTCCCTGCTTTTAATTTAAGTTGTTAAGTCATGACAGAGGCCTTTAGGCGGCCTAAAAACTTAACATAGGCGGCTGGCTCATACAAACTTACTTTAACTTGCATCCTCTTGAGTCCTAGGTGTTCTCTATGACTAATAAATAATTCTCTAAGCCAAAAAAATTATTGTGTAAGTACCTATTCATTAGTCATCTGGTTACCATAACACAAGCATTAAGTTGCTTAGCTTGGAACTAGATGACGCTGTGTGAAATGTCCATTATTTATTTCTTATTGCTATTTATTACAGGACACAGAAACATCCAGTGACGAAACTGTTCACGTTCAGTCTTGTGCTAGAGTTCATTGCACTGTGTTTCAACGTACTACACACTGTGAAGTTTGCGGCAGATGGAGTTGGCTTCTCTGGGTTGGCGGTGGCTGGGGATATACTGGATATTATGAGCAGAGTAAGTTATCACACTAATATTATAAAGGTGAAAGTTTGTGTGTGTGTAAGTATGTAAGTTTGAATGTTTATTACTCTTTCACGCTCAAACAGCTGGATTTAACTATAGAATTAGCTATAGCAAGCGATATCACTGGTCATCTGTACTGAATGCAACTTCAGTCTATGAGCCGATGTTTCTAATTCCTTTGGAATAACAGTAGATGGCGCTAATCGGTTCTTCAACCGAAATACGATACTGATAGTTTCGTCTTTGCCGTCATAAGGTTTCGTGGCCGAGTGGTTATGGCAGCCCGGCCCGGTGATCGCTTGTATCGCGCGGGTTCGAATCCAGTCGAAGCCGTAAACTTTTAGTAAGATTTTTCATTTAAAATAAAAAATAAATATCCTTGGTCATTCCACACAGCGTCATCTAGTCCCAAGCTAAGCAATTTAATGCTTGCGTTATGGTAACCAGAAGACTGATATACTACATAGATACATTTTTTTTAAATAAGTACATACATAATAGTGGCAATTCTGAGTGTCGCAAAAGCTAAACTAAGCTAACTAAAATTGTTGCCGTCCCTTTCATAGCGATGGGAATAAAAAGGATGGCAATAATTTTAGTTAGCTTAGTTTAGCTTTTGCGACACTCAGAATTGCCCCCAATATTATACTTACATAGAAAAACGATTTATTACATCTTTTCAGACGCTATTCATGTTGCTTCTTCTCCTCTTGGCTAAAGGCTGGGCGGTGACGCGTTTGGAGCTGTCATACAAGCCACTCGTGTTCGGAGTGTGGCTCGCATATGGCATTGTACACATATTGCTATATGTATGGAATACGGTGAGCAATATTTACACACTGATTTTTGTACCTATACCCATCGAGGTAGTATTATAGAGCCACGATCAGACAAATAAAATGTAAACGCCAAAACTCGGCGCACGCTATGGAGTGCGCAGAGTTTTTCTTTTTTGCGTACAAGCGACATTGAACATTAAAACAAACGACATAACGTCTACATTCAAATGTCAAATGTCATTGTAGAACATTGAATTTGCACGCACATTTTTTGAGTGTTGTCAGCTATTAGATTGTGACTCTTTAATACTACCTCAATGCCTATACCTAATAAACTTGTATGCGCGTATCACACAGCAGTTGATGCGCAACTGCTTTTGGCGCCACTGAAAACCAGCGCTCAGTCATGATGCTGCTTGGAGCAAATGCTGAGGGGTAGCCTTATTTTCTTGTCACTCGATTGTCAATAAGTATTTTTCATTTGTATGTTACCCATGTTTGTGTTAGAAAGAATCAGGCAAGAACACGGTGGTGTGTGCCTAGCTTTTTTTTTAAAAGCGCTGCCTTATCAATTTAAATAGTCAAGCTTCAGTGGGAAGCCAGTCAAAAAAGTAAGGCATGTCAAAGCAAGTAAAAGTAATTAAAAAATTAACAAGTTAACACCTCAATGGCATTACACATATTGCTTTATGTATGGAATATGGTGAGCAATATTTACACACTGATTTATACAGAAGCATTCGGAATATTTATTTATTGATCCAGCTGTTCAATGAGTCTAGGTTTATTGTAGTTTAGAGTAAGTAAGTTCGTATGAGCAAGTGGCCAACTCTAGTGACGGAGTTTTTAGGCCGCCTAAAGGCCTCCGTAAAACATATTGCGCTCGGATAGCTTGCTTAGGCATTCTTAATAGTTAAATTCAAGTAATTTGAGGATCCGAAATATCACAATTAAATACACCGCAATTAAAATATAATTGAAATAAATATCCTTAGACATTTAACACAGCGTTATCTAGTCCCAAGCTATGCAACTTAGTGCCTGAGTTATGGTAACCATGACTGTTATACTGTTTAGATACATTTTTAGATAAAAGAAACCCAGACCCGGAACAAATATATTATGCAGATTTCGATCGGGGCGGGGATTTTTGAACAGATTATAAAAACGCCCGTGCCAACAAACACGGTTTATGTCCAGCTTTAATCAAATGTAATGTAATTGCCGAACAAGACAAGAATTATTATAATGTACAATTACAATCCAGTAATTATAGCCAGCTGGTTGTATAGATCGAATGAAATACACATAATATTGATAAGCGCTAATAAATTATGTTAAACACAGAAACATTAGTGGCAATTCTGAGTGTCGCAAAAGCTAAACTAAGCTAACTAAAATTGTTGCCGTCCCTTTCATAGCGATGGAAATAAAAAGGATGGCAATAGTTTTAGTTAGGTTAGTTTAGCTTTTGCGACACCCAGAATTGCCCCCATTATCTGCTTCCCCTATAACAAACAATATTACACATTGTTTGCACAACTGTTATCGATTGTAATTCACTAATAAGGTCAACTTAGTTGTGGTTCTTCTTTTAGATCTTAAAATAATAAAATGCAACGTATTTCGTATCTTTATTTCCAATCACCACCGCTAGAAAACTGCAATGTTATATATTTTTGAAATGGTCTTTTCACTAGTTTTCATTTGATACCCATGCTATGGAAAGAAAAAAAAACCACCCCCCACCCTTTTCTTTTTCATTTGCGGGCGCTATTTTGAAAATGTATATAGCCTATGTCACTATATGACAGTTCTGACACAAATTCAACGACACCTCATACCTACGTCAGCAGAATCCGTCCAGCCGTTGGACTGTAGTGTAGAGTGTGCCAAAGAAATGGACATACATAAATTATATACCTACCTACCTTACCTACATACATACGCTCTAAAAACATTACCCTCCCAGCGTAGTTGAGTAAAAAACGTATTCAAATCAAATACGTTTGAGAGCTACAATACCAGTAGGGTTACCGGCGTTTTTTGTGTAGTCTAGTAATCTATCCTCGCTCACGTGTCAAGTAGGTACTTATTCTAAATGTATGGATGTTAAGTTCATGCAAGTTACCGTGGGAGGGAGGCGCTGCACTGAATTTACATACATTTGTGATACTTGACTCAGTATAGAGGACAGTATCCAGTACCACGGTAAACTGCTGTTAACCTCCCAGATACTCAGCCACTTACACCTCTATTTTTACGTCGGGGGGTAAAACAATTTATTAAATTACAGACCGAGGTGGATATAATATAAAACAATTAACTATCTATTTTAAATGTTTTTTATTGGTGTTTACAATGTTAGAGACTCAAATAAATAAATAAACAATTTATTAAATTACAGACCGAAGTGGATATAATAGAAGAGATCGATGAATATCAGACTTGGCCAGGCTGGCTGATCCTAGCATTACGCGTCTCCATCATGACGTGGTTCGTGCTAGAACTACGGAACACTATGATGTATGAGCACAACATGGCGAAACTTAATTTCCTGCTGCACTTCGGCGCTTCGAGTCTGGTCTGGTTCGTGTATTTGCCCGTTATAGCGCTCATCGCGTTGCAAATTAGCCCGCTTTGGAGATTCAAGTTCATTTTGGGTGAGTTTTATCATTTCTATCGTACTTATTTTCTATCCTTTTTTTTTTCTATTTCTATCCTACAGGCGGTTTCTCAAATAACTAATTTGACACTGGTGGCTATTCGTGATGTCGCCAAAGCTAAACTAAACTGATTTGACAGCACTAAAATTGATGCCATCCTTTTAATTGCGATCGTTATGAAAGAGACGGCAATATTTTTAGGGCTGTCAAATTAAGTAGTTCAGTTTAGTTTTGGCGACATCCCGAATTGCTACTACTGTCACGTTATTTTACCGTAGATTAGTTAATTTTTGAGATGATCTGCGTTATAGAAACCGACTGTAGGTATGATTGATTCCCCAAGCATACCTACAAACAAACTTTACCTCTTTATAATATTAAGGCTCAACTCACACCAAAAGAACGGCGAAGCGCAGCGAAGCGGAGCGCGGTTTCAGTGTCATATGAATTTGAACTATTTTCATTACTTATATCGCAGAGAAGGCGCGCGTATTGGAATTCGCCGGAATTCCCGCGGCGCCGCGGGCATCCGCGCGACTCGGTCGAGTTTCTCATGCGATAATAAGTATCATAGTAATGAAAATAAAGTTAAAATTCATATGACACTGAAACCGCGCTCCGCTTCGCTGCGCTTCGCCGCTCTTTTGGTGTGAGTTGAGCCTATATCTACCCTCAAAACCGATAAGTTTTTGAAACAGGCCGGTAATAATGTAGCGAGCATTTCTGTAATAGTTGTATTGTTTTGCAGGTATAACATATTCGGCAGACTGCTTGGCTTTCTGCGTGATGGCGCATCTCCTGTGGCCGACGCGATCCGAACAATACTTACTTCTAGCGCCCTCTGACTACACAGGTGTGTGTATTTACAACCTAAAATTACATTTTAAAGTGTCTATTCATAGAACAGGTAAGTTTGAAAACATTGCGGGTTCGATCCCCGCTGCGGGACAAATGTTTGCATGATCTGCAAATATTTGTTTCGTGTCTGGGTGTTTTCTATGTATAATATGTATGTATTTACAAAAAAAAATGTATCTATGTAGTTTATCAGTCATCTGGTTACCATAACACAAGCATTAAATTGCTTAGCTTGGGACTAGATGACGCCGTGTGAAATGTCCAAGGATATTTATTATTTATTTATTTTATTTGCGAGTTGTATTAGACTCAACTCACACCAAAAGAGCATCGAAGAGCAGCGAAGCGAAGCGCCGTTTCAGTGTCATACGAATTGCAACTTTATTTTAATTACTATAATACTTATTATCGCATGAGAAACTCGAACGAGTCGCGAGGATGCCCGCGGCTTCGCGGGAATTCCGGCGAATTCCAATACGCGCGCCTTCTCTGCGATAATAAGTTGATAGAGTATACTCCCGAGGTGATCCCATTAAACAATTTTGAAAATCTTATGAGCATTTCCTGATGAGCATTGAGCATGAGTTATGAACAGAAATGCACCTTGAGAAGGACAATTGCTCTCTTACGAAATTGAAGTCAGTTTTTTTTTGTAAGTACTAAACATGTTTTAATTTCCAGCCGGGCTAGAAGAGCTGGATGAGTTCAACGAATCTCCACATGTAGTGCACAGCGACACCGTCGCGCTCACCGCGGCGGAGACCATCAACGCGGATGATGAAGAGGTTATATTCACAAGAGCCTCACACAAAAACGGTATCGCCTTCTCATAGCCGAGCGAACCTTGAATGAGGTAGGTACCTAAGATTTCGGTGGAAAAAGTATTGCTTTCTAAAGCCGGGGTCTGGTGATCATGACGCACAACGCGACGGAACAAGAGAACATTCTCGACGTTTTTCATATGATTGAGTGTCCGGCAACGCATACCGCAGCGTTGTGCGTCATGATCACCAGACCCCGGCTTAAATGGTGGCTATTCGGGATGTCGCCAAAACTAAACTAAACTATGTAATTTGGCAATTAAAAATGTTGCCGTCCCTTTCAGAACAATCGAAATAAAAAGGATGGCATCAATTTTAGTGCTGTCAAATAGTTTAGTATAGCCACCATTAGAGCAAAAGTGGGAAGTACAGAGAAATTAAAGTGTTGCTTTTTAAGCAAAAAGAACAATGGACTTTATTTGTGTGATGTAAGATTCAGTGTTAAGTTATGTAAAGTTAAAGGATTTAGCTTTTTGGAAGCAAAAGACTATGAGTTGAGGTTAGGCGAATTCAATCGGATTGCTTTTTACATTGACTGCTCTTTTGAAAAACGTAGTGTAGGCTCTGAGATGAAATATACAGAACGTGAAGTCTGCCCGATATGTCTACCCTATACCTAATCTGAGTTCCTAGTTTCACCATCACTAATATTATAAAGGTGAAAGTTTGTGTGTGTATGTAAGTGTGTTTGTTACTCTTTCACGCTCAAACAGCTGGACGGATTTGAATGAAATTTGTTACCAGAATTTCTTATACCCTGGATTAAAAAATAGGCTACTTTGATCCCGGTATTCCCACGGGAACGGAAACTATTCACAGCGGGGCGCAGCTAGTTACAAATAAATCTATCATATGCATATTTCACGAATGCTATTTAACTTTGTTTATTGTTGCGTGTTTTATAGTGCATCAGATGACCGGCAGGAAAAAACTCGATATTTTATAAAAAAATAGGTAATTGTTGTAGCTCTTTAAGTTTTGCATTTACAAAGTAATACCATTTTCTTCACAGATAGGGCACATTGTCAGCTGAAGCACTAAAAATGATTTTAATAGATTCATAAAAACTATGTGCAACAATATAACATAGCTAAGCGAATTTCGTGAAGTAGAAAATCTATAACCAAATGATTGTACTAAGTAATGTTATAATAACATTTAACGAAGCACAAATATGGCGTTTAGTTTTCTTGTATCTAGGAATTCGAATTTAGGTGACTGTATATTGTTAGGACCACCAATATAAAAATAAGCTTAAAATAATGTCTATTGATAAGTTCATAGATTTTGTACATTCAGAGGCTCTACTTCAGATCAACTAAAACGAAGTTTCGTGTCAATTTTATTTAACCGTATTCATCTACCACCAACATAAGCTGACCCCGAAAATTGTGACGAAACTTCGTTTGCGTTGATTCCAAGTAGGGCATCGGCCCCCTGATTGTGTAACTTGTTTCACATTGTATCCAAGTTGTATCAAAGCAAAAATCACAGTAAATCGCGAAAACAACTGTCAAATATGACAGTAATTAACTAGGTTACTTACTAATTTACATAATCAGCGTTAAATCTGACAGTTATTTTCGCAATTTTCTGTGATTTTTGCTTTGATACAACTTGGATACAATGTGAAACAAGTTACACAATCCAGGGGCAGGTCTTACTATTATTGTTTTATGTCTTTGTTCTATAAATCAATATGCTTTTATAAAATTGTTTATATTTTGTGATAGGTCGATTTTGTTATATCTTTATGATATGTGCCAACTTTTGAACAAACTAAGTTTTGACACCGAGGTACCTAAAATGTAGCTTAGTATAGAGCTGTTGAAACCAGGGTCCTGATAGTAACTGGTTAAAAATACCTATGCATCCGATCATCGTTTTATTCTTCGTATCGTATCAAGCTCCGATTTTAGTTGTGGACGCCTTTACTTTCCTCCGTATCATACATAATGTCAAGACTCACGTGCTTATGAGTTCATATCGGACTTTTTGACGGGAATTTGAGAAATCATGTTTTCTTTTTGTTTTATTTTCCGAAACATGTGTTTTAGCGAATAATGTGTAATAATGGTGGATTATTAACTGTTGAGTGTTCGTGAACGTACATGTGTGGGCGTAAATTAAACAAAACTGGTTAACATTGCATTTCGAGTTCTCACAAAAAGTCAGTGTGATGCTTCAGTAAAGACCCACATCTTTACTGACTCATAACTTGAATTATAATATGACATGATAGTGGCTAAATGCGTGGCACAAGCCGTGCGAAGCCAAAATAAAGAAAAGAATAACGAGTTCATATCTCCTTTGATGATCGGACAAAATCCGACTCGCTATGGGTCGGGCCGTATCAGAGGGACGTATCATCACTATCCACGATTCGATAATGATACGCGTCATTCGGATACGGTGATCGGATCGGGCAAATGTCAGAACCCGGCTTTAAATACCTATTATATTATGTAATTCCAGATTAGTAAATAATTTGTGTAGCTAAATGTTTGTATAGTTGTGTACATTTTGTGTGAAATTTATTATTCAATATTGCACTTTATATTTAAGTACTGCTTTTAAATCATTTTAATTACTAACCGATGTTTGACAACCTTTCAATTCAGTAGTATATCCTTTTAATTCAATAGTAGTGGCAATTCGGAGTATCGCAAAAGCTTAACTTAACTAACCAAAAATGATGCCGTCCCTTTCATAGCGATGGGAATAAAAAGGATGGCATTAATTTTAGTTAGTTTAGTTTAGCTTTTGCGACACTCCGAATTGCCACTAGTACTAGTGTTATATTATCTGTAGCCTAAACACAGGTAGGTGAGTAATGTTTTTCATTGAGGAGTTCCATTGAACAGCTGACTCCATCATCAGATCAGCTTACTGTCATATATTGCATTGTTATCGAGATAAATACTCTGTGCAAATTTCAGCTCAATCGGTTGCTTTAAAATTCAGACGGATTTGAATGAATGAATGAAAATACTTTATTGCACACTTACAGAAAGGAACTTATGAACTAGTAACAATTTAGTAATAATTGTACAATGGGCGGTCTTATCGCTAAGAAGCGATCTCTTCCAGACAACCTGTGGATGGATTTGATAAGGACTTAGATACAAACATTGCAATAGTTAATTAAAAGGTTGTAAAAACAAAGTGTTATGGTTTTTGTTCTTATTTAAAAGCCTTGGAGCAGGTTCTTGTAGTTAGTAGATGATCTTCATGGATCAAGAATGCTTTTAAATTCCATGTAATTTTTGGCACGGATTTTTATAAAAATCGGTAATAATCTGTTTAAATTATTTAGATTTGTTTCGGCTATGACATCTGTAATAGGCTAATAAGTAAAATTAGGTTTTTACAGTCATACGCAATATAATTATAAACACACATTAAAGAAAGAAAAAAAAATCATTTATTCTTGTAGGACCTCAAGGATCACTTAAGTTTCGTCTTACATGCTAGGTGATTCTAATGCCTGTTCCAACGCGACTCCCTACACCAGGGAAAGAATCAGGCAAGAACCTGGTGGTGTAGGCCTAGCTTTTTTTAACAATCAAATATTTGTTTTCCGAATTCCCAAAAGACAAGGCAGCTTTATTTGAACTTAGCTTGATTTCTGCAAGATATTTTTTTAAACTGTCGTACAACAAAATGTAAAT
Source organism: Xanthorhoe designata (assembly GCA_963582015.1). Classification (NCBI taxonomy): domain Eukaryota; kingdom Metazoa; phylum Arthropoda; class Insecta; order Lepidoptera; family Geometridae; genus Xanthorhoe; species Xanthorhoe designata. Next base: position 11,529,419 of record OY757039.1, read on the forward strand.
CATTTGAAGCTTTATAAAATGCATTGTGTTAACCCTGTGGTCAACTTTGGTCATGATTGCCCATACTTCATTCACACAAACTTAATTGTACCTACATTTTTAATTGCGTATGATTGTAGAATATTGGCTGTGTGTATATAAATCAATCAAGTCTTATGAAAACGTTTTATAATGTTTTTGGGTTCGTACTATAGGAGCCGATTCAAGCGGTACGGGTCTTGTAACACGTAATAATAGTAAATTAGTCAATTAACAAATAGTTATCCTAAATATACTACGAGATTGTTTATTCAGTTTTTATATTATATCCGCTTTGGTGGGTCCCTAGCCTAAGATTGTCACTTGTATGACAAAGAACTATTCCCACTTACGTCTCGAATTCAGAGATCTATATAGTTCAATTTTTAAGCAGTTTAATAAAATATTAGTGGCAATTCTGAGTGTCGCAAAAGCTAAACTAAGCTAACTAAAATTGTTGCCGTCCCTTTCATAGCGATGGAAATAAAAAGGATGGCAATAATTTTAGTTAGTTTAGTTTAGCTTTTGCGACACTCAGAATTGCCCCCATTGTGTCATATAATTGTGTACTTATCTAAATATGAATTTTGTACCTGCATTTAAAATTTTGCTTCAATTAATCTTATGTATTTTATATTCGCACATTTTAGAAGTGAAAATTAATATCATACACCATTTTCATTTAAAAAATAACACGCAATCAATAAGAACAATTTTTAAGTACTAAAATACAAATATCGACATGACGATCGATTAAACTAAAACCTACTTTCTAAATGTGGAGATGTATTTTCTTTAAAAAATCTAGTAATTAATTTAATGTAATCCATACCTAGTCCTAGATTTGCTTGATATGTGAATTGTTTACTAATTACATTACCAATATCATTTTGATTTCTAAACTAATTCCAAATGTGGTTTGTGTTGATGAGTTTATGAATTAAAAATTATATATTTTCAATTGATATCGGTGTAAAAATTAGATTAGACATTTGCTTCGTAAGTCTGTTGTAAAAAAGTAATTTTAAGACAAACGAATTATTTATGAAGATTATAATATTGTTGTTATTTACACATTCCTAATAAAATTTTAATATCTTGAATTTGTAAGGCACAGCTACATATTTTTGTAGTACTAGGTACATACTTATTTTAAAAGTTATACAACACACATCATTACTTACTGTTATGTTATGAGCCTGTAATGTCCCACTGCAGGGCAAAGGCCTCCCTTCCTTCTCTCCATTCATCCCTGTTTTGGGCCACTGTGGACCAATCCTTTATGCTTCTTTAATTAAAAATCAAGCCACCGAAGCTTGTCTGAATTTGTACCTAAGGCCGTATACAGAAAGAAAGCTGGAAACTTATAAGCGCTTACCGGCGCTTGACAACGCTGGTCCGTTCTACACAAAGGAAGCATGTTGAAGCACAGTTGTATATAAATTTTAAATGGCAGCGCCCAGCGCTGACCAGCGCGTGTTGAAGCTTGTGGGAACTTGTCGGCACCGTTCAGTGCTTATCGGCGCGCGTTCATATATTTTCCTGCACTCTTACCAGCACTGTCAAAAGCTGGTAAACGCTTATAAGTTTCCAGCTTTCTTTCTGTATACGGCCTCATGCATATTATAAGAAACAATTTTGTTTTTTTTTAGCCTGTCAATCTTCCGATATAAAAAATTGTTCCGCGATAATTTAGAGATTTGACTTATTTTTAGGAGTCGAGTTATTAATATTTCGCTAAAACTAGATATTTTTAAGGCGTTACTTCTTACCATTTCTTTATTTTTGAACTCTACTTTGGTAGAATGTATTTAATTCTAGTGACAGCTTTTTGCAAATAATTGTTATTGTTGTAAAACATCAAAACGAACTCTGTTCTTACATAACTGTGTTTTGGTTCATTATATATTATCCTAATTTTTGCTCCTGAGAAGTTTGAATGTAGCTGTGAATTAAATGTAAATAAATTTTTTAGTGTTATTTACAGTTTGATGTTTTTTTTTATAATCTATGTTTCTTGTATCCATGATTTTATCGTTGAAACTAGTTAAAATATTCCTAGATTGCTAGCTAAGATAAGCAGCGACCGGCGTTCAAACATCAATATTTGGTTGCGCCTCTGTAGAGTTGCCTGCGGTTTTTGTGTAGATATATATAGAACCTATAGTAATCTATCCTCGCTCACGTGTCAGAATGTATGGAATTTTTAGTTCATGCAAGTTACCGGGGGAGGCGCTGCACTGGATGTTCATACATTTGTGATACTTGACTCGGTATCGAGAACAGTATCCAATACTACGGTAAACTGGCGTTAACCCTGACTACCCCGAAACATTTTCAAATGATTTTTTATGTAGTCAAATCTAAGTGTACTTGAGGATAGAGTTGTTAGCCTGTTAACTTTTTCTAATCTAATCTAATAAGCCCACTGGCTAAGACCTTCGTTTTCCCTTTTTCTATTTGCCACGGTATAGGGCTTCTGTTGGCCAGCTAGAGTAGTCGAGTTCCTCCCGCCATGCGCCATCTCTGCTTGGTCCGACCACGAAGGCGCTTATGAGTCATCTCACAGAAATCGGTAAAAATCTGGGAATTAGTAACATTACGTAGTAAATCTCAGTATTGTATTGGATGTGGTTTAGGAACACATAGTAGGGCCTAGGGGACAACCATACATTTTTTTATGAATACTTAGGTAAGTAGATAAATAAATAAGTTTGTAAATAAAAGAGCTTTTGCCAACAACAATAATTTATTTTCTCACACACATAGAATACATAAATAGAAAAGAATAAAGCTAGCACAGCACTTAGAGACATTATTATAACAATGATTAAGAATGCTTGTATTTTCGACATAAAACCAAGATAATTAAGTTAGGTACTGTTCAATATTTCCTTGAATTTGATTTGGGTAATCCTATCCTCATTCCATACAACTATTTTATAGAGTCGCGTACCTATTATAGTTTCTAAGTTATGACGTCACAACTCTTGAATGCCATCTTTATAGAGAAAGTAATTTTGTATAGGTAGGTAAGGTACGCGTTATACAGAATAATACCTAAGGAGTAGGTTTATTTTGTTCTTACATTCACAAACAAAGACAATTGAATTGACCCCTAGTCGATCATGTAATTAATTGATAATTTAAAATAAAATGATCTACCTACAGCAAAAAATATTAATAGTTTTTTTTGTTAAATCATAACTTCAACAGTTCTATAGTATACTTAAAACGTAGCAAAGTCTAAAAAAGTATTGATCCGAAAGGGATGACGCAAAGTAAGTAATTTTAAAAACGTGGTTTATACAATCTAAGGAGGTAAACAGGGTCGGACTGGAAGGGTGGCAAAAGCCAGGCGCCCCGCCTGAACCTAGACAAAAGCATAATTTGATTACGTCGGCATGTAATGAATGAGTTATTCATCATTACTATCATTCGCCTCCTACCCCCCCGCTAACCAGTTCATCAACCCTGAAGTTATACGAACTACAACTAACATTAAGAATTTTAAGATGCATCAATTCAAATAACTGGGTTGGGTATTAATGAGCGAGAGAAAAAGAATACACTCTTCTAAGGGCAAAGACAAGATTAAAGATGTCTGAAATGCTATGTAGATGTGGGGTTGGACGGTGGACGTGGTCTTATGGATGGTGACAGAGTGTGGGGATTATCACGCTATGGTACCTTCAGAGCGACAAAACCGGACAGGTCTGGAAAGCGTTGGCGCGATGACCTTGATTCGTACCTTAACCCCCTTATGCATATTGATTCAGTAAACCTACTTTAGCTAAAACGGATATTAAATCTGTTGCTATCTCTTTTCATTGACACAAGAGTAACAAGCAAAAAACATTCTTTAAATCCATATTAAATTGACAAATCTTTATGAATAAGACCATTAGAGGCTAGTGGAATACAACAAAAGTAGAAGAAGATGGAAGCGACAGAGGAGAACGTTGTTTAGTAAAGACAAAATAGATGAATAATGCTTCTAGCGTGTTAGAACAAAACAAAGTTAATAATATAAACGAAGTCCCAAGTGCTTTGTAGTCATTTTCGAGAGTGCCTAGTCGTAAGACTCGATATTTACACGAAGGGCGAAAGGACGACCTCGTTCATTTTTAGTATGCCCGTATATTAATAAATCTATGGACGTGCGTCCAGTCATGTCCATAAAATGGATTTAAGATATAGATACAGGCATACAGGTCATAAAAGTTCAAACGGTTTCGCTGATCCAAGGCTAGTATTTAGTAAAGACCTCGTGAGAAGCCGTACAACTGTGTTACACGTTGCACACTCTAATCCATGTCTGCTAGGTAGTGTACCTACATAGGTACTACATACAGTACTAGAATGACAGAGCTTGTTACACTATACGTGGGGTAAATAAAGATACATTCTTTTGCTTTTGTATTTGCGTAAAATGGATGAATAATCTATTATTTGTAAGACGATGATGATATAATATACCTACTGTACTGTATCTGTCCCTTTGAGTTAGGTACTTGCTTAAAAATACAAACATGATACTTTTGAATATTAAAGTACTTAGAAATAACAAATGCGAAATTACAAATAAATGTCATAACATAAATACCTACTTAGGTAAGTACCTACCCTAAATAGTAGGTAATTACCTACACGAAAGAATGTTTCATGCATGCAATTAATATTCTGACAGAAATAGAAATTTACCTATACAAAAACAACACTACATTATAGGGACGTCTACTAATTAGGGTAGTTAATGAAGCTTAACTATGCAGACCACACCTAGAAACAACCACTTATCCAATTGAAGTGAGAGAACAAAGTATATTATGTTTTACAATTAGGTACTATAAATTTCATTTTGTACTATATTTTTTATTATAAGTTGGGTTTAAATTTATTACATGATTTTTTTATAAACGAGTAGGTATAGGTAGGTATGTATTTTTATTTTTTAAATATATAATTTTGAATCTATCACCACAAACACAATACTAAAAGTATATACCTTAGCAAGTATGTCTGATGTCTGTTACTATGTAAGTACACTTAAATTTATACACATTATAATTGAAATTGTATTAATCACACACACTTTGAAGATTAAATACTTAATCATTATTTAAAATTTGGATTATATTGACTTTTAACAATTTAATTTATCATTTATTAGCTGAAACAGGAATGTACAAATTATACATTTTACGTTTTTTAATTAATATAATTTACCTAAGTTCAGTTTGAACTCAAATTATGGCGTAGAAAAATAATGACTTTTGTATATTTCAACACTTGTTTAATAAATAATTATAAAATTTCACTATATTATATTGCCATAATACTCCTTTTATCTTCTCTCTTATTTAAAAACTATTTTTCTAAAGACTGAGATGGGCAGCCTTGATTAAACGTCATTTAATCACATTCATGGAAGCTGTTTTTAAGCTTTGTATTAGCTTGTACCTTTTAGCTCATAGCTTGTACCATTTAGCTTATGGCTTGCCTCATTTAGCTTCCACAGTGTTTGAAGCTTTTAGTAGACTAAACAATGCACCTACCTACAGACAGCAATGAATATTGGTAACTTACGAGTACAATACCTACTTATTCTAGTAAGTAACATAAACAATAAAATTCTAAGCACATACACCATTATTTGATACCCGAGCAATGAAATAAAGGTGCATGAAATTTACCTAGCAAAAATACTACGTACATGATGAAACATATAACATACATTTTAATTATTTTAAATTAAACACACCACCACCTTATGTGATAGATAATTTTAGAGGAATACCGCAGCTTACTTATTCAAATAGTAATAGTAAGATAATAATATTAGAAGAACGTGGATCTACTAAAGTATTTTATAAATAAGTAACAACATAATTAATATCACTTCAAGAAACATCTTATAGTAGTACCTAATGAACGATTTCTAAAATTGCCTAAAGTACCTACCTACCTAGGTTAAAAATAGTTTTGTTATAAAGTTTTACTCTTCGCAAATATTATTATAAGTTAAATGTTAAGTAGAAAGAATAGTGATGGAGGTAGGTACAAACACGAAATTAAGATTTTAAAAGTGCACAGACCAAAAAAAATAATATTTGATCATACAATTAGATCAATGGAATAGTAGCCATAGGTACACAATGATCAAAACAAAGTTGACTCTTTGGCAGCCAAGGTGAACAAACCAAAATAGACTTTTCTTGTGGTGCATGGCAAACAGAACAATCTTAAAAACAGAAATAATGAATTTAAACTGTACCATGAACGAAAGCACCCTTAACATCAAAATACTTCTAATTTGATCTAGTAGGTACATACAAAGTAAACATGCATTGTTATCGTTCCACGAGTACGCCGTTTAATACGAAATTAATATCAGAATCGACTAGAATAGACGTGTTTATTTACGTTTATTTTACAGAGATTCATATCCTCCAACGTCCGTTCATAACAATAAATATTTTTATTAAAATCTATAAATAATCAGAACATTACCAAAGGTAAAAGTACATAACAACTTTATTAGAATGTTCAACAGTCAGTTAATCTTATATTTTACGATTTAGTAAGGTACATAGTGACACGAATTCTTACCGTAAATATTGATTTAATTCAATTATCTTTACAACAAACATGTTTATCTTACTCTAACTCAAATCTGAATACATCGACGAAGATACGAATGGAGATTTTATGTGCATACATTCGGATATTCTGTTATTCACTACAAACAATATCTGTAGCATTTATACTATTTTAGAATATAAGACATAAATTTAAGAGGGACGACATCCTATTTTAAGCGCTACCACCATTATCACAAACACCATACGATTAGGAGAATAAGCGTTTTAAGAGAACTTCCCAAGTGACTACTGTAAGCCTTACTGTCGTCGTCCACGGCTGGACACTGAGTTCACCGGGGCTAGGAGACGACGCGGCACCAGCAGGCGAGCATTCCCTCTCGCCGGTCTAACCGCTCCAGGCTGCTTCAGCTCAGCCAAATGCAAAGCGTAGCCATCGTTCAACGTAGTCGCCAAATTACCATACTTCTTACTAATCCGCCCAATTGCATAAATCTGCCGTGGTGAAAGTCCACAATTATTATACACGCTAATGTCTTTCCCAGAACCATAAGCGGCGTGTAAAATTACCCCGTGCTCATTTATAAGGCTCTTCAAATGAGCAGCTTTGTGCCCAAGCGGATCTGTCGAGAAACCATCGGAGAAGAACACTAATCCGTGGGGGAAATTGTGTTCAGCGAGCCAAGATATCACCTTCCTCTGTTGCATGTCCGGTCGGCCAGTTATGTAGAGTATAAGATAACCGAGATCTTGCCAGAAGCGAACGACATCTACAGCACCCGCTCTCACTTTGGGATCTCGACCAGTTACCGAAACACTGGCTGTGAAGGAACCGTCAATACTGAAAACGACGCATTCTGTTTGAGGAGGCACCACAGCAAGATGGAAATTGCAATGTGTGTGGTCGCCTCTGACCACAGCTCTCAATGGATAAACTCCGCAACTGACGCTCAGTCTATCAGCCAAAGTGTACGTTACTCGTCCAGTTTTATCTGTTACAGCAGTCGAGAGAAGCGTCCATTCGCCTGCAGGAGGATCTCTCATCATGTAAATGTCTACTTTCTCTCCAGTCAATGTAATCATATCAAGAGGACCATACATAAAGCGAGCAGTAAAAGTTTGTGGATTTCCCTCTTTAACAATGACGTCATTAGCCCTGTGATTGGCAGCGACGTTCTTTAATTTAACGGATGTTCGCTTTTTCATCCACTTTTCTCTCTCCTGTCCCGGTTTAAACATTGGACACTCTTTATCATCGGAATGTCCGTACAGAGATAAGTCAAAATGTCCTACTTGTCGCAATATAAAAGCTATCACATCAGAACTCTCCCAATAGCTAGCATGAAATAAATGCGGTAATGCGTTTGTAGGAAAGTTGGTCAATCCCTCTGGACAGTATAATGCATAGTCTAGTCGCTTGGGCCCCCACCACTTATGTTGCAAAGCATTCATGGTGATAAGAGGAATATTGTCAACAAGACCACTGACGGTACTTTGGACAGACGCTTCTGAAAGTCTCCTCAGAGCAGGCGTTGGTGGCATTTGTAAATGGTCACCGAATAGTTGAGGATGACTTTGTATCAATTCCATCAAATGATAAGGCTGGCCATTTCCTAAAGGATATTTTGTGTATCTCGCGACGTTTATAGGAGGCAGATTGGTAAATCTGGCAGACAGTAGTGGCTCTAGTCGCGAGCCAACTGGATCTGTAGGGTGGAATAAGTTGTAAACTTGTTGAAGTTGAGGCTTAACAATATCTTTGCCCTTATCATCGGAGATTTTTCTTGAAGCTAATATGAGTGAGAGCGGACTACCGAACGTGAAAAAGTCGCTTACTTCAAACTCAAACTTAACGTGATTTTCACTTGTGGAAGACGAGCGTCTCCTAGGCGTAGGTGCTTGTAAATGAGATTTATTCAAGTAGTTTTGTTCAGATGGATCATTTGGTATGATAATTTCCGTGTCCAAAATACTGTTTTCACTATCGTGGCGCGACTGATATTGTAATGCACGGTTCATGGCATCGAAAGCCAAGACTGAACCCATACTATCCCCTACGATACAGACTTGACCCGTGAAGCCATGCCCATCTTCAGACTTGAGAAACTCGTTATAAACAGCATTTGCTGAGTTTATCGTTTTTGTGACAGATTCGGAATAATCTGGAGAAGATGTAGCAATCAACGGTATAGCACCTATAGGTATAAGGTCATTAGTAAGTGAAGGGGATTCTGTAGTGGACGGCGAGCAGTCGAAACTATAAGGGCTCAATGTGGAGAGTACCCCCAAAGCCTCTGTACATACAGACGGACATGGGACTAGTTTTATGGCTATGTGCCCGACCAGACTTGGATAGTGTTGACGCATTACGGATTCAAAAGCACCTTTGAACGTAGTAACATCAGATTTCTTCGCAGTCATATCCGCATTGGCATCCAACACGCTGCCACCGTGGAATACGAGAATAAGTGCAGTTATGGAACAAGAATTGTGGACTGGTGTCTCGGGACATCCGTCAATACTGTGATGACTTTGCAGCGTAACTAATCTCCGGGATCCTCGTTCTGAAGTCACCCTCTTCAAAAATGACGGGTTGAAGATGCTATCCTCTTGCGAATCTCCCAAGGTTGGCGATATATCGATGTCAGCTTCGTCTAGGGAGCACATTGAAGACCATTTGTTGAAAGTTGACTCACAGTCGTAGAATTCGTCTTCGGAACCTGTTTCAGTCTCAGATTCTCTAACGAGAGTTTCCATTCTCCAGTTTGCTGCTTGCGTTTGTAAACTCTTAATGGATCCAGAGGATGTGGATCTTAGGTTGGATTTTAATGACTTGTGTTCTGAGGGAGGTGTTCTCTCTGGAGTTAAATGGTGTTGTATTTGGAGCCGCTTTTCATTTGTGTTCTTCTTCGTGACAACAGGACTCGCTATTTCTTCATTTTTCTCCAGACTGCTCATAGTAGCTGCTAGGGATTTAGAGTTTTCTTCTTCATCTTGTTCATCACAAGTCTCTCCAGCCATTTTCTTCTGCAGAGCCAATTGAGTTTGCCTTTCGATCTCTCTTATGTCTTCCATTGTAAGTCCATGCCACTCATCTTGCCAGGCCCAGGCCTGCCGGTGAGCTCTCAGCATAGTTTTTCTCAAAGCAACGTCATGGATGAACTTTTCTAATTTCGTTTGCATCCCCCAGTATCTAAATTCTACTTTGCAAAGCTTATAGGCACACATAAGTGATTTCCCACTAGGAGTAGGCTGAGTCTTTCCTTCTACATCTTTCCAATATTCATCCAGCCAGTTGTCGGAGAGAGGGCCTCTATTGCACGCTTGAGAGACAAATAGAGTAGGGTCCTCCTCTTTGACATAATCTGCACCATACAGTTGATCTTTTACAACATCAATAACATCAACGATTCTATTTTTATAATCACTGCCAGTTAACTGAAACACATTGTCCTGGTGTCCATTGTCACCATAGTAGTATGTTTCTATCTCTAAGGAGAATTTTTCAACAAACGGGCAGGTGTATCTTGTTTTAGTGTAAGGATAGGCATTCCAGGCTTCCTCTGACACTGTAAGGGCAGATTTTGGAAGGAGGCTTTTAAACCATCCTGGGAGATGGCTGCCGACATGATAAATCTTTTGTGTGTACTGACCTTTGCCTCCAGGCCCTTGTTCATAGGGTTCGTTGACTATGATTTCTACACCACTGCCTTCACCAGAGCTTTCATCTCGGCTCTTCTTGGCGATCATGTAGAGCTGAGCGATACGGTACTCCTCCACCGTAAGGGGCAGAGGTATCCGGTACTCTTTGATCAGCATTGTGGAGTACTACAGCTATCTGAAACAAGCCAGAAAGAAAAAAGCCTGTTAAGAATATCAGTGACTCACTGAAGTAAATCATCATAGTCTAGCAAAAATTTTGAACCTACATATAGAATAGAATAGAATAGAATAGAATAAACGTTTATTTGGTAACAAAAACACAGACATTACATTTAAATAGGTAAGTAAGTAGGTACAGACAAATAAATTCACAATGCACATAGAAACAGAAGGAGGAAGGTAAGTAGGTACCTACTTATAGATACTATAGTACCTACCTAGGTCTAGCTATTGATGAAGAAGACTAATAAAACAATAATGGTGTTTACTAGGTAGGTACTAGGTAGGCACCCATTACACAAAAAATGCCAGGAATAAGATACCTACATTATGGGCGTCGAACGTCTGTGCTGGTGTTAACCAAAAAGGAACAGTCTCAGCTTTAGGTTGCCCTGCACAGGGTACAGAGCAACGCTGGTTTTCAGACTGTTCCTGGTTGGGTGATGGACATATTGATGTTGGTGTCAAAAATTGCCTTAAACATAGCGATTACAATAGTACATAACCTACTTATCTGATAAGATTTGCAGGATACATTAGAAAACATAGTGCAGGAAGTCTGAAGATAAAACTTAGTCAGTATCTATAGTATCATCAACATTTTAATTTATAGCATTAGGCTGTATGGTAGTTGCCAGATTCATATACCTAAATAGGTATTTAAGTAGGGTATGTTTATTGTGATGGGAAGTGGATTCTTGTTTAGGTACTTATAAATCAAAGTCACTTCAGATGAATGATGAGTCAGACATGTGAATAAAATCATGTTGTTTGCCAATTTGTGAAAGGATTTATTTGATTATGAAACCAAGTTTAGAAGTACTAATCAAATTGTATTTGATAAAATTCAGAGTAAATATAGTAGAACTTGGATTAGTGTTAGGCTATAGTTCAATACATTTTAGCTATGATAGAAGTGATGCAGGAAGTAAGTATGTATTAAAGATGTGTAGGGGCACTCAACAAGCATAAGTTTCAGCAGTTTTTGTTTAAATGATATTCGGAGAAACAACTCAATTGCAAAAAAATAAATGAACTTATTACCTCACTTCTGTAGTTATGCTATTTTATTAGAGAAGCATAAATGTAATATTTTAGTACCTCTCTGCACATTAATTTCACCTTATTCAGCTAAATCATTTGTATTCTTAGATAAATTCACGAAAACTACGTAAACACTGTTTTACTAAAAGTGCGCAAATTATACAAAAGCGACATTTACCTTGGACACAAATCAAAACTGGATCATTTTATCTAATAATACACTCATTTTCATGCAGCCACATTATTTTTGTAATTGATTTTTCACAAAATACAACGCCACACCACAATCCATCCGAGTCCGTCGATGAACTTTGACATTTCGAATCGAAATTGATTGTACGTAACAAAGAGCATGTACGTAATGTCAGAAATGGTCAACTCAGAATGCGCCTTCCCTTTTCACGTTCCCAACGAGTTCACCAAAACAAAACGCACATAAAAATGTATTTCTTACATTGCGTGCAAATCTAAATTTTACTCTAAGAAAATAAAATCATTTGGCGCACCAGGTACAGCGAGGAAAGGAAAAACACCCATCCATTCCGCGCTCCTACAGTAAATAAAATACTATAGATTCTACAAACAAATCGTAGTTTTTACAGACTCGTCACAGAAGAAGGATACAATGTACATCCATGAGAAATACTATGCGCGAACGTAGATTGGAACGCTGTTGATTCTACGTTGGTTTGGTTAGGGGCAATACGATTTTTAAAATAGAAGCAGAGGTCCTAAGTAGGTAGGTACTAGGGTACTAGTGGCAATTCGGAGTATCGCAAAAGCTAACCTTAACTAACTAAAATTAAAGCCATCCTTTTTATTTCCATCGCTATGAAAGGGACGGCAACATTTTTAGTTAGATAAGTTTAGCTTTTGCGACACTCAGAATTGCCACTACTACCAGGTAGTAGTGGCAATTCTGAGTGCTACTTAGGACCTCTGCTTCTATTTTAAAAATCGTATTGCCCTTGTTCTAGGTACAAACTGCATCGACGACTATAAAATCTACAAATACGGCCTCGTACTAGATGGACGGAGAAAATCAATAGCATTCGTAGCGTAGCGTAGTCCCATTGTGATTTGTACCTAACTATCTACGATCTGTACCTATTAGGTACAGATCGTAGATAGTATAAGGTAGTACTTAGGTACTACCTAAGCACCTACCTTATATTTGAATGTCAGCACTCTCTATTATTCTGTTGTGTATGACTTCAATCAAACATAGTAAAGGGACATCTTACCTAGTTTACCTTCAGTATAAAACCTACTAACCTTTTTAAGTGGTGTGTGTGTGTGGTATGTAGGTATGAATTATGATAGATAATATGTAGGTACCTACCTACATGTCCTATCGTGTTTACTTAGGTTTAAGACGATATTGGTTCCTAGGTACTACATTATGTAGGTAAGGTACCTACCCTACAACAACGAAATCACACTTGTTGTACGGGGTAGGCAGAGATTGATTTCCACGGTTTAGGTATTTTCTAGTATAGTATTATATAATCTGTGGTATCTCCGACTGATTTCGATAATTTTATCCCATTTATCCTGGTAATGGTAGCGATTTTTTGCAAATCTAGCTGGGGAAATTTCTTTCTTACTTCTAGGATGCATTAATTAATAATTTTAATTGGACAAGTAGGTACCTATTTAATAAAACTTGTAATTGATAAAAATTGTATATTAAGTTTAACAAAATAGTAAATATTTAGTAAGCTTTCACAAAATAAGCTACCCTTATTGTTATATTTTTATATAAATATATTTTCTATTTATGTACTTACCTAACTTAAATTTATTTCTAAATACATCTGTTGTTTAACACACTTACATAATATTCTTAATGGACATTTCTTAAAGTAAGATATTGTAAAATTCATCAATACCTAACAATGAATAAATAAAATGCAACCCAAATATAGTTTAAAAACATAGGAAATAAATGAAAATAGTAGGTAGATAGCAGAAACAGCGCAATAGGTAGCCATCTTAAAGAAATATATAATGTACTAGCTACGCCCCGCGGTGTTACCCGCGGTGGATAGCTCCCGTCTCCGTGGGAATACCGGGATCAAAAGTAGCATATATGCGTTAATCCAGGAAGCTATCGTGGTACCAAATTTCATTTAAATCCATCCAGCCGTTTGAGCGTGAAGGAGTAAAAAACATTTACACTTACATAGGTACTTACACACACAAAAACTTTCACCTTTATAATATTAGTGTGATTACTAATTTTTAATTTTTTAAGTGATAATTAGTCAGGCTGAAGTCTTATTCCACCAATACTCGCTACATGTTTGTTAATAAAACTGTACAGTTTTATAACATACACGTAGCGATTTATCGGTACCGTTCGAACTGTACCGTCTGATCGTAACGATTTCTCGTAGCGTGTAGTGTGTGTGTCCACTATAACTTAGTTAAACTTATTTTATCTGTAGTTTATAACTAAATAAACTATTGTTCAGCACCCAGTATTAAAATTAACTTACACAATAAATAAGGCAATCAATAACAAACGCAAAATTTACTCTTTCTCTCTTGAGAAAAAGAAATTAAGACAATACATGCTTCGAGGTTGTATCGCAGACGTGTTTTCGGCCGAATCAATTTTATATCGACATCGCTCGCTGCTGACTATACATATATTTTCCGCCGTGATAGCGTATTGATTTATCCGTAAAATTAAGGATTTCAATTTCGAATTAAACGTAAATATACGGCGTAAGGCGTCGAAGGCCATTTGATCGCCCTAATTTTTCGGCAACATCAAAAAACGTGTGATAGAAAACTAACCCCGAATACTAAAATGCCAGTTAATATAAGTGGTACTTATTTATGACATTTGACGTTTGTCTATAGCTAGATATTAATCGTCTTTGATCTATAGTATAGACTCTATACAAATCTGACACACACAGTTTGGTCAGCGAATAAAAGTTTTATAAAATACAAATCTGACAGGTAAGCGTAATGGTTAATACGCTCTCAAATATTCAAGTAGTGTTTCAGTATTCAGGGTTAACTCGTGTAAGGCGTGTGAGCGGTGCTTAGCGGTGCAGAATTGACCAATCACTATGCTCGAAATCGCGGAGCTAAGATAAGATAAGATAAGATCATTTTATTGTAAACTGTTGAAATTTTTACAAAGGTAGGTTTGTGTTTAAATATAAGTGCAAACAGTTTGCCCTTTTCGGACGTACAACATAAATAAAAAACTGAATAACTACTTAAGGGTCCGGCGACGTGGCTCGGCAAAATTCAATTTCCCGCGCGTTCAAACATCGACATACGATAAAGTCTTGGTGTGCTTGTCATTTTGCATCTGTGTGCGTATGCGTGCGTGACACACGCACACAAACGCATTGTTAGAAAAGGTTAAAAATGTATTAAATGTAAATGCATGGCTATTTTGCAAGGAATTTGCTTGTCTCCCGTAGTCCCAAAAATGATGACTGAAAATTGTTTTTATTCTTCACACAGTGTTCTTTTTCTGTTACTAGACCATATAAGCTATGTTTCTTACAGAAGGAAACTTAAAATATTCCAATGTTTAATACTAAATAAATATTAAGAAAACATGTCTTCTATGATGTAAAAATATGCAAAATGCGATTCGGTTTAATTTCACTTTAGCTAAGTATTTTGAAAAAAGTTTCTGACAGAAACCTAGATAAATGCTATTCTAATACGAATAATAGCATTTATGCTGAAGATATGCTCAAATTTCAAATGGTTATGGTATTACGTTTGTATGGGCAACTCGTACAGCGCAGAAGCCTTAAGCTCACAAATGCAATCAAAATCACAATGCTCACAATACCTTCAATCAAGATTTTAGATTTAAGATTTTAGAGCATAGTGATTGGTCAATTCATGCACCGCTAAGCACTGCTCCGCGTCAATGGAAACGCAGCCTTAGTGGCATCACCCGGAGAGTATCTTAGTAATGTCTTGGAATGATTTGTGCAATGCATCGATGAACTGGCTGCTGTCGTTGTGAGGCTTGTAGCTCGTCACGGCCGCCCCTAACTTGTCGGGGAATGCAGAATATCTGGAAATAGCAAATTAAATTGAAATACCTTTACATTACAAGCGTACGACCGCGGCCTACCTGGATAAAAAATAGCCTATGTGATATTCCTACCTATAGATAGTAGGTACCTACTTACCTACCTACCTCTGTTACATAGTGCTTTGTGTCTTTCTTTGTATGTAGGTACCTACCTATTTAAATGTATGTCTGTGCTTTTGTTGCCAAACAAATGATATTCTATTCTATTCTATTCCAGGTCATAAACTATGGATATTTGAAGTTTCAGCCAAACTTATTTAGTAGTTGTCGCGTGAAAGAGTAATAACCTTCATCCTCCATCCATTACACCAATTAGAGAATATTAGTAGGATATTTGCAGAAAAAAGAGAAGGTAGCTGTCATGTCGTATCAAGAGGTAAAAGAGATCGCGTTGGAAAGAAGTATATGGAGGAAATTGCATCATTACACCGACAAGAGCTGAGCTCTTGTAATGAATGACCAATGATTGTGAATTGAATTTTAATTACAATATACCTACTTACCTAACTATTTGTATGTCATGACAATGACTGAATATGCAGAACTATTTAATGTACCTACCTAACATGCTTGTGACATAACCATATTCAGAACAAATAAATAAATCTTTATCTTTTATCTTTATCTTAAGTTTTATATATTTGCCGAAAAAATACATACCCAATACCAAATCCTTCCTTCACCACCGGACCAAATCCCCCGGCCATCACACTAGGCGACGACAGCGTACTCGTGCTCAATATAGACTTATTCAACAACTTATATTCGAAGGACTCGAATAGCTCGGGCGTGGCTAAGTTCGCGTCGGCCGAGATCTTGTTAAGTGCGAACAAATGACGGTCGAATCCTTGGCCCATCGCCGCGTTCTTAACTAGCTCGGAATGTAGGGAGGAACATTCTGCCATTATAGCGCGGAGATCGTCTTTTGAAAGCTTGTTTCGATGTAGGCCTTCGCAGAATATCTGTTGGATTTAGAAGTTTTCAATTAAAAACATTGTTTAATACATGGACCTAGTGCCTAGCTAGACGAACAGCGAGCGTGCCGCCGAGAGGGACAAAAAATGTGTAGTAATCCATAGTTTCGTAGTACAAAATTCGGAACATCAAGTTTCCGGTCATACAAAAAAACGACAAGCGACGAGGGACAAAAGATCGAATGCTTTGTCTTTTTTACTCACAAGCATGTTGTATTATATTCTTCTTTGTTTTTGTGTGACTGAGAAAGGAATATTATACAGTGCTCTATTTCTTACTTTCTCTATGGTTCAATACCAATCTTATAGTAATCTTTTAGCGATCTCTGCGGCGCAGTGGGTGAAACCCCGCCTGAGACGCAGAGGTTGCGGGTACGATCCCTGCTACTATGTATTAGTAAAAATATATCTATGTAGAACGCTACAAAAAAAAGAAGATGAATCAGGCAAGAACACAAGGTTTGGGCTTTGTTCTCTTTACAATGAAGCCGTGGCTGCTGACGGCAAATGCTAACGAAAGCGACAGACGATACAAAAAACAACCAATCAAGAATTTGCATTTCTTTGTCGCTTCTTTGAAAGCGTTGACGCTTTTTTTGTGGAGATTACCTACAGCTACGAACAAATACCTCAATATGAGTTAAAGATAACCTAATTTAGACCTCTGTGGCCCAGTGGGCGAAAGCCCGCCTGAATCGCAGAGGTTGCGGGTTCGATCTCTGCTGCGGGACAAATGTTTGCATGATCTGCAAATATTTGTTTCGTGTCTGGGTGTTTTCTATGTACAATATGTAAAAATATATCTATGTAGTACCTATATCAGTCATCTGGTTACCATAACACAAGACAAGCATTAAGTCGCTTAGCTTGAGACTAGATGACGCCGTAAAATGTCCGTGGATATTTATGTATTCACCTTAGTCTTATCAGTGCAAGGACGCATGGTTTCAGTTCGACCGTGTTTGAATGCAGAGGTGCTGCATGATTCGTACGTGCCCACGAAATTACCTCGCAGAAGGTAATAGGCTGCCTGGAAAGAAATAGAAGAAATTAATTTGGTACAAGACTGTTCCAAAATTTGCAAAGTGACCTCGTGGTCAGCCCAGAGATGACACAAAGAAGCTAAACTTTATGGGGGTCCGTAAAGGAAGACAGATCTTTGCCGGTGAAAATCTACATCACTAACGCCTAGTCTCAATAACCTATCTATCTTTGGTTTTGCTTACTGCGGGTAGATATTTGACATTTCTTCCATACAAAAAATGTCAAATAGCTACTGACAGTTAGCAAAACCAAAGATAGATAGGTTATTGAGACTGGCTGTAAGTAAGTAGGTAAGTACTGTTTTTTGCTACTGTTCACAGTAGCAAAAAACCAGTACCTACTTTTTTGTACTCCAAGCAATGATTTCCTAGATTCATCTTTAGATTCATCTAGGAAAACACGGCTTGGAGCTTTAACATACAGAAGAAAAAAAGTAAGCCACCAACAGTGCTCGAGATCTCGTTCGGGGCGAACTACTAGTTTAAATACAGTTTACGAAAGAAAGAACCACTCCCTCTACCACTCCTGGGATACAGTCATGATCATAAGTTTTGATTTACCTGAAAACCAAGCTGCATAATACAATCTGGGCTGACTTTGAACTTCTTACAAGCAGTCTTGTTAAGGCCCTCGTAGAGAATATAGTCGATACTCAGCGTGTCACACCACGCCTTATATTCACTCTTTGCATTTGATATATACTGCTTCGATTGGTCATCTAGGTTGAAATCTGAAAGAAAATGAATGAATGAAAGAATGAATGAAAATACTTTATTGTACATTTACAAAAGAAACTTAAGAACTAGTAAACCTTAAGAATAATTGTACTATCGGGCGGTCTTATCGCTAAGAAGCGATCTCTTCCAGACAACCTTTGGATGGAATGAACAAGAATGATTGTTGGAATGGTAGGGTAGGTGCACAAAAAGTATAAATTTTAAATAAACAATCGCAAAGTGACCTATCAGTGCATAGCGGGAACCGAGCGTAGCGAAACTAACCGATAAAACCGTTAGCAACTCACCTAATTTCTGCACAGTATTGTTGCTAGTCGAAGGCTTAGTGTCAGGGCTAATGAAAGGCTTCGTCATGGTCTCTTTGTAAATGTCTTGGAAGAATCTGAGGACTGAAAGACAATACATTAGTGCTAATTAATATCACACAAATTCACACTATTTAACAATTGCAACAAAAACCCAATACGGACTTAGCTAAGCTCGCGGTGTCACAGTTATTTTGGTCAAATACATACCTGGATAAAAAGTAGCCTATGTGTTATTCCAGGTCACAAACTATGTATATTCCAAGTTTCAGAAAAATCCGCTCAATAGTTTTCGGGCAAAATAGCATTCACAAATCCATACAATTTTTTCCAACTAAGGCTGCGTTTCCATTGACGCGGAGCGGTGCTTAGCGGTGCATGAATTGACCAATCACTATGCTCTAAACTAAAATCTTTGCTCCGCGATTTCGAGCATAGTGATTGGTCAATTCTGCACCGCTAAGCACCGCTCCGCACAGCTCCGCGTCAATGGAAACGCAGCCTTAAATATTAGTAGGATTCTAGGGTAAAAGTAAAAACTATGAGTAAGTACTTAGAAAATTCTTCAAAAAGTAAAGGTACCTGCTACACCATCGCCCCATGAATGTTCGAAGTTGACGCCGGACACACCATCTTTAGTCACTATTAGACTGAACGACTTGTCAAACCATCTGTAAACAATTACTATTCAATAACGTTTCGATGCGTGAGTTTTCAACGTGTGTGTGAATGTGAGGGTGTGTGAATGTATGTGAGTATGGCGGTGTGTGAATGTATGCGACTGTGGGGGTGTGTAAATGTATGTGATTGTGTGGGTATTTATTTGGTCTACCAACGATTATTATTATACTTTATGCAAGTAAACTTACCTAGTTAAAAACTAATTGCACAATCAATTAAAAGTACTGCATGTAATTGTATGTGTTTTGTGCTGTAAACCTACATGTCACTCACCTATTAGTCCCATCATCATGCAAATACTTCTTCAACAGCTTATGTTTATCATCGGTCATCACATCATCATCTAACACCAAGTTGAATATAGCCGAGTCTATCTTATGCAATGAGTCTTTATTCCCCGTCTCCTCTAAATGCGTCCGTTGCTTCGCCCATGTGTCCCGGTTCTGGCAGGTTAGGACTCCAAGTGGATGCTCAGTTTTAGGGCTTGGGTCGTTTATTATTTGACTTAGGTTTCCGAGGAGTTCAGTTGGTGATAGAAGATTACCTTAAAATTATTACAGATAGGCTCAATTCACACCAAAAGAGCATCGAAGAGCAGCGAAGTGAAGCGCAGTTTCAGTGTCATACGAATTTCAAATTTATTTTCATTACTATAATACTTATTATCGCAGAGAAGGCGCGCGTATTGGAATTCGCCGGAATTCCCGCGAAGCCGCGGGCATCCTCGCGACTCGTTTGAGTTTGCTCTTTGATGCTCTTTTGGTGTGAGTTGAGCCATAGACATAGACTATTATACAGGTACTAGCAGTGCCTCGCGGTTTCACCTGCGTAGTTTCCGTACCCGTGGGAATACCGGGTTAAACATAGCCTATTTTACTCAGTAAAGTAAGTGGACGGAGGCCTTTAGGCGGCCTAAAAACTCCGTCACCAGAGTTGGCCACTTGCTCATACGAACTTACTTACTTTTGTTACTGTGATATTGTAGCTTCTAGAGAAATTAGTTAGTCTTCTGATAAACAGCAACCCTATGGAATGTTGATGTTAACTAACTAATATTATAAAGGTGAATGTTTGTGTGTGTGTGTATGTTTGTTACTCTATCACGCTTGTTCCCGGTATTCCCATGGGAACGGGAACTATTCACCGCGGGTAACACCGCAGAGCGCAGCCAGTGTTAGTTAACTAATTGAGTACCTACTTGCAATAACTGGGCAAGTGTTAAATGTATACCTATCTAACTGCCCTTTATATGTAGAAATTAATCTTAATTACTTACTTACTAATCTTAATAACTAGCGAGAAGTCTAGATGTATGTAGGTTTATTGCTAATTTCTGCTTTGCACTATGGATACAGTTGTGGTGACTCAGTATGCTTATCAGTATCCAAAACTTATTTTAAGACCTATCCTTACCATCAGAGTCCAAGACATCAAAAACATAGAAGTTCCCATTTCTCTGGACAAGCACATGTTTGCTCATTGGGTCTCTGAAGATACGATCTTTGCCCACTTGTGGAATACGAGTTGCTCCAAACAAGCCGGGGAACTGACTCATGTCTAAAGGAAATGCTTTGAATAAGTATGCTCCATACCTGAAAGTAAGTTAAATAGGTTTAATTAAATAAAGGCCAGTTCCAATGTCAACACAATCAGGTACAAAGTGCAATACATAAATGATGCTTCTTGGTGATAAGACATACAAAACATTAGAGTAGAGGGAATATACATTAGATCAAATTAATTTAAAAATTAGTAGAATAGAAAAATACTTACAGTATTACTAAAAACAAAGAAAAAATTACTAAATTATGTACCAAGGTGGTAGACATTTATCTCAGATGTTTTGGCTTGTCCAAATAATTTTTGAGTTTTGAGAGTGAGAGAAAGTTTTTGGTCCATTCACACAAAAATAGCATATAAAATTTCTGAGAAAACTTTGTTTTTTTTTTCGTTCTTTTTTTATCTGCAATCTTCTGACTTCTTTCTTCTTGATTCTTTTTTAATAATTTTTAATTCTTTTCAACTCACCATGAGACTGCTTCCGGCAGCATTCCACATACAGTCCTAAACAATTGAGTATCACTTTTCTTAGGATTCATATGATACACTTCCGGCTCCAAAATCTGTTCTCTAAGAGAGAGCATAAACCTTACTGCACTGGTCAATATATTGGTCGCTCTGACCAACTGATTGTTGTACTCAGGTCTAACATCATTTTGGAAGACTACCAACGGGTTATAGTTGATTGGTAAAGCTGCTCGATCTCTCAAATACAAATCAAACCAGTAGTCAGATATATAGCTGGTGTGCTTATTGGCTTTGTCTTTTGCTATTAATTTCTCTTGGAGAACTTTGCCTTCATTGCTGATGAATTGATTAGTGCGTTGTGATGCGGCTTCATGTTGGCTGACGTTCAGAAGAGGCCGCAAGGCCGCAAGATAGCGATCTCCCGTCTTT
This sequence comes from Xanthorhoe designata, assembly GCA_963582015.1. Classification (NCBI taxonomy): domain Eukaryota; kingdom Metazoa; phylum Arthropoda; class Insecta; order Lepidoptera; family Geometridae; genus Xanthorhoe; species Xanthorhoe designata. The sequence continues at coordinate 11,551,247 of OY757039.1, forward strand.
ACTAAGTCTGGTACCGGCAATTTTGGTAAGGACTTCTGAAAATGCATTGTGGGCACTTTGCTTCTTTGTAGGTATTGGTAGTTCTCATCTTTGACTACTCTGTGCTTTTTCCTCTGTTGTATCACTGTTTTTCTTATAGCTGTGTTGTTTTGAATCAATCTGTTGGCATACATGATACCGTTTTAGTTTATTTGGTAGAAACACTTTTGCTTATTCTAAATATCGTAAGAATATAAAAACGAAAGTAAGGAAGAATTATAGAGTTGTTCTATTATATTTATTTGTTGTTTTGTCGACTATTGACTTTCTATTCACAAAATAATAAAAAATAAAATTGTAATTGTAATGTTTGATTTGAAATGTTGTGTTGAGTGAAGTGATAGGCTTGGGCAAAAAATATCGATATATCAAAATATCGATATTTTTTTAGAAAAATATCGATATATCGGCGATATTTTTTCCAGCGATATATCAATTTTCGATATTTATTTTCAGATATCAAAATCGATATATTTTTAAAGCTCTGCTGTGCTGTCTGCTCATGCGTCACATTTTCTTTGTATTTTTTAAATTTTTTTTTATGTCAAGCAATGAAAAACCTGTTTTTTTTAAATAATAAAACTGATGTCAAAACTGCCAGATGTATATTTGCTTTAAAATTTCGAATTTTTATAAATAACTGCATATTGGTCAAAAAATATCGATATATCGAAATATCGATATTTCTTGGGCGATATATATCGATATATTTGAAAAATATCGATACGATAAATATCGATATTTTTTTTCCATTTGCCCATCCCTATGAAGTGAAAATGTGATGGTGGTTGTCAATGTCAAATGCTTCATTCAGCCCCCTGATTGTGTAACTTGTTTCACATTGTATCCAAGTTGCTCAGAATAGGAGAAAAAACCAGAAGTAGTTTTTGCGCCTAATACTGAGGCCACAAAAACTTGGCTAAAACAGAGTAGTTTTACGCGCAGCCGATCAGTCACTTTTTGAACGTCATACCGCATAGTCGACTTCGATTTTATTTTGTTATGCCGTCTTGTGTTGTTCCCACATGCAAAAATGCAGCGGGGCAAAACAGTAGAAAGAATGGGATTACATTTCACGTGTAAGTAACGCATTTACCTAACATCTTATTGAAATATTGTATAAATTGTTTCGTTTGTTATTGTCATAGAGAATGACGCGTCCATCTTGTTAATGTTGCCAGTATAAGAATTTTGATTTTCCCTACTTTTTATTATTATACAGAAATGTTAGAATGTCATAATAGGTATTCTATAATAATATTATAAAGAGGTAAAGTTGGTTTGTTTGTTTGTTTGTTTGTTTGTATGTTTGGGGTAATCTCCGAAACTACTCATCCGATTTCAAAAATTCTTTCACTGATCGATTTGACACCGATTTGCTACAGCGAGATGCATATGGCATGGACTTTCCGAATGAACATAGGCTACATTTTACCAAGGTAGATACCACGCGAGAAAAATCGCGGGGCTTGTAGTCTATATATTTGTGGTGTGTGTGAGAGTGGAACAGGGAGGGGTGTATGAAATTATGTTAAAACTGTAGCTTCCCTGCTGATGAAGAAAGGAAAACGGAGTGGACAAAAATTATACAAAGAGCACGGCTAGAAGAGTTTAGGAAACCTTCAAAGGGAAGCGTAGTTTGTTCAATGCATTTTGCGGAGAAATATATTTACTTATAAGACAAAATGCGGTTTGAAAAGACTTAAGAAAGAAGCGTTTCCAAATAAGGTATTACATAAAAACTTACAGTCACTAGTTAGTCGTAGTTAGGCTAGTCTCATTAGTCACTCATTATACATTTATTATTATTTTATCTGATTTCGCAGACGTAGGCTAAAAGCAATTGTAATACCTATTATCAGTAATCGATTACAAATTACTATATTATTTCAGAATTTGGCCATGATAGCAGAAGAGTCCTGCTCATGTATTGAAAAATCTAAAAATGTGAGTAGGTATAGTCGCATTTTAATTGAATTTTTATATTATGAATGTTCATTTTGTCCCGTCGTGTCTCCTAAACAACAAGCCGTATTTTGACAAGTAAGGTTAATGGAGAAGTTTCCTAAACTTCAAAATCCATTTTTAAATCAGTCTTACTCATTTAATCACATCTTAAACCGTGTTTCATTTACTTAAAGAACTTCTCTATTACCTACTTAAGATTATCAGGTATTATGTAAATACATAAATATGGAAAAGGACAATTTAGATTGTAACATTATTATCATACTATCACACTTCCAAATTCCAATATTCTCAATGTTTACCTACCCCAAAAACGGGCAAATTATGTCTAAGCTAGCCGCATTACGCGGGTGGGAAGTGCGGCGGGCGGGGGATGCTTGTCTTGTATTTGGACTCAGCGTGCGTCTTGCAATGACAGTTGATGGCACCTTCTGTCTCTATTCTGAGCCAAGTTGTATCAAAACAAAAATCACAGTAAATCGCGAAAATAACTGTCAGATTTAACGCTGATTATGTAAATTTGTAAGTAACTTACTTAATTACTGTCATATTTGACAGTTGTTTTTGCGATTTACTGTGATTTTTGCTTTGATACAACTTGGATACAATGTGAAACAAGTTACACAATCAGGGGGCAGATGAAACGATGAAACATGGAGATGAAATGTGTGATGTGATGTGACTTGTGACGTGACGTGAGTGACGTTACAAAATAGAAAGAAAACACCACAGAGTACTATTGTATATCTGAAAAACACAGCCAGCTGGGCACAGAGTACTATTGTGCAGCTGGGGCATGCTCTTTGGCTGGGTGGGGTGGGCAAAGAGCGGGGGTGGGGGTGGACTTTGATTGAACGGAACGAACGAGACTTTGAACTGACATTTTAGGGTTCCTTGGACAAATAAAAAACAAAGTCTGCGCGTGGTAATGTGGTTCGAGTGAGCCAGTTGGAGCCTCAGAAGAAGGAAAGATAAATTTTCATAAAAACACTGAAAATAACAAGTCGCGATGACAACTGATGTACCTACTCAACTCAGGTCAAAGAGCATGTAACTTGTGGTTGGCTGCAAAGAGCATGTAACTTGGCTGGGCGACGGGCTTCAGTCAGGGAGATTGTTCCTAAAGTAATGTATACAGCAAGTCCATTCCTATACAATGTCAATGGTTGGAGCCAGTCACGAAAATGAAGTTAAGCTTAGGAGTTTATGCAATCCTTTAGTAAAAGTTCTAAAACAATTTGTAAAACTCACTCTTTCTTCTTGTACCTACTACTGAGTTGTGTGGAACTGTGGATTTTGTTTGAAAAGGTACTTTCATCATACCTACTTTGTGTCTCAATAAAAATAAGCTGTTGGTCAAACAAGTACCTACCTACCTACCTACATAATTATAATAAACAATGATAATTATAACGTCAATTTCAAAAATAAAATATAATACAGAGCTATTTTGAAGTTTTTGAATGTACCTATACCTATTTTATCTGTGCCTATACCCACTTTTGTTTTTATTTTATAAATTACTACCTAGGTAGGTACCTACCTATTTAAATATGAAATAATGATCACGACTGTAAGAGAAAGCCGAGGCCTTATCCCACTTGGCCATCACGGCTACTTTAAATTAAACAACCAACAAACGCATAACGACCCAATTCAATACTTTGATTTTGTTAGAAATTTAGCATACGGAACTTGGAAAACTTTATGGAAGTAAAAACTTAGCTCTTTGGAATTATTTAAAATTTCATTTAACATAAATTTGTCACTGTCACTTATTCCTTTCATTATGAAGTTGTCACTGTCACTTTATTCCTTTCAGTCTGTCTGAAAACGAAAATGACGAAAATCTTGAAATGAAAAGTATTTCAGCAGGTGGGTAACAGTGGGTAAATGTTTGGGTAAATGGATGGAAGCACGCAGCAGTAAAAATAAATATTTTTCAGTGTGTGCTTTCGAGAAAGTTTGAAATACCTACGGTAGTTTTGCAAAAAATGAGTTCAAAATAGAGTCAAAAGCCAAAACCGTTTGAATTTCGTAAAGTAGAAATTATCAAAATGAATGAATCTTCGGAGGATACACTCAAAGCTGCGGCTACAGATTTGGAGACCTTGGATTATTTACGAGGTGTGAAGTCGTCAACGTGCCTATTGTTGCCTTCTACGCCGAGTCCTTCGCCCATGGACTTCAAACATCCGTTATCTGAGGAGATGAATGAAGTGCCTTTCGTTTCGCTGAACGATGCACCGGATTTGGCAAACATTCAAACAGGTAGGTACACCTACATAAATACACACGCATGCATACAATAATTATTTAAAATCGAATTCTACTTCAGGAACCTAGTAGTACCTACTTGTACCTACCCAAGTACACACAATTTGAAGGAGCCTCGAATGACAAACTTATTAGTAGGTATATTGATTGCAGATGCTTCGGCTGGTGATTCAAGCTCCTCTGGCGATTCAAATTCAGTAGTTCAGGACCCAGTTAGTGCTCAGCTGATAAACAATATCAGTATGCTGGATTATCAGACCCTAAGCAAAAATGGAGACTTAATAATTGGACCTGTAAGTACCTACTTACCCCATTATGCATATTGGTTCAGTAAACCTATATTAGCTAAAACAGATATTAAATCCGTTGCTATCTCTTTTCATTTGACATAAGAGTAACAAGACAATACATATTTAAAATCTATATTAAATTGACAAATCTTTATGAATAAGACCATTACTTATTAGGAATAAATAAGGCTATTATTCAGAGTCCGAACTCAAGCCTGAATCATGTCTCAACTCAAGCCATAATTCATCACTCAGTTTTCATAAATAACTGTAAAAATCAATACCTGAGCAAAGACTCAAGTCTAAGTCCAGACATGAATACGAGTCTTAGTAGGGATCAGTCATCTGGTTACCATAACACAAGTATAAAATTGCTTAGCTTGGGACTAGATGAAGCTGTGTGGAATGTCCAAAAAAAAAGAAGGAATGACCTATGCCAAAGGACAAAGGCCATAGTGATTGAGTCTGACCAATTACTCGGCACATCAGTGTAATAACCACAGTAATGAGCCTACACATTCCAACCAACCAACAGTCTAAACAAATGGATAATAATAAACAGACTTATGAACAAAAGTAGGTTGGTAATGGTGCCATGTCATATTCTATGGTACAAATTAATGAATGTGTCTTTGTTGAATGAAAATAGAGTTTATTTTGAATTGTTTGGTATTCACTTTAGTCAGTTTGTGCTATGAAATATGCTTAATGCTTGACTTACTCAAATGAAATTTAATAACTTTTATTCATTATTGTTTTAGGGCAGTTATCGTTATCTTTTTAAGTGTAGACAGAATCATTATTTTAAAGTATAGTTTCTCAATTCAGACTGATGAAGACATTAAGCTGAATGGAAGCCTCAAGCTCAACAACCGGAAGCTGCCAAACTTTGTTAACTGGAACTGGATTATCATCAGGAAGATACTCCTCTGGATTGTCCTCTCAGGCCTCGTGGCCTGCATCGGAGCCATCATAGGCATGGTGGTCACCATACCCAAATCCTGTAACCCTGATCTACCTTGGTACCAAGGTAAGGTCTTCTATGAGGTTTTCCCAGCAAGTTTCAAAGACTCCAACAACGACGGTGTAGGTGACTTGAAAGGGCTTATAAAAAAGTTGGACTACATTCAAGATCTAGGCGCTTCAGCTATAAGGTTGAACTACGTCTTCCAAGCACATGATTATCCTGATAAATACTTTAACATCACTTCTCTTACACACATTGATAGGAGTATAGGTATAGTCAAAGATTTCCAAGATCTAGTTGAAGAGGTGCATAAAAGAAACATGTCTATAATTCTTGATATTCCGGTCAAATCTTTAGCCGTACCAGGGTTGTCCTCAAATTTTACCCATGCCTTCCTTTTCGCCAATGATACATCTCTCGTTAGCTACTATGACGAAACATCAGCAGCTATTGCCTATTGGGCGCGCGCACAGAATGTCGATGGCTTCTATTTAAAAGATCTTGAAAAGTATGTTGATGACGCGAACTTCGGACGCTCTTTGCAATTGTGGAAGCAGGTTATTGGAAATGGAAAGATATTTCTGGCCAGTGAAGAAGCATTAGATAATGCTAAGGGGGTTGCACTAAATGTTTTGCTATCTAGGGTTGATCTCATTGATATCCATTTGGACTTGAATGATGGGATAGAAGGCCTGAAGAATAGGATTGATAAAGTGTCCATGGGTAAGTTGTGGTCAAAGCCCCACTACCCATGGGTGCACTGGAATATCGGTAACATTAATAGTGAGAGAATCTCTACCAAGCATACAAACAATACGCTAGCTCTCACAGTTCTTGAGTATATGTTACCCGGTACTGTAAGCATATTTTACGGAGACGAAATAGGTCTTGGCGGTTTAAAGCCACACCAAGTTGAAGGGGATTTTTACGAGCTTAAAGACGTACACAATCTTGTACCGATGTCTTTCTCTGACAAGAAAACGAATCCAGGAATATTACCTTGGAACTCCCAGTCTGTTTTAGACCCTAGATATCATTTCTTGGATGTGATCAAAACATTGTCTAAAGTGAGATTGGAAACGCCTACTATTTATCTCAAAGCAACTTACAAAGATGGGAATATGCTCATAAATATGGGGATTAGAGAGACTGAGGAAAATCTTGTGGTGATAGAACGTTGGTACCCGCGCAGGAACACTTGTGTGTTTGTGGGTAATCTCGGAAACAGTTCTATAACAACAGATTTGTCGACTATGTTCTATGGAGGCACCGTTGTGGCTGCTACTAACACTTCGCTTGTCGGGGAAGTTTTGTACTTTGATAAGATTACTTTCCTACCTTATTCCGCTATCATTTTGAAGTTGGAGAAGTAATTCCTGAACTATGTCACTGAATCTTCACAAAATAGTTTTAAGTTTTCGTGTGCTGTTAGTTTATTATTACAAGTATTTTGATTTATAGAATCTCATACTTTTACCCTTTTTCTAACTTAAAAAAACTAGACTAATTAAGTAATAATTTTATTAAAAAAACTAATCAGTATTTTTTCTAAGTTGTGTAGGTATGAGAGGTTATTTTTATTGGCTACTTTTTTCATACCAATGAATTGTTACTTTGTTTAACTTTCCTTTTTGTCAATACCTATTTGGATCGTAAGTGTTAGATATTTTGAATCTCCGAAGTATTATCTCGTGTTCTTCCTTTAGTGTTATAGTTATATAAGGTAAATGTTTTTAATGTTATAACCCTTTTATAGTTCCTTGATTGATATAACCAAAGATATTATTTTGTTACCTTTATTTATATGTAGGTACATAAGACATTTTATAGCAATAAAAAATCGTTCCAGTTACAAAATATTTTAATATACATTTGTACATGTTTGAAAAAATATTATGTACCTACTTATCTTACATCTAATGTTATTATGTACACATTATTAAATAAATAGTTGTTGCAATAACTTATGATCCGTCTATTTATCTGGATATAACATAACAAACATCTATCGTTTTTATATCTAGTAGTGAAATATGAAGCAAAAAACAATTGAATTTGAGACTACAAGTGGAATTTATATAAGCTTGAGTTTATTTAAGGTACTTAGTTAAAACATCCAAGCATTTTGTAAAGAAAAGTTACAATTTGGAAATATAAACTAGGTTTAAAACTAGACTGGCGTCTAGTTAAACCAGTTTGTTTTTAACTGACTAAGTAAAAGGAGGTTTTAAATTTGAGACTATTTTTTTTGTTTGTTACCTTTCGACTGGGTGAACCGAATTTGATGTTTTTTGCTGGTGCTTTCCTTGTGGTCCCATAATCATTTTGAGAATCTGATGACGATCTTGAGAGTTATGAACAAAAATGCACCTTAACAGTGCTCTGTTACGAGATTGAAGTCGGTTTAGTATTTTTTATAATTTTGCCACTTGTTTTCTTGCTTACTTACTTTTGCTTTTACAAACTGTTTGAGAAATGGTTTGAACATTAAGTAGGTATGTGTAATAATGATAACATGAAGTTCACAGATGTTGATAATGTAATGTAAGTCTACCAACAATGCACGTACACGCCCGCCGAGGTCTAAATTCCGGTGAAATTGTCTTCTAAATATACAAAAATGCGATATGCCCATAAATATCGATCTATTCATAAATTAGGTATATCACATCTTTGATATCTTAGTTTAATAGTTGACTTCAACAGACTAGAAGACGTGCAACAGACGCCCCTTAAAATAAGAGACGAAATGATTAGATAGTATAAATATTTTTAAAATTAGCTTTGTCTCCATACATTTTCTTTAAATCCACTTCTCTCCACGTTTTCTACGATCACGTATAAACTAAAGGTGTGATAGGAATGTTTAAATAGTTGAAAGTTTGATATTTATCAATATCGTTATCGAACAGAATTCAAAGAGACGAATGGAGACAATAAGATCAGTCTTATTTAAAATCGGTGGATGAAATATCATAGCACTGGAAGGATTCACAAGCGGTTGGTCGGTATGTCTGTGTGTCATGAACTTGGTTGGGTTTTCTTAGTTTTGACTAAAGGAGGATGCATCACATACGTGTTCGACATCGCCCGAGGCGTATGGGGTTCGGAAACCGGCAACGCTGGCAGCTTGTCGGTAGGATTACGTATCAATATCTTCTTTTGAGACCCTGACATTTGTTTCCTGGCATTACAATCTTGCTTACTCAAACTATCGGTGTTCGACACAGGCTTAGCGCTTCTCCGATCACTTTCCAAGTCACTGCCCGCCGGTCTGCCTAACTTGGGGGCACCGAATGCTTTCGTCTGTTTCAACAACGAGCGGTCGTTGCACAGAGCCGCGATTAGAGGCAAATCTAGATTCTTACTTTTCTCCCGAAGAGTTTTTATGTCTAAATCACAATTGTCTTTCACTTTATTTGCACTCACATCCCTAGCGTACAACGTACTTTCCTGATGCCGTATATCCCGAAGATGGCTCGGCAGTTTCTTTTTGTGTTCGTATGGAGGTGGTGGAGGCGGCGGCATTCGACGCATCTTCACAGGCGGTGGGTCCTTAGCATTCAGAATGTTCTCGTCAGATTTCGTGCGAACAAAATACGACATGTCGGGAATCCTCGACTGCATCGGCACTCGCTCGTGGTTCATCGAACCAAGGGATGTTCTGCTAGTCAGAGAGTACCAACTGGCTCTGTTCCCTGGAAGCTGCACGTAGGAGTCGGAGAGATTCTGAATAGAGCCACCATATATCGAAGAGGCCGATAATGTCGTAGACAAGTAAGGCGTGCTTCTGTACTGCAAACTACTTTTGTGCATGTTCGTCATGCGGCTTTCTGTTAGTTTGTGGTCAAGGTAGTTCTGTTGCGAGAGTATGGGGTCTTGTAATGGGTAGTAGACGTAATCGACATCGCTGTAAAGCTGTTGGTGGAACATCGGGTTGTGTGGTGGGGGAGGCGGCGGTAGCCGTGACACTGGAGGCGGCGGGGGTAGTCGCGTTCGTCTCGGCGGCGGAGGAGGCGGAGGTAACTTCATCATAGCCACGAGAACGTTAGAGTCCACACCGTGGGAGGGCATCTCTTTGGATGGTGATAGATTATTGCCGATCCCCTGAGCTAACTTTGACCTTTCAGCGCGACGACTCGACGCTTGATGTCGCTTCGACTTCTGAAATCTGTGCTCTAGTACCATTGGGCTCGCAAAGTTCCTTTCGCTCGGCGCATTCACGTCTCCTGCCTCTGCTTTTAGGATTGTGATCATTGGTTTTGACGTCACTACCCTAGCGGCCACTTCTTCCTTCTCGCTTGGTTGCTTCAGACACAGAGTCGATGATGATTTACCAGGATACGCTGGTGGCTCTTTCATAGCTGTTGGAGCATAGGATGTAACTGTTCGATGGTTGTACTCGTACGGTGGTGGAGGCTTGTTAGGGAACGGCGATGGAGGTCGTGCAGCTGCATCAGGGTCTATGTCTAGGATATTCGGAAGAGATAAATGCAGCAGTTTTCGACTGTCGGTTCTAGTAGGTGGCGTCGGAGGTCTATCAAAGAAAGCGTTGTTGAGGTAGTTATCATCCGTCGGAGCTGTGTCTTCGTGCCCTTGAATGTAGCTATCGCCGGAAAATGGTAATGGTAATCTGACATAGTCCGACACTGAATCTAATGTGTCACTCACTGATTGGCTTTTGGGGTAAACGCCTCGCCCGACAATTAGGTCTGTTAGTTCACTTGCTGTGAGTAAATTGTGTTTGTTGTCTGTCGGATCACTTCCATCCCCATGGAAAGAAAGTGCACTAGTATTTGAATTAGTGCGTTCTCTAAAAATGTTTTCTTTATCCTGTTCCCCATTAGTAAATGTTGTAGCGCCGTCTACACAGTCTGAGTCAGCTATTGATGTTTGTAATCTAAGTGATGTGGTTGGGTGACTTCTTTCAGATTTATTTTTTAGTATCGATGAGACACTATCAAAATCTGCCAAGTCATTTTCCTGTGCCGGTTTGTAGCTGTCGTAGTGAGATCCGTCATAATCAGTTCTACTGCCTTCGGATAACGTGTCTATTTTGGATCTCCCTGTTACTTCAGAGCTCGCCATTGTATAAACTCCGCTGGTCTCACTCGATGCAGCAACAGTTACAGGTTGTCCTAAACCGTCATATAATGCTGAAGCTGTATCTTGGGTATATTCTATGTCGATCCCAACAGTGCTGTTATCACTTAGCATAGAATTTTGAGCAGTGTGACTGTAACCTAGTTCTAAACTGCTTCCATTTGATGTTCGGCTGAGGGTGCTTAGTCCAGCGCGGGCCATTATAACTGTACTACAAGAAGAGGAACATTGTGATCCTGTGCATTTTAGTTTGCTAGATGTAGGACTATCTGATAATATTTCAGAGACGCTTTGCTCCGGCAACGAAGTAGTTTCTTCTAATTGGCTTCCTGAACTCTGAACACTATCTGAAGATGGAATTTCCTTGGTAGCTCCTTTTTTTTCCTCGTCTTTTATCTTTTTGCCTCGACTTTTTGGTTTTGGTAATTGCAGGGATGCTGATTTGCTCAGAGGAGGCTGACTATTTTCTGACGCCTGCCGTACAAAGTATGAGTTGGAGCTATCGAGTAAATGCGCAAAAGCTAAACTTTCAGTTGAAGGCGCTGGAGGTGTATCTATCATAATTTCCAATTCGTCTTCCGATTGCACTCTGTCGCTGACAATCCCTGAAGTTGTATTTGAACTGGTTGAAGAAATCACCGATATTCTTTGCTCACTTTTGTTTTGGTTATATTGCAAATTAAATGATTTAGAATATCCAAAGCAAATCTTGCGTTCCTCTTCTTCTTTTCGTAGCACTTCATTAAACTTTGGAGCTATTTTCATAGAAAATTGGTGTGTCTCTTTACATAGTGCAAATAAATATTTGCATTTTTCTTCACTCGATGAGTATAAAGTGATTTTTCCTTCCTCTGTTCTTATTTCAAACTTCTTTCTATCGAAACTAAGTTTTCCAATGGCACTCCAAATAAAGTTCGATAGGGGTCCATTTTCAGGTAGGATTTTGATGCCCTTTGCGGTGACAAGGAGCCATACTGTTCCTGGTTCTGGTTCAGATTTGGTTTGTTTCAATCTATACCTGTGTGAGTTAATAGTGTCGGGCAGCAGACACACTTCTCGTATGAATCTAATCTCGGCGTCCGACTTCGGAAGGCCACGGTGTTCTCGATGGCACGCGCGCATGGCTGCGGCGACCCAGTCGCCTGTGAGTGAGGGGGGTGCATATTCTTCCACTTTAAAATAGTCCCTGTCTTCATAGGATTCTGCGTCACCGTATTCAGCCTGTAAAGCCAAGCCGGTGAGCAGTAGCAACACTTCTGCTGGGAGTGCGTCCCTCGACCGCACGTTGTGACGTAGTTGGAGGAAGTAAAGGTGTCGTCCCATTTCATCGTGCAGCAGGAGCGGGCTTTCTACGTGGAACTGCACTATCAAGTGCAGTTCTAGTAGGGGCTTCCCATTGGCGTCCAAACCCTGAAAGTAAACAAAATACCTTTAAAATCAATAGATTTGTAAGGACTTTCATTGATGGAACTTTCAAGAATGTAAATTTTTCGAGAATATCAAAATAGTCAGGCAAAAATAATGAACTTGAAACTTACATGAGTATGGGACGATCTCCAACTCTTTGGTGCATATTTCGAGAGTTTACTTTCAGCATCAACAAATAAGTACTCTCCATCTGAAAAGAAAAAATACGTTAGTGTCTAGACTTATGAGTCCTGGATTTAGGTAAGTAATAGCAAAATTGAACAATGCTGTAGGTAGATGCAGTGCCTTGCTGCGTTGGCTGAATTAATATACCTGAGGTGACATTGTGTTGTGATTTACCTACTATAATAGAACAATGATTAGCTAACAATGTTTGTTTGCATAGACAGGCAGAATGCTCGCGGCTTGGAATGCGTGACGCTATGAATACATAATATTGGTTTTGTGAAATCACTGCGGAACATGACATGACTAAGGCGAGGTAGGTGATAAATTATTATGGTGTAACTAGTCGCCCTGCCTTTAAATATTCTAACCAAAACGTGGCCAGCAGCTTAAGAGACCTTAAAGTTTTTATTTTCATCTGAGACCATTCTAATATTTGAAAACAGTCCTAGGCCATTTATGTATTGTTAACACGTAATAATATCCAGTTATATCGAGATTCGAGACCTAACCTTATAATATAATATAGGTTTAATTATCAATTACCTATAATGGCGAAAAATAAAGTTATATGCCCTAAACCGTGTTTATATTAATAGGATTAAACGAACTAAAGTGAAGTTCTATCCTTATTATTTAATTTGCTTATTCTGGAATGACCACTTAGTAGTACTCGCTGCTCTCGCTATATATCGCGTGTCCAAAGTGTTGCCCTGCAACTAAAAAAAAATTTTTGATGCCTGCAACACAACCAAATCACATCATTACGTTCAGAGATAAATAAATGAGTAGACCCATGGGAAGAAGCTATGCGCATCATAGCTTTGGGATGGGTAGGGAAATTCTCATTCCAGAATAAGCAAATTAAATAATAAGGATAGAACTTCACTTTAGTTCGTTTAATCCTATTATTATTTTGCTTTGCTTATTCTGGAATGACCACTTAGTAGATGTTTAGAGTTAAACCTTAAAAACCCATTCAATGTAGTAACATTATACCTAAGTACTTAATTTATTACAAATGATACTTCCATATTAAATCACCAAGGTAAGTAGGTAGAACATTTACTATGATTTCTACATTATACTGTTAACTAGAGGCACCCCATATGCCTTAACAAAAGAAACTTGAAAATCTTTACTATTTGAAGAGTTCTAAACTAATACCTACAATTAAATTGCTTTGCAAACATCCATTATCAAGAGGTTCACCCTACTGACTTAAAAACACTGTAAGGACTTGTCCCACCGAGACCTTTCTACTGACAAACTAGGATGTGGCTCTCTTAAGAGGTCTCTTAAAAAGCAATTTGTAATTAATATTTTAATAGTTCATCATCACATCTTAGTTGTTTAGTACCTATTTACCAATCATATGAAAGGTATTTTAAAAGACAATAACTGGCTTGGCAAGATACATCTGCTCCAAGCAGTTGATTTCTGAACTAGGTAGGTATATATCAAAACAAAAAGAACTCTGTTATAACTGTTAACATTTAGTGTTTGGACTCTGCTATGTAGGAGTCAAAAACAAAGCAGTCTTTTTAATCAAAATTTTCTTAATAAGAGAATGCCACTGTCTTATGAAAAACAGAACCATAATGTGGCTCCTATGCTCCCAATCCCAAGTGGCTTTATATTTTGGCACATAGGTTTTATTCTTAAAATTCCTTTAGAACCACGTTTAAGGCGACCATCTGTTTCAAAATGATTAATAGATTATGTATTAAAAGTGACAGACAAAGCTAAACAATTTGCAGTTTAAGAAGCACCTTTAACAAAGACGGTCATTAAATAACAAAATTAAAAATAAAACATAAACACTATTTTCTGATTTCCTAACTTACCATACCTACTGCCACTATTTTTCGAATCCTAGTTTTTATTTTTACTTCTATTGCGCTTTGTCCTACCATTATTCCCTTCATAATTATTATTGCCTAATAACAAGCCCCCTAGGTAAGAAGAGTTGAGTTGACTTTGAATAAAGATTTTATAGATTTTCACATGGTGCAAAAATGTATCTAAACACGCTTGATTACTCTTGAATACCCATACCTACCTGAAAAGGCCAAATTAGAAACAATAAAATACTTATCTTTAACTACCTAATAAGTACCTTAAGCCTTTTATACCTTTTAAGTAACATACATAATCATTTTTAAAGTGACATTCACTTTTTTAAAACATGTAGAAATGCATTAAAGAAAAGTTTCTTTAATTCAAAGTAGAAGCACTACCATCCAAGTAAAAGGATTACCATGTCAAGCTATAGGTACAATCGGTATATTTCTCACATTTTTTATTTAGCCTTAAGCAAACAAATAAATGTCTGGAGGACCAAGTGTCCACAATCCTTACAAAAATGTACTGGCTTTCTTACTTCTCATTCTGTATCTTGATTTGAGTGACAAGATTCAAATTTAGTTTTTGTATTGTCTAGATATCTATGTTAATACTGAAAATTGCCAGGTAGGGTCATTAAATTGAGGAATTTGACTATTTGGATGAACTTACTTAATTTTAACCATATTTTTAAGTATGTCTCAACCTCTAAAATGCATAACACTTCCATGCAAAAAAAAAAATAATAATAATAACAATAATACCTAATATTGCTTAAGCTACCTTTCGCTTTCCTAATATTTCATTACAGAAATACATCTAAACCAACCTAACGTAGGTCCTTTTTTCCTAGGCTAGCAAAAACAACTACCAACTATGTTCTGATCTTATTCTGCCAAATAAATAAAAATAAAACTTTGCTTCACCGGTTCGGTTATTTTCATAAACCTACTATCATAGTACCCCCCCCCCCCCCCCACAACGTACCAAAGCTATGAATTTTTTTTTTTTTTTTTTTTTTTTTTTTACAAAACCATAAGAAAATATTCACCATAATATTTTTATTTGTATAATAAAAGTAGGTACCTACTTAATTAACAACTTTATTATTGATATTATTTAATGATATCCAAGGAAATCAATTTCTTTAAATAAATAACTATTCTAGTAAGTACCTTGTTCTCTCATTATGTTCTATGACCCTCTTGTAAATGTAAACCCATTACCTACTAAAAAAGTATAATATCCATTTATTTGATTAAATATTTTTATAGTTTGAATTAATTGAATCTAATTAGTATGATTTTCCAATTCTATTTTACACAAAGTAAAACCAATTTTAATTAGCCTTGTGTTTAAAGTAAGAAGTTTCAACAAACTTAGTTATATAAGTTTAAACTCATCTTAAAATAAAGCTACAGGTACCTAGTGTCCATCCTTTTTTGGGGATACTAAATCATACATATTACCTATGTACTGGACCAAAATTAATCCTATTCAGCTTTGCATTCTGATATGACACAATCATTATTTGATTTAAAAGTTTTATTATCCCATAGGGAATAAAATTTTTTTTTGATTTGGTTAAGTACATAATTATTATTATGTGGCATAAGTGATTGTTCAGGCAAAGCATGAAAAGTTATCCTTTTAACCAACTAAGATAGTGGAATCTTGTGCAATTCTGTCCCATCCAGCATCCATAATAAATAAATACATACCTTAAAGCACACCAACAAAACAAACCTCCACGGATATTTGGCCCAGCTTTTGTTGGATAGGTCTGGGTGGTGGCATAAGCCCGTCGTTTGGCTGTTCTGATACTTATGTTAGGGCTGTTGGTAGTTCTTTATTTTATAACCAACCATTTTTATAGAAAAGCTTCCTAGCTTTTATAGGTCATTAGTATAATTAGGGCCAATTCTTATACAGCTTCTTCCTCTAAAAAATGTAATAAATACCCAATGTGTTCATTGGTAATCTCTTTCCAACAGAGAGAGTGCCATCTTGCCTTTGAAAGATATTTTTGGCCCAGTTTTGTTTCATGTTGACTGTCTAATTTTTGTTTTATGTTCTTGAAGAAGTCTATGTCATGCTTTTGCTGTTAGGTTCAGAATACCTGATAATTCCACATTTAACTTTGGAGCCTCCCACAGTTTGCCATTTCAAGGGGTTTTTATTTCATTGTTTGTCAACTTTAGTCCGACTTTTTATTAGTAAGGATTCCATTTGAAAGTCCTTGTCTTAAAGGCTTTCCCGAGGCTTCAGCTGTTGTTAGGTACCTCTTTACTCTGAGGTTTTAATCTCAAGCATTTCTAATTCAAATTTCAAAATTGACCGTCATAAGTAAGATTAAAAAATCTAAGTTCTTCAGAACAAGCATACCATGTATGAGCTGTTTAAGTCACTCTCTGCCACGTACAATTGTAAAACACACAATTTGTAGTCACAATAGGTAGTTAGTACTTTAATGTTGGTTCATTTTTTAGATTTCTTGAGTTCAACCTCCTCAACGGAGAGGATTATTATATATACATATTTTATTACATGTCATGTTAGGAACTGTTTGCATGATTCTCTTAGTAGGTGCACCACCCCTCCACCGGAGGGGATACATATTGTACCACAATACATATTTTATAACATTATAACATGTTGAGAACCTTATTGTTTGCTTGTTTCTCTTAGTAGGTGCACCACCCCTCCACCGGAGGGGATACATATTGTACCACAATACGTATTTTATAACATTATAACATGTTGAGAACCTTATTGATTGCTTGTTTCTCTTAGTAGCTACGTGCACCACCCCTCCACCGGAGGGGATACATATTGTACCACAATACATATTTTATAACATGTTGAGAACCTTATTGTTTGCTTGTTTCTCTTACTAGGTGCACCACCCCTCCACCGGAGGGGATACATATTGTACCACAATACATATTTTATAACATGTTGAGAACCTTATTGTTTTACTGTACAACCCTTTCAACGGAGGGGATATAATATTGTTATGTTCCTTATATTTACTTGTTCCACTTTATGTACAACCAATCCAACGGACTGGATACTTAATGTAACACAAAAAGTATTATTTTACGTGTAAGGTAGCTACTAAGGATTTCCCCGAAAAAAGCTCACGATGTACCTGGAAAACAAAAAACGAATCGCCCAAAAACGTTGAACTTGAAGGTTAGGCCATCAAGATGGCGATCGGCCTTGCCGATTTCACAGCCAGCCACGGTTGGTGAATTTGAAAATTTCTTGGGAACAATGAGACAATCGTTATTATTGAGACTTTTTGATAAATAAGTAGATGTCTTACCACTCCTGTGTGGATTGTATAATAACGTAAAAAGGGATAAAATAGCCCCTAGCTTCCATTACTTTCATCCTTGCGCCTTTCCAATTTTTCCAACATCTTGACATTTTCACCAGCTCTGGATGTTATCCACACTTTGCAAATGACCACTATAACTTATTAAACCACTACAACACAAGATTTCGGAAAGAAACTATAATTTCTTTGCTTTTTAAAATTTTCGATAAAAAATCGACGACACCGCGAGTGAACGCGAAAGAACGAATGATGTGATTTGGTTGTGTTGCAGGCATCAAAAATTTTTTTTTAGTTGCAGGGCAACACTTTGGACACGCGATATATAGCGAGAGCAGCGAGTACTACTAAGTGGTCATTCCAGAATAAGCAAAGCAAAATAATTTTAATTTTTAGGCATGGGATTGGGAAAGTAGAAAGTGGTCTTATTCACTTTAATTTTGTTTTTAACGCAGGGACGAAAATATTAAAAACAATACGTAGGTAGGTATGGATAGGGAGGGAGGTACCTACATAATTAATACTTATGTCTACTCACTTTGAAGGAGGGCTAATCCAAAAAGATCCGTGTCGATCATGCCTTGTAGATGGGCATGTTCGGTGGCCAGCGCCTTGAGCTCTTTGACCCTCGCCTTGGCTTCGACGACGAAGTGGATGGGCTGCAATTGTCCGGGCATGCGCAGCGATAGAAGCCGCGCGCCAGCGCCTAGCGCGCGAGTGTCTCCACTCAGCGGCCCGCGAACCGAACACAGAGCACGCATGTCGCATCTCGATACAACTGTTACACGCCCTGGAACAACGAGAATGTTATCAGAAGTTGGAAACGCAAATACAGTAGCATATAACGTGTACGGGACGAACTAAGGACCTTCGGGCGGTCGCGTATTATAACAGTCGTTACGAAAGAGCTAAAAGACGTATTGACCAGGTACCTACCACATCTCTGTGGAACCTGTTATAATCTTTGCGAACCAATGTAGCCTGAAGAAAAAAAGGAAGAGATAATTACGACTTAAGAACGAACAAGTAACCGTTTAGCAACATAGTTGCAGCAGTACGAACATAAAAAGCGCGTTGATTATGGACGATTCAGACTTCGAAAGAGGAAGTTAGTTAAATTCCAAGACAATTTACAATAATTAATATGTTAAATTACCGAAAAAAATTACGCAAATAACAATGGATGGAGGAAATGAATCGTTGAATGAAACTGAAGAATAACTTCGAACTATATTACGTGACAATAGAGTTTAGTTTATAGAGTTATAGTTCCGGCAATTAGCGCGTTTGTTGATAAACTCGATCACCCAGTGAAACAATGTTATAACGTGCCTATTTGCTTCGTAAATGAGCATCTTTGAAACATAAAAAGGCTAAGCACTCGGTAAAGTAAATCGAAGAAAAAAAGTTTTGTTTTCTATAAGGATAATTCATAATAACTCTTAAGATTATTATGCCGGACAAGAATAACCGCTTGAAATTATTATAGCTTCATCAACAGCATCGTATAAAGTGCATTATTTTTCATTTGTAATCCATTATAACGAAGCGCAATTAGAAATAAAGAATAATGCGTCTTATGTTTAGGTTGTGTAAACCATAATCAGTTAAGAAAATATGTAAGGACATGCCAAGTTTACCAAGCTGGTATTAGGAAGTAAAAAGGCAATACAATGGAAAGTAAGTGCAAAAAATTATGCTGCAAATACTTATATCCGCCTGTACCTTCCTATTCACCAGCCGGCCTCGGCTCAAGAATGTCGGATCTACACCATCTGGCATTCCTTTACTTTTTTCCCAAAAAGATCTCTTGGCTACCTGCTGTCTTAGCGCACTTTGTTGCCTTATAGATATTGAATGGTTTGTTTATTTCCTTTATGGTTATTGTTTGTAACGATGCTGGACGATAATGTTTTTGATTTTTGGACATAATCGTATCGTAATTTAAATGTAAGTAGGTACCTTAGTTAAAGATTCTATAAACAACTTAGTGCAGAATTGGCTTTGAACTTTTTCGGCGGATTGTTTTTATTATAAGAACGTGAATATTAAAACTCTCGCACGAAAATAATATAATCACTTAAATGTTGTTAAAGTTCCTTGAAGTAGGCAGGCAGATAAATGTAAATTAACGTTATATTCAGTCACAATTTGTCATCCAATAAATCTGATTCAGCTAGTCTAGGCAACGACTACCTTCTTCATTATTACTATCATCTAAATTTTTGTTCAAATTAAACAGCATTCATCTCGATTTCTATACAAACGTGATGTGGAATTCCCAACAGCTTTCGTTCTGCGTGTGATTCGATTTCCGCTCTACGTAAGTAGAGCTTGAGTTTGCGAAGCTATCAAAGAATTTCACGCAAATCTAAAAGGGGTCTCTAGTCGTGTACGACTTATTGCTATAGCTATCTACAATACAACTCAAGCCCACGATATTCAAGCATGACCGGTGGTACCCACGTATTATAAAACGTTTATTGGAATGTAGAACCACAAGACCGACTTAAAAAAACTAGACGCGAATAAATTTCATCCCATCCGGTACCTCTGCGGCTCCTCAGCTTGATAGCCATACAACATGTTTTTTGTTTTAGTAAATGCGCGATAGTTTGTGATGGCGGTCAGGCGCGCGGGGGGGAGAGACCGGTCGGAGCGGGTGGGGGGTGCGGGGAGTGGGGGGGCAGGCGCTACGTAAGCGCGGTAGCAGCGGTCGGCGACGTGAGGAATGCGGACGACCTTCAGATGCCGAGTGCCCCTCCCCCTGCTCCAGCCGCATCTTGCGTCCTCGCATACCTAAGGCCGTCGTTGCCTCCACTTTTCGACATCCCGCCACCAAATTTTGACACTCGGAAAGATGACGATGAACTCCACGATTACCACATAAACCTAGTCACGAATGTCCAAAACGTTATGGAAATTAAAAGAGGTAAAGTATCTCGTAAGTCACAACCATGTGCTTGTGAATTCAAGTTTGCAGAAAAAAACATGGTGTGGGTAGGTAATTAGTATCTTAATCTTAATCTTAAATAAGATCTTTGTTTGGATATGTATGAATTATATCTACTTACGCACCTGATTGATTAAGTGGGCAGGTTGGTATGTTAGTATATTGCCAAAAAAACCCTAATTTTGATCAAAATCTAAATGTTTTTTATTTTTTGAAAGATGAAAATACTATGTTTAAGTATGTCCAAAGTTTCAAGATGAACATACATACATACATAAAATCACGCTTCTTTCCCATGGGGGTAGGCAGAAAATCACTTCAAAGCATTCGTCATACCATACTAACTTGCATACGTAGTTCCGCTCACGTGTTGGTATGGTACAGCTACTAAACTATATAAAAAGAAAAACCCCAAAACCTATAAATGCCTACCTAAATAATCAAATGTTCCAAATGTTTGCGTCTAATTTGTTCTTGTAATTTACACTTGTTTTAAATCTTGCATTGGTTGCAGTTTCAGGACGTTTTGCTCTCAAGTGCACTTTTAATATGCATGGGTTGCTGAGCGTGGAATGCGGTGTGTCTTGATTCTTGATTCGTCTTGTTAGTTATGACGAGGTCATATTAGTGTTTTCTCAATAAGACCAACTCAGGCTTTTGCAGTAGACTATAAAATTATGTATGCCGATGAACCTTCCACTCGTATAACAAATTTAATGTTATCTCATTCACATTACAGTTAGTTAGTACCTAGTCTCGTCTGGTAATTTTGATTGGCAGAAGGTCATGTACGGTGGTTCTGCAATTTATATCCTAGTTATGTCACCACTTTACGACAATTCTATCGAGGTATTTCATAACTCCTAGTAGCAGTGAGATACCATAATTTCTGGTTCTTCTATTACCTTGCTAAGTGGTGCTGTAGATCGCTGTACGGTCATGGTGATTTTGATAAGGGTCCCGTACCAGGTTGACGCACGTTGACGTATAGTTTATCAACCGATGATAAATATCAATGCGTTTTCTAGCCAAAACTTATGTTTACTCAGGATTATTTTGTTTCAATTGAGACGAACTGGAAGCTGAAAGCTTAGCAATTCCCTTGTTTAGTACCTACCTTAATGCTTGGATCGATGGTACAGTATCAATATCATCTTGTCTTCTACAGCACATGAGCACGGGTGATGACTTGATGAGAAACAAGACTTATATCCTGATTATAGCCTGAGCATACAGGACATTGTGCAATGACTCACACACAAGTACTTAGCAAGCACAACTACACATATCTGGTGTCAGCCAGTAGTTTTTTGAAGCCGTAGGTATACAACAATATTTGGTACAGAGCTTTGGGTTTGATCGAAGAAATTCCCATCAAGAAACTTCGTGAAACGAAGTGAAAATCGCATACAACAATTTCAAATCACAACGTCTAAAATTAAATTTCGAAACTAACATTCTGTGCTACGTTTTTGTCTAGCAGCAGCGCCCCTGGATCTAAGTAACGGTTCTGCTTCGTTAAATTAAACCGGTCAAATACTTTTCGGAACACGTAATAGGAGTTCTAATGCGTGATGTAAAATTGACTAAACTACTTTAAAAATACTTCGTCAAATAGAATGGTTAAGTATAGGTATATATTGGGGGCAATTCGGAGTGTCGCAAAAGCTAAACTAAACTAACTAAAATTATTGCCATCCTTTTTATTTCCATCGCTATGAAAGGGACGGCAACAATTTTAGTTAGCTTAGTTTAGCTTTTGTGACACTCAGAATTGCCACTAATATCAACGTATTTGGTTGTATGGAACGCGATAATGAAGCCAAATGTGTTTAAATGACCGTGTTCTAATAATGAAGTTTTACGAGTAGAAGAGAATAGAGAAATAAATGTTTTGGTACAGGGAGATGGGATGACAGGAAGAGAAGGATTTATTTAAATTTGTTTGTCAATTGTTACATTTATTGTTTCTAAATGAAATATGATCACGCACGCACGACTGTATTCCAGGGAGCGGTAGACATTTCTTTCAGATCTTTTAAGCAATTTTTTTAGATCCTCTTGAAGATGTCTAAGGGGGTAGTCAGAGGTATGTCCAAATACATATTTGGTACATGCCCACATCTTGCAGAAGTTAACTTTCCATACGTGACAGGTTGCAAGCCCATCGACGCTATTAGAGAGCTAACTGGTTTCCTCACGATGTTTTCCTTCACCGTTAAAAACTTGTGCGAAAAGTCCAATAATACACGGCCGGATTCGAACCTTCGGATTGAAACTCGAAGTACTAATCCACTTTACCAACAACACGGCTTTATTTATTATTTCTTTTTGCTTTTGCTTAAAATAAGTTAGGTAGTCTTCATAGGTTTCATACAAATTTGCGTTGTGCGACTATGAAAATACAAGTAGGGAGGTAGGCAAGTACTTAGGTACTCATGGGTTTTAGGCTTTAAGTATATTATCTTTTAAAATATTCATTACTAGCTGCGCCCTGCGGTGTTAGTATTACCCGCGGTGAATACTGCCCGTTCCCGTGGGAATACCGGTATCAAAAGTAGCCTATTTCCAAATTTCATTCAAATCCGTCCAGCTGTTTGAGCGCGAAAGATTAAAAACTTACGCACACACAAACTTTTACCTTTATAATATTTAGTAAGGGATTTCGGTTCTCAATTGATTTAAGTATAATGACAGGTTGCATTGCAAGCCTTACACCGCTCATTCTAATACTAACATGTTTTTTTACAATGGATTCCGACGTAGTGTTTTTCCAGATAGGTATAACCTATTATTTAGTTATTTTAAATACCTAAGGACTTCTTACACATAAATATTTAAAACGTCAATCGTTTTAAATTCAAACATTCGCAGGTAGATAAATCGGACAGCAGGTTACATAACAGTTGTGTAATAGGTTTTTAGAATAAGTTGACATGATAATTTCGTTTATTTTTATTCTGTCTACATACGAGTGGCTTGTGAATTCCGATTGAATAATTTCCGGAGACAGGGCCATTAATCGGCAGCTTTAGGCGGCCTAAAAACTCCGTCACCAGAGTTGGTCACTTGCTCTACGAACTTACTTATCGGGCAGTTAGGTATCATAGTTCACTATAAGTTGTTGAAAACTGAACTCTAACTAAACAAATCACTATTACCTTATTTTACCACTAGGTACTTGTGGCCTTTTGCGTTTTAAGTTTCTCATAAGTTAATGAAAATAAAGTTTAAAATTATATGTAGGTACCTATAACACAGAAACTGCTCGTTACTTCCCTGCTATCTCCGTGTGTGTTAAGCCTGATTCATAAACTAATTTTTAAGTCCTACCTACTATTCTTTTTTCTTCTGATCTGAAAACTCAAACAGGTTCCTGATCGTTTAGGCTTTCTGATCCATGGCTCTATATATTTACGTTGTGATAAAGCTGATAAATCTTCTTTATTGGTAAAATGTACAACCAAATCTCAAAGATCCAGTCAAAGATCAGCAGAGTTTTGAATGACCTTTATCATCATTACTTTCATAATGGTATTTTACCGCTTTCATTCGATATGCAGGATGGGGCGAAATTATGTGACAATGATGGTAAATTATTTGGGATTTCTTAATTTTTTTCAATATCTAAAAAAGCAAATATTTTTTGCGTCAAAATAAAACATCGATTTCCCATTGACCAAAACTTTCTAAATACAAAAGAAAAGATACCCCTTAATTTTCCCAAAATGTTGCCCAACCCTGTGACCGAAGACAACTACAAACTTGATAATAATGCTCAAGCTAGAAAACACAGAAGTACTCCGTTGCTCATACCTACGGTACCTACCACTAGCGGTCACACCTTTGTTAACCTTTGAAGAGTAAGGGTCACTTTGATATCTCTGTAATTTGCGACGTAGATTCTAACACAACAATGATAACTAGTTACCTCTTATCGCTTGTTTGTTATTGGAGATGAAAATAGCTTTGTTTGTTTTAACTCTTTCTGTAGTCGCAAATCACCTTGAATACTATGCAAATAATGTTTCTAAATGTGTTACTTATATTATGTGTTTAAGTGTTACTCATTTTATCGCAGTTTGTAGACTTGTGTCTATTAGTTTTCGCCCACTCGGTGTCCTTAATATCTATCTAAATCAGTTGGTAACACCCACTGCTGGGTAAATATCCATGCTAGGTTTTAAAAGTCACCATACACACGATCTTAGCTTAGGTTTTTAGCTATGAGACTTACAGGGTCAGTCGGAGTCATAGATTGAAGGACTGCGTCCGGATCTTAGCTTAGGTTTTTAGCTATGAGACTTACAGGGTCAGTCGGAGTCATAGATTGAAGGACTGCGTCCGGCCGGACTGATTCCTTTTTCAAATATAGTTATCTCTAAGTATACTGGCTGACTTCGACTCTACAAATTAATAGCAATTATTGTTGTGCTTCGGCTCAGGTTGGCAAAAACTGAGTGCTGAATTCTTCAACCTCATAAATTGATGATGTAAGGTACCTATTGTTTTAATTTTAAAGAGTCACATAAGTATTGCAAGTGCTTCTTGCATTCTCGACTTGACATCTTCGTCATTAATCTTCTATTCAGAATCATTATCTTGATTCTCTTGCATTCGTCTTGCTTGAAATAAACATTCCCTTCTTCGATGTTTCTTATGGTGTTCTTCATCGCTTGTAATTTTTGAGGTTGTTAGGAGTTGGTGTTTCAACCCCAGATTTAAAAGCTTTGACGAGATGCGTATTGAAGAACGACGTTTTCAGTTCCGATATCCGAATCAAGAGTTGATATTGTTTTTAGTAATAGACGTCTATTACTTACTAAAAACAATATCAACTTGAATGATTGAATAAAAAATCAAAAGGTAAAAACTCTCGATTCGGATATCGGAATTGAAAACGTCGTTCTTCAGAATTAATATTGGAGGTCTTCATAATTTCCCAGTAACTTTTACCATCTGTTTTCCTAAACTTGTTATCCATTGTCTCTCTATACGTACCGACCGATCGTCTTACTCGAGTAGGTATTGTAATGTAATACCTACATTTACCTACTCATTGTGCTATCGTTGGAATGCGGCCGTAGCTGTTTATTGCCCGCTAATGAATCATCTACTTTGTCAATCAGTTAAAACTCTACGTCTTTACTTTTGTTGTTGTACGCGCCAATCTTTTCAGCCTACAGTTTACCTACTTAGACCAAATTTGTTTTACCTAAATATAGGAAAGCCAAAATGTTCCGACAAAATAACATTTATTTTAAATAGCGTTTTGAAAAATTCGGTGCAAACCAAATGCAGTTTGTAAATATTCAAAATGGTGTAGTAATACCACATAATAAGGTAATGCGAAATGTTTTAAAAAATTGCCTCTCTTTAACCAAGGTGAAACTTCTGATGAAAATGTAAAATTTGTAACTAACCAATTCATTATCCACCATTATGGTAAGGTGTGTAGCTAATTATTAGGTATGTGAATAACATACCTGAGTAACGTCAGTCAGTGTTTACATTTTATTATCTGTATTTACTTTTAGCTTAATTTATATTGAGTCAGATGTTTTAACGTCAACTCGAGATTTTCTTTCAGGAAATGCTGTGAAATATTTGAACGAGTTATTCCAGATCCAGTCTTAACAGTTTCCGCTAAGTGTCTTTTTTTCTTGAATCAGGTACCTACTTAACGTTCTTTAACTTACATAACTATGCCTATTACTTTAATAAGCTACCACTTAACCAGTTAACCTATCCTCTGCCATTTAGTGATAGTTTTATACTAAACCTGCCTAAGCATTTTTTTTATCTCTGACCTCGCTATGAATAAACATGTTTTTACTCATTTTACTGCAAGACGCTAGATAAGTTGATACAATAAAGGTAAGGTAATTACTTCGTGGAAAATAATCTGCTAATTCACATGATTCTTGGATGACATGGGGAACACGCCACCTTGTTGTCAACTAAAATAGTCCACGCGCTCTACTATGGCAATGAAGCGCGAAGAGGAAGCGGGTGGTGGAATGTGTGATGATGGTCTCCTCTGCTGAGCGGGTATGGTCGGCATCGAATCGCTTTGCTGGATGGTGGTGTAAAGGAAGGGCGCGCAGGGTCAGCGGCCGCGGCGCGGTCGGACGGCGCGGGCGCGGAATTCGAGCTATGCGTATGAAATGAAAGTGGCCGCATCGAGAAAGCGCGCGCATCCACGGCCGTCCACGGGGCGCCATCGGCGTCCACGAAACTCACCATCAAACGATAAATCCGAGAGATAGATGCACTATATTCCGTGTAGAATCGCATCCATGCACTGCACTTCACTGATCGCACGATCGTCACGGTCGGCGCGGAGGCTTGGGCTTGTGCGCGCGGAGGTGTCGGGCGCGGAGCAGCGACTGAGCGGCTCCGCGGCTCCGCTGCGGGCGCGTGGGTCGCCGAGGCACGCGCGGGGCGCGCCGAGCTCGGCTCTCTGGAATGCGGCAAGATAGTGGCGCGCGGATACCGGCCGAGGCCCGCTGCAGCCTCCATGTGCGCCGCGCCGCCGTCGCCGCGCCACGGAATGTGCGCGGTCAACTTCTGCCCATTCAAATTAAATATTATCTCCGAATGCTTTTAGCTCCGAGTCCGACAAAGGATCAACTGTATGAGAAAATCCGATCCGTACCAATATGGAACAGTTTATTTCTAGGAATACTTTGTTGGTACCCTACCTAGGTACTTACCTACCTACTCGTTACGTCACATTTTTTTCTAGATACCTACCTAAACGTAAACGCTACCTAATGTTCTAGTCAACTGTAATATCACAGAATAAAATGAAGAATAGATGGTCATAGGTAGGTCTACTTGGCAATGTCTGTGATGTTGGCTACACCTTTTTGAATTTACTTCTGATAAGTAGGTAGGTACTTTACTTATTAAAATCTTTTGATTCAAAACGTCTTTTAGATTCTCAAGCTTTACTAAAATATGGTTCGTTAAGTTAGATGGATCAACAGCACATGCAATTAAAGGTACTTAGGTATTATAGACAGAAAATTACCTACTACAATAATCCAACTTGGACAACACGGCCTTTCACTAAAAGGCCTAAGTTTGTGTAGGTATTTAATTTTGTCTCAATAGAAGCTTTTATACCTATCTACTTATATAGAGTAGGGTTTGATGATGGAACGGATAAAGGTCAGCCGATTTTTTTTTAAAAGGGCTATTCAGAGGCAAGTCCAATCAAACACACCCGACGCCGGCGGCGTAGCCAGGGGGTGGGAGGTTCTGGGGTAAACGTACGGGACAGGACAACTGTGGTACCTAACCTACCTAGTCGTCGCCGAGTGCATGCAACATAACCACGTGCGTCATGGGCACTGAACGCGATTGTTGTACCTACCTATCATCTAATGCCAATTTTCGTGAGGCTATAGGTTGCGCTACCTACGCAAAAGTGGATAGCGGCGGCGCCATGGCGATCACGCCATCAGACCGCAAGGGTATTGTCTAACAATGTGAAAAAATAAACTTTTAATCAATCAATCAATCATTTATTTATTTCTCTCACAAACAATACTACCTATATAACTTATAAAATAATATAATATAATATACTTAATAAACCTTTAACTGAGAGAATAATTCCTCAGAATAAATAGAACTTCCATCTCGTGCCGATGCAAAATTTGGGATCATCACAATGATCACGATTTTAGGCACACCCTCATCGAAGCTTGCAGATCTAAGATTTTGGATAGATCGTTGAAGAGGAAATGAAGTAGGTAGGTACCTACTTACTACCTAAGTATCATCATCATGATAACTTTTACTAAGTTATCATGATGATGATGATGATGCAGTATTACCTACTCATTTATTTAATAAGTAGGTACCTACCTACCTAGGCGGCTGATGGAGGCTTTTAGAAATCCGTCACCAGAGTTAGACACTAGCTATAAATACCTACCACCTACGTTAGGTATTTACTTACACTTCCTAAATAAAAATAATAAATGTTTGCCTCTACTATTTAGTAAAAGCAACATAGTTGTTGAAGGTAGTAGGTTGAATTTGCTATAGGTAGCTATAATAGCTATTTATGTACTTATACATAATAAGGTGAAGCCATCATGATCATAGGCCATCATCATCAGTAGGTATTTAGCACCATTTTTTTATTTTAACCCTTTCACAAGCATACCTACTTCCATAAAAAGATTTCCTAGTTACTTCCGCTTCCGAGTTCTGGGGCCTGCCCTGCTACTCTGCAAAACGAAAAACGAAGTTTCGTGACAATTTTTGGGTTCTAATTATGTTGGTGAACTATTACGAATTCAGTCTCCACCAACATAAGCTGACCCCGAAAATTGTCACGAAACTTCGTTTTTCGTTTTGCAGAGTAGCAGGGCTGCTTTGGTTAGAAGTCTTTTTGCATTTCAGATACGTTACTGAAACAGAAAGAAAAGATCTAAAGACAGCCATTGTGCGAAAGGAAGAAAAACACATTATGCTGCAAGTACAGAACTGATCAATAGTGACAGCTGTGACTTGACAGCTTAATTTGTTGTTTGACTTTCCGTTGTCAGATTAATGTCAAATCTGAAGGATGACACTTTGTTTCAGGACTTTCAGTAAAACGCGAAATCGAAGAGCACTAACTGCTACGGTTTTTGTTTAGTTTTACATTTATTTGAAAATTGCCTAGTTATTTTTGTAAAATTTTACAGTAAAAGTGTTCTAAATAAATTAGAAATGATCCTGTCGAAAGGAGCGATCTGGCTCCTTTTTATACTGTTGTTAGCGTCAATTTTTATGGCGAATTTGCTAAACCTTATTGCAACCGATCATAATTTCTACACAGAAAACAAAGACGAAGGCCTAAACTACACTAATTATTTAGGAAAAAAATACGGACAAATCACGGACACAACAAATAATATTATATGGTTTCTACAGGTCAGTATATTTTAGTACTTTTTGAAGTTCTATACAATAATAAATTGGTACACAATGAGTAGGTACCTACAAAGTTCTAATTTATGACGTAGATTGAAACAAAGAAAGGCCAGAACAATGCGCACTCGTGCTCTACATAAATAATAAACTGGACTCTTGCAATATCAAATTTATCATACAAAAGTTCAAAGTGTAATATTGCACCATTTATTCCTAATAATGTAGTAACTAGGTAGGTACCTACATTATTAGGAATAAATGATGCAATATTACACTTATCAGATTATTATTATTGTCACATAACACATTTTTTTATATTTCTCTTTTATAAAAGCAGACAATGTTTACATTTTCTATTTAAAAAAAATACTTACAGTGGAACAAGAACATTCTCCATTTTAAAAGTAGGTAGGTTAAAAACATAAACAAAGCTAGTATTTTAGATTTCAGATATCCACATCAGCATTTTTCGGGATCCAAGCAGGATATCCCAGTTTCAGCAATTCTGTGACAGCACTGTGAAGAAAATAAAACCTACTCTAGTACTGGCCACCGGAGATTTGACTGATGCAAAAGCTAAGGACAATTTGGGAAGCTCCCAGGTGAAGGTGGAGTGGATATACTACCACAATATTATCAAGGAGTCTGGAGTGACAGATGAGACTGTTTGGTTGGACATACGAGGAAATCATGGTATGAACAAAATTGATCTTTACTTGTTTTTTTTACTATTGTGAACTGATTGTTATTTCTACATCAGGACTCTCAAAGTCATTCACTTTTATCATTCAAGTTTATAAACTCAAAATATCCTTATTCCTCAGAATATTTCTATATTCTGAGCTTTATTCAATATGATCATATTTAAGACCACTTTGAAACATCAAGTCCTTAAAACTAGGGGATTCTTCTGCCTGTTTCAAATGCAACACACCACCCAAATAATCAGGCAACCCAATGGTGTGGTTATGAAGTAACCATTGTAGTGTAGTGTCTTAGCCCTAACAAAGATCCTAGATTGAATTAAATGTTGTACAAGCATTAAATATATTAGGTACTGTAGATATCATTAGTGCCTTATTTTTAAATGTGGAAACTTGTAATTGGCCCTTAGTATTTAGTCTTTCTTTAATTGTTTTATTTTAGCTGTAAGTTTTCCTAAAATTGTAAAAATAAAATAAAATAAAATTATTTACAATAGTTTATCAATTATCTGTGAGATTTTAATTACAGTTAGATAATCTTATTATCTCCTCTTTAAACTGTATTGTTTAATACAAACATGTTATCAACTTTCAGATAACTTCAACATCAGGACATTGAACGCTCAGGAGAACTACTTCAGAAATTACTCTGTCCAAGGCGCTGCACATCCAAAATCATATGTTCATTTCGTGAACAAAAACGGCGTGAGTGCGGCGTTTCTGGGCGTCGACGCCTGCCCCGAACCAGGCTTAAGAAGACCTTTCAATTTCATCGGAATCTTAGACTTACAAGAACAACAGAATGTAGAAAGGTTAAAGCAAGAAGCTGATGCGAAAGCAGACCATATTGTCTGGTACGGCCACTATCCAACATCATGCATTCTCTCACTAGAGAAAGACTCGCAAAGATTGAATCTACGCCATCTTATAGGCAGCACCCACGACTCGCAAGTGTATCTATGCGGCCATTTACATTCCATGGGCGGGCTTGTACCAAACATGTACACAAAGCACAAAAAAGGTTACCTCGAGCTTGAATTAGGAGATTGGAAAGACAATAGAATGTTCCGCATCGCTGCGATAGACCATGGCCATTTTTCATTCGTGGATCAGAAGCATAATGTCTGGCCAATTGTGTTAGTCACCAATCCAAAGCATGCGAGATACACTATGCCAGGAAGGGAGCCCTTGCATTTGATACCCGACTCTACCCATGTAAGGATACTAGCATTTAGCGATGTAAAGATTGAGACAGTGAAAATTTCCTTTGATACTCAAAGCTGGATGAACTGTCGACACACTGAAGGACCTCTGTATGTGTGCAAATGGCTGCCACATTTATTCCGTTCCGGCATTCATTATTTACATGTGGTGGTGAGCGATGAGCATGGAAAAGAAGCTAAAGTAGAGCATCCATTTACGCTAGATGAGTCTGTACTCAGTTTTGATATATTTGCTAGGATTCTGCTGATGTTAGATGCTGGAACTGTGGTAAGAAAATTTAACTACCTTACCTCACCTTATTTTCTTTATTAGTAATTAAAAAAATCCATAATTTTTTGTTTAAATATCTAATATTATAATAATCTAATAGTGGCAATTCGGAGTATCGCAAAAGCTAAATTTAACTAACTAAAAATGTTGCCGTCCCTTTCATAGCGATGGGAATAAAAGTTTTAGTTAGTTTAGTTTAGCTTTTGCGACACTCCGAATTGCCACTAATATCTAGTTTAATTCATTTAAATATAGGAGCACTATGTACCTATCTCATTTAATAAAGAATTCCCTTTGTCGTCGTGAGTCAGAGTACTTGCCTACTATAGGTATCATACCTACAACATTAATAAAACACAGAATAAATGCAATATTAGTATAGTTACGCAAACATCCGATTACAGACAGGCAAATAAAGTTACAAGTCCAATTACTATCGGACTTGTAACTTTATTTCAAGATCATCAATTCATTTAATTTTTATTTCCAGTTTCAGATGGTATTCGGAACACTCCTGCTTATAAACGTGATGCCTCTAGTCATTCTAAGATTCCAGAAACGCCCTCCAAAGTTCCGTCGAAAACTCGGCAACTACGTACTAAGACGGCTGTGGCTTTTGACAAAAATAGACCGAGTCTTCTACCCCATAGTCCTCTACGCAGTTTACATACCATTCGGACCTTGGGCGATTGGCGAACTTATCGACGGGCACATAGGGGCGGTTTTCGCTTGGGGGATACTGATTAAAGGCTCGTACATACCAGAGCCATTTACTTATATGTATGGCAGTGTGCAGCTGATGTTTGTGCAAATTCCGCTGGTGCTAGTATTAGCGCAATGCTTGGATAACCATCTGTTTGCGCACAATGTGAGAGGAGTGAAGAAAATTGTGAAGAATATACCGTTTATATCGTTGTTGTCGATGCAGTTCCTCCTTGCATACTTCTTCTGGTTGGAGTATGGGACGATGGCGTTATGTTTCGGACCGCTCAGGTCTTGGAGCATTCCTCTATCGATACTGCTGTGGTACAAAACGCTTAGTTTGCCGCCGGAGTATTGCAGGTAATTTTTTCTTTTATTTTTGATCTTACTATTTGTTAGGGATATACTGGGCGGTTAACGCCAGTTTACTGTAGTATTGGATACTGTTCTCGATACCGAGTCAAGAAAGACAAAAAACTTTTTTTAAAGCGATCCCTTAACAATCTAAAATAATCTAAATAGTCAAGCTTTAGTGGGAAGCCAGTCGAACAAAGTAAGGCATGTCAAAGAAAGTAAAAGTAATTGTAAAGTTAACAAGATAACACCTCAACAAAATGTTGTCTGGCATCACACGCTACACTTGGCTGACTTAAGTGGTACCTCCTTATCAAGGTAGTAAGATATTGTATACCATCAACCGTTTCACAAATGTATGAAAAACCAGTGCAGCGCCTCCCCCGGTAACTTGCATGAACTAAAAATTCCATACATCTAGAATACTTGACACGTGAGCGAGGATAGATTACTAATACTACACAAAAACTGCCGGTAACCCTACCGATGATAAAACGTGTTTCAATATTTTATTACTTTAAGATACTACCAAACTTTGATATTTTCTAAATGACTATAAGAAAAGCTGGCTTAAGTACCTACCTATAACAATTAAAATACTTTTGTTACCTAATACTACCTACAAGAAAAATCACATTTTTTTTAAATTATTATTTTTCTTTTTTTTACAGACGACTGACTAAATTGAACGAACTACCCGCGTAGTACTAGAAAATACGTAGAAACTGAAATGAGCTTCGATCAAATTGATGCAAGTAATGAAGACAGCTTTTTGGATAGTGCCAGTAAGTATTATGTATATTTTAAGAAATATATATATTTCGATGCGGCTGTCTGCACACTTATAACAATTTATAATTATAAACGCGAATGTTTTTGTACATTTTCGGTTCAATGAACACCAGCTAAAGCGATATAGTTGAAACTTGAAGTAGGTAAATATAGTTCGTGACCTGGATGAATTCTTTTCTCCTTATAGTACGCGTAAATCCGATTTCGGAAGACTTTTAAAATTTACTGATGATCAATGTCAAGAAAATAAGTAAAAACCAAAGATAATAAACATTCCAAATTAAAATTACTTTAACCTAATTATAAATTGCAGTATGTATTAACATTTAGACCATTTTTGTATTCTCATAGTTTCAGTCCAGTATTTTTATAATGCTAGAAAAATTTCGTTTAAAGATCTTATTTAAATTTAAAATATTAATATTTAAATGACTGAAGGCTGTGGGAAGTAAATGTTGCTTATTTTTATAATTATTATATAATTGCATTAAAATGTATGAAATGCTCAGTGCTATAATACCTTAGTTATGTACACTGACGGTTTGAAAATGTTCGTCACCTTAGAGTCGGTTTTCGCTTGCACCAGATTGCAAGAATACATTTTTATTGTACCAGTGACGTTCCTTTTTCAAGTTTCAAAAGGGATTATGCGCTCGTACTCGTTAAACGAATCAAGTTGAAAACCGACGAACATTTTCAAACCGTCACTGTACAATTTACAAATAATTGCATTTAATTCAAGTCACTATTTTTGTACGTATTTCACGATAGATCACTTTTTGCACATGTAGCAATTATTACTCCTTCAGTTATTTCTTTTACACAAATGTTAAAACTTACAAATGGTATGAATGATTACTTCATTACAATTATGTCATACTATCTGCCCCGGCGTTACCCGCGGTGAATAGTTCCCGTGGGAATACCGCGATCAAAAGTAGCCTATTCTCTAATCCAGGGTATGAGCAATTCTGGTACCAAATTTCATTCAAATCCGTCCAGCCGTTTGAGCGTGAAAGAGTAACAAACACACTTACACACACAAACTTTCACCTTTTTATTATTAGTTGTATAACGCTGCGTGCATTCACCAGCCCCTGGATTGTGTAACTTGTCTCGGATTGTATCCAAGTTGTATCAAAGCAAAAATCACAGTAAATCGCATAAACAACTGTCAACTAAGACAGTAATTAAGTAAGTTACTTACTAATTTACTTAATCAGCCTTTGATCTGACAGTTATTTTCGCGATTTACTGTTATTTTTGCTTTGATACAACTTGGATACAATCCGAAACAAGTTACTCAATCAGGGGGCAGCACCATATTTCACCCTTTCTATGATTAATCTAATTTTAACTTCAATTTGAGTTATTTATCCTAACTAGTCCATTTCGCCTTGTTACCAAATTAAATTATTACATAATAGTATTACAAAAATTGACAATATTAGGTACCTCAAGAATATTTCCTAAAGTAATTATATAAGACGATGGTATTTGAATCAGCTTATTATTAGGTACCTATCAATTAACAGTTTTTACAACATAGTTATAGCAAGGACGATATAGGTAAGGACTGCTAATGTTTAAAGTCGTTTGATATTGTAAAGTATAACATTTGTTTATGCCGGGTTCCTATATCCAACTAACGGATGTCCGTAGGTCGGTCGTCATAGCAACGTTGTTACTTATCTGTCAAAAAGTGCCATACATTTTGTGTCAGTTAACAACGTTGCTATGACGACCGACCTACGGACATCCGTTAGTTGGATATAGGAACCAGGGGTTAGTCGTGTGTATCTAGTCTGTAGCCTACAACGTGATTATAAAGTATTTATTTCTTTGACTAAGTTTACTGTTTCCTGAAGAACACTTCGATGCGATGTAAAGATAATTACTGTATATAGTTTTTTTAATTAAAACTACACTTATTTTGGAATAATTTTATTATTTTGACTTATATAAAAATGTGACAAAAAATTCTTATGTGACTTTGAGTCCTTTACTTTATACACTTAAGCTAATAAATTTGATGTAAAAAAGTACACAAAATATACAAATTGTATTTAAACTAATGGCTTGTCTCATTACCATCTTACCATTATGGCTATATCACAGATCGGTATAATATTATGAAAAACTTAATAACTTTTGAAAATTTTTATGTATTATTAATATTAAGTATTAGTTTGTCAAAGATTAACATCTCGGGGCTATGGAGTTCCGGAATTTTCACCTTGTTATTGATAGGAAATATTAATTATTATAAATCCTTCCCTATGCAGAAATAAAATTAAAAACTATAATGTTTTTCGAACTCAATCGCTTAAAAGATTTGTTCTAAAATGGAATGTATCTCCTAAGTAACAAAATTTTGTATAAATTAACTAATTCTAATAGATCTCAGATCCCAATATCGGATGTCATGAAACAAAATTAAATGCAACTAGTAATTTTAAGAACTCAAAATACCTAATCTCCGCTTGATTGAAAGTTCCACTTTTCAAAAAAAAATCTGAAATAACGGTTACTTAAATTACTAGATAGGTACCTACTATTTATTCACGTCTTATTTTCTACCTATGCCAAGTACTTAAGAATTGAATTGCCGATATAAAAAAAATACATCATCTTTATGTCTATGGAATGGCGATATTTTCAAGGAACACAAGCTCTGAATTACTACGTAGATACTGATTCAGATGTCGCAAAAACTAAGCCTAATTTGACAGCACTAAAATTGATGCCATCCTTTTTATTTCGATCGTTAGGAAAGGGACGGCAACATCTTTAGTGCTGTCAAATTAGTTAAGTTAAGCGACATCTGAATTGACCTTTATTACAATGATCATACGATCGCTTATCTACACGCCTTATAAACCCTATAATACAGTACAAATATCAGTAAAACCTGCAAAAACAATATCCACGCCCCTAATATAACTACATCAGTAACATACTGTAACGGAATACCCAAATAATCCAGATACTGGGCTGGTTTAGAAAACATACAATAAGCCACGTTACATTTAAGTTTTGGTCTGTCGAAACCGTAGACAGTTTGTAGTAACGCGTCAAACGCGTATCTGAAGTAGGAGATTGATGCGAAAGGACGAAGGTACACCGGCATTTCGTGGTAGGGGATGAAGAATTCTGAGAACATTAGCATTGGGATGTTGGCTGATGGGATCACGAAGAGGCCGAGCTGAAAGGTAATAAGGCTGTTGAGCTATCTTTAATAGATTGCCTACTTGTTCAATTAAAGGAAATGTACCTAACAATATATAATATAATATAGACCATCGGAAATATCTAAATTGCCTTTTAGCTCTCTGTTTTGTTAGACAACTTTCATTAAGCCTCTCTTACTGTCAAAACCTGCTATCTCTATTTAATTAAATTTTGCTTTTGTATCGATACAAACGTGCTGTTGCAGCGCGTTTTGGCAGATTGCTTGTAAAACGCTTTTATGTCTAGTCTCGTAAACTGATTTCAAATAAAGCTGAGTAGGTAAAAGTAAGTTCGTATGAGGAAGTGGCCAACTCTGGTGACGGAGTTTTTAGGCCGCCATAATGATTCCGTCATGACTTTAAAAGCCGGGACCGACAATTTAACGTGCCTTCCGAAGCACGGAAACGCTCATGACATTTGTGGTCACCCATCCAAGTAGTGACCGCTAAGAACGTTGCTTAACTTCGATGATCTATCAAGAACGTCTTAGCAAGCTTCGCTACGAGCGCTCCATTAGCTTCACAAAACTGAGCTGAACGAAGTTATAGACAACATTCTCACTCTTTAAATATTATGCACGACACTAACACTTTTCCAGTCGTTAGTAGTTTAACCTCATACCTTTATATCGAAGGCAGCGCCGACGACCAAGCCGAAGGTCTGAGCGAGGATAGTAAGGAGCACACATATGACCCACGCTAGACCCATCCTGTATGCCTCTAGCGGTTGCGTAGTTAAATACCATGCGGGGAACAGAAACACTGTCGCGCATAGCAACTGGAAACATACACAATGAAAAAAAAAATTGAAATAACCAAATAAATCAAAAAATTATGAAAAATCCCCGACATTAATTAGAAAGAGCTAAGATGATCTTCAAACTTCTGAACATATTTTCATAAAGTTAAGAACCAATTCGAAAGCGCCAGTTTTCAAACACAAAAATCCGCATTAAAATCGGTTCATCCGTTTAGGAGCTATCAGAGATACACGCTCAAAGTTATAACACCCCTCTCGTCTTCTCGTCGTCGGTGGTTAAAAATCTGTCAAATTATTTATTTAGGTGAAATATTTGCTAATTCTCTTTTTATCGGGTCTTTGATGTTTACCTGAAAAATCAATGAGCGGTGTTTCGTACCTACTTTTGAATTAAAAAATAAACCTGGAAACTTACTTGTATAGGCAGGTCAACGATGATTTTAGATGCGCAGTAAGTTATCAATGAATACCATTTGTTGAGATGTTCTTGAAGAACTACTGTTGCTTCCACGGGGACTGAAAATAAAAAAATACATCTGTACATCTTTATAACTATAGTCTTTCCAATCGTTTATTTAACTTTTGACAGATCATGCACATAAAGTTTTATAATAATTTTTGATACAATGTACTACAGGGAATACTGTACCTACTGTCATGGACGGGATCCGCCCACTTAGAGATGTTTCATTCGTAATTAATGACAACTGGTTTTGAAATAAATCGATTATCGATTATATTAAAACATTCAATAAAATTATTGTGATTATTTTTATATCAAATCACGTAAAAACCTTTATTATTTTGCATTAAAATGCCCTAAATGTCTCTGTTGTAATGCATAAATAATTTGCGTAATGAAAACAGTTCCATGGGATCGAATTTATTCGCTGAAAATTAATGAATCTAAAATAATCGTTTAGACTTACTGTAGTTGGTTCAAATAAAAAACATGTGAATGAACTGCGGTACCTACTTGTAATGAAAAGGTGCAAAATGTTGATATTCATAGTAAATAATGAGTGTGTTAAATCGATTAAAACTTCTTCATGAATAAAATCGATCGATAAAATAAATCGAATCGGTAACGGCCTGACCCGTCACTATTTGAGTCAGTATTACAGCTGTCAAAAGTTAAATAAACGGTTGGAACGAGTATAAGTAGTAGGTACCAAAGACGATTAATATCTAGAAGACAGACAAAGGCCATACACAAAATCGTAACCCTAAAAAATAGCCTGAAAACTCTAAAACATCAATTTTATCCAAGAAATTTCAATTACTTTCTAGTTAAAAATGTTTAAATATTGAATATTGTTGCTACCTACTACTAAGCAAGGTAAGGTAGTACTTACATATAGGCTTATGTTAAATAAAAATAGCAAAAAAAAGACGAATGACCAATAAAAGGTACCAATATCTTGATAATTAACTGCCTAGTGTTTTTGTAATGAATAAACATTTCGAGTCACTTTGCTATTTAGGCCTGGCGCGCACTAGGCAGCCAGGCTGCGGCAGCCAGTAAAACATATGACGTTGTATAGGAGCCCGCGCACTAGGCAGCCACGAAATCTCGGCTGCAGCAGCTAATAAAACGCGCCTGTTTGCACGGCAGCCAGCTGGCTGCGCGCAGCCAGAACGTGTGTAGGCGAATGTATGTGGCTGCAGTCAGTCTCCGCGCACTAGTTGTAGCAGCCAGACGTATTTTGCGTTCCGAACTTTGACAAGATGACTTTCGTTCGATACAGAGAAATTTATTCGGGAAATTGAAAGCCGTAAAGCAATTTGGGATATAACATCGGAAGAATACAGTGATCGGGCAAGACAATACTGTTTATACTGATGCGTTATCACCAACTGACACAAATGCAACAGATGTGTCTCAGGGTTCTGAATTAATAGAATTATTTACTACACAGGACAACTTGAACTAGGTAATTCATTACCATACATGTAAGAAATAAATAATAAATGTTAAGACTAATAACAATATCTTTCATTTTCGTACTCACCTCAAAGTTACCACCAGTTTTTCTTCAGGTTT
Organism: Xanthorhoe designata; assembly: GCA_963582015.1. NCBI lineage: Eukaryota > Metazoa > Arthropoda > Insecta > Lepidoptera > Geometridae > Xanthorhoe > Xanthorhoe designata. The sequence continues at coordinate 11,590,639 of OY757039.1, forward strand.
TATACATGCTCGCATAGGAGTATCAATGCCCTTGATTGAATTTCGTATTTTTTCCAAAAGGTTATCAAACGATTGCACTGACATCCTCGTGTAGTTAAAAAACCGGTCTGGGAATGCGCGAAAATCTTTGAAATAGGTTTGAAATAAGCCTTTTGAGTGTATTTCTAGAAAAAGAGGATGAATCCAGTGTCTTTTCTTTGTTTTGCGTTTTTTACGAGATAGGTAAGCAATAATAACAAGTTCTTCCACGTCCATATTGCTCGACGGAAGGATCTAGACTAGTCGTTGATTGGCTGTTATAACTGGCTGCGCAAATATTCTGGCTGCCGCAGCCTGGCTGCCGCAGCCTGGCTGCCTAGTGCGCGCCCGGCCTTAGTTGAATCAAGATTTAGGACACGACTTAGTCCAATCGAGACCTAGTCCACTCAATACCTAGTCTTATCAAGATGTCATAAAGCTTCTAACCCGTTCTCTTTCTTTCTCCCAAAGTATTCGTGCTCCACTCGGTTAAATTGTGGATAAATCACTACTTATAAAATTACATATTCAATAGGGTAAAACTTGGAAACTTACATGTATGAATGGTCGGCATAGCATTGGAGAAGAAGAGGAACAGCAAGAAGAAGAAGATGCAGCCAGTGTTGGACATGATGCGGTTGGCTTCTGCGCCAGCACCGTTGTACAGCGCTCCTAGGAGCAACGCTACCGCTAGATGTGAAGCTAGACGGATCTGAAAGTAAAAAAATGATACTATGAGCTATGACTAATAAAACACATGTCCTCATGTCATAAACACGGGGTTACGGTTACGGTTATGGTATACCTAATTCACCTGGGGTAATTCACCTCACCTGGGTGAACCAATTAAGTACACTATTTAGCAGACTTATTTCACCCAGGTAAACACGAGTCCGCTCTCTGAATTAATATAAATACCTACCTACTTAATAGAAACCCATTTTTTTTTATAAACTTTACAATCATCGAATCCGGCCGTGGACAATCAACTTTTCGTGTCGAAAAATTTATATGCACTTTATCACGACATTAGCTTTAAACGGCGAAGGAAAACATCGTGAGGAACCCGCGGTTAGTCAGCCCCTCACGTATTGACCATTGTCTTTCCTGTGGAAATGGCCGGCTAAGCTGAGAGGATGGTTTAGGTGCTGTAAGCCTATTCCATCTCAACAATGTCCCAGGCACTACAGTGTCCAGCATATGCAAAGCTTGCCTCCTGTAGGAATAAATCATCTAGTAGTGTATGTAGATGTAGTGTAGGTTGGTACATTCATTTTCTGAAAGTTATGTAGGTATTCTTTATTATGTGGTATTACCAAGGAATATCGTCCTTGGTATATGGTTACCTGTGTAAGATGAACATCTCTCAGCGCGCCCACACAGGACCGCCACAGCAGCGCACAGAACTGCTGCCAGTAGCTCGCACGGTAGCCGACCCGCGGCGCCTTGTACGGACTTAGCAGTGCTTCGGCTTCCGCAACATCTGGAAGTCGCGAGTTTAGTAGGTATGTGGTTTCCGAGTTCCCTACGACTCAACCAGATGGGCATAGTAGTTGTGCAGAGGGTCTGGGTTGAATCGCAGGGAACTCAGTTGTGTAGAAGGGAATCAAAAGTACCCACGGCACAATCAGTTGCGCACAGTAGGTAGTTGTGCCTTGGGTCCGGAGGGTTCAATTCACTTTATTTAAAACAATTGAATTTAAAATTTAATCACCAACCCCCGATATATATAGGGATATTTAGGGAGTTATTCATTAAACTTTGAAAGAAGATAAGAAGAAGGGTTATTTTGAAGGGTCTTTAACTAGAAAAGAGCTGATGATCTTTAAATGGCTGACCCTGTTTTTGGAACATAGCTTAGAAACACTTTCGGTGATGACAAGAAATAAATAAATACCTACTTACCTACCTAATCAAAATTGGTTATCCGTTCAGTACGGCTTCTGATACACAAATACACAAGTACATATCTGTGAATCAACAGATACACACTAGCTAGAACATCCATCTTGTTCGTCGGGGGTTAAAGAGGCCGCGTAAAAATGTCATTCTCAAAGTAGACTCATAATGAAAATACTTGGGCTCTACGGTAAACTCTGCAAAATGCTCTTGAATAAATTTGATGGCCTTACCTTTTCCACTTTTATTGTGAACATCGTTCCTCGCTATCTTGCTCATCTCGTGCGCGTAGCTGCTCGCTTCGCTCTCCAGTATAGCCTTGTTGCCGGGATGCTCGTTGCTCGCTACTTCTAACACTGAAATGTTTTGTGAAATGTGAATGGTATTTTTATAACACAAGAGAAGGATTTGTAAGTTGGATTACAAATTGGATTACAATGGATTGGGGATGTGAATGAAGATATGGGTTCGTTCGTTCGTTCGTATGAGCAAGTGGCCAACTCTGGTGACGGAGTTTTTAGGCCGCCTAAAGGCCTCCGTCACGATAGGGGTAATAATCTGCCTTGCCGAAGCAAACTAAACTAACAGCACTAAAAATGTTGCCGTCACTTTCGTAACGATCGAAATATAAAAAGGATCCGATGGCATCAATTTTAGTGCTGTCAAATTAGTTTAGGTAAGTACTTTAGTTTTTGCGACATCTGAATCGATACCAATACCTACATAGGTTAATATTAGTTTAGAAAAAAGTGAAGCAATGGAATAAGGTAGGTACCACTATAAATGAATACCACTATAGGTACCTATATTCCACAATCTGTTAACAATAAGATTTATTGGTTGCTTCTAAAAGGTATTAATGTCTCGTGCAATTATAACAATTATAAAACAATAAAATACATCGTTAATTAGGTACCTACTCGGATAACGAGTTACTGTAATTATGGACCTACTGACACTGAATGATCCAATAGAAAAATGTGCCAATTGGTTGCAATTATTTTGTCTCTTGACACTTTTTTCTGCAGTAGGTAATAAGGTAGGTAGGTACCAACTTTGAAATAGTTAAGGTACCTACACTTAGTAGGTACCTACCTACCGATATTCATGCCACGGGGTCAGAAGCTAAGTTTTGTATCTAAATAAATAGGATTTTAAAGCCAACATTTAAATGCACTAATTAACGCGATTTGTGTTAATTGCTATGTCCAAATTATATTATGATTATTATATTAATTATTATATGATTTTAACCCCTCAACCTATTCGAAGTATCATAATACCTACTGTAGAATGCACTGTTATTTTCATATATTAAGTTCAAATACATGAAAAAATGAGAGTGAATGAGACGAAAAAGGCGTGTCAGGATCGTGTCAAGTGGCGAACCAGGGTCTCTGCCTACCCTCATGGGAAAGAGGCATTATTTATGCATGTACTATCACCCAAAGCACCGCTTCACCACCTTAAGGGTGCTTTTTCTGTGACGCAACTAGCAGTTTACACCGCTTTGCAACATTCGAACACCAATAGCAACAAAGTATTTCGGTGCTTTGTTATAAAGTTTGAAGAACAAATAATAACAGTAAGTTTTTAACGATGGTAAAAGTAATCAAACAATTATTGCTTTTAGATGTTTATGACTCCGATTGGTCAAAATAAAAAGGGCAGGATCAGCTAGCTAACATCTTGCAAGCTAAACTGTTTCAAAATTGGTAAAGCGACGCTTTTGGTGATAGTACATACCTATGTTAATTCAAATACACTCACAGAAATCAGCTACATTATAATACTGCGGACATGAGAACCCAGCCTTGCCCAGCGTCTCCGGGATATCGAGCACGGAACCAGCGTACAGCGTCCTGCCTTCCGCCAGCACTATGACGTCATCAGCCGTGGTGAAGAGCTTGGAGGAAGGTTGGTGGACCACGCAGGCGACGGTGCGGCCGCTGCGAGCGATTGTGAGCAAGGCACGGGCCACTGACACTGAGGAGACAGCGTCTAAACCGCTGGGAACAGAATTCGTAAATACAAATTTACACCTTGGTGAAACAGAGTGCTTAGTTAAAAAAATTGTGTGAGGTTTAATTGGAGGTCAAAAATTTACTCAATATTATGATTTTGTTCCAGTTTTGCGCGTAGATCACTCATATTATAACACAGTGATCATGATCATAGTCTGACCGTACAACAGAACTCCTTTTATTTTCATGAAACTAATTTTTACACGCATTTCACACCACCATTTCATTAACAAAATAAAAGTTGGGTTATTAAAGAGACCATTCATAAATCTATGTTGTTACACATTTATCCATTAACATCATCAGATGCGGGCACCACACATTGGAGTGTTGGAACGTGTTGGTTCCAACACTCCAATGTGTGCTCCAATCTGGGGATATTGGACAGTTATTGGACACAAACGGAGCATTGCCATTGACCATTCTATTAGTAGCCAATGATGGAACCAAGTTGAAGCCAATGTGTGGTGCCCGCATGAGAATCAGTGTGCAACGGACCTTGTTATACGAGATGTAGGTACTTAGGCACGTATTATAGAACAAACCTTGTCGGTTCATCGAGCAGCATCACGGAAGGGTCAGTGAGCAGTTCACAGGCAATGGTGAGCCGCTTCCTCTCCCCTCCTGACAGGCGACCTGCTTTAGTGTGCAGCACCTCGTGTATACCAAGCTGTTTTGTCACGTTCTTTATCTGTGGACCATTATCTTCTTAATACTGGTATTTGTGACAGGATATCTCGCCTGAACCGGTCGAGTTTTAGAGTAATAGACGATAGTGACGATGAATGTGGTGATCCTGCTACACCGACACAACATGCTTCCTTTTGCCAGTGTACCTTGTGGCATTATAACGATATTTGTTTGGCACTTTTAGGAGTCCCTAAGTACCTAAACAATATAATTATGTTGAGAAGACTCATAGCAAGTTTTCTCGCGGTGTTCTAAGAGGCTAATGATAATGTTAAACTCATGTAACAACAAGATTCAAAGTGTGGACAGCAATATTGAGCACTGGATACTCCACAGACAATGTATACAAAGTTCGTGTATAAAAAAGAGATTAAGTAGGTACCTACCTACTCGTATAATACTTTATGTCCTTTATCGCGTGCCAGTCAGAACAGATATGTTCTAAATTCACTGCATATTTTTTCCTTTCGGTGGCACGCACGGTACCTGTTAATCTAGGTTCTATCCATGCAATTAATTTGTTATAAAGACACCACCTACTGTATTGCTCTGGTCCCGTCTGTTCGCCCTCGGCAGCTTTAGCGCGGCTGCGAACTTGAGCGTCTCCATCGCCGTCAGCGTGTCGATCAGCGTCGTGTTCTGAGGCACCAGCACGGCATTCCGTCCTGCGCCGTATAAAAATCCTGTCACGCCAGTTTTTCTAAAACAAAAGCACATTAGAAACGTACGTACAAACTTGTTTATAGTTTAAGCAGCGTAAAGAACAAGTTTTCATAAACTTCTAAAATAGAGATCCAAGACACACATTTTGAAGTGTCCTTCAGGGATAGAAGCAGTTATTTTTTTATATGATAGTACTATATTTGAAGTGCTAAGTTTATCGTTGCCAACTGTCTTGCCTACATCAAAATTAAAGCTGTTATTGTTTTGCGAAGAAAAGATGTCAACGCGCTCCTAGTGCTACGCCACTGTGTTATGTAAAACAGATAATTTTAATAACATTAAACTTTAGGTACATTTTGTTTAGAATTACATTACAGTAAAATCAAATTGAATTTAAAAGAGTTAACAGTAACAACATGTGGAATGCAGTCGTGATTATATTTCCTACTTATTTTAATGTAACTTCAACAGCCTGATTTGCGTAAGCCAATGCAAAGAAAAATGAGAGAGAAAATTGTAGGTAAACATTATAAACGGGATTTTTACCATGGTTCGTGGATTTCTAAAGTTTTAAGAGATGAAATGTAATGTACCCACCCACTAAAGGGCTTCTAGCTCTAGGTAGGTACTCACTTCTCATTAATCGCAAAGATTTCTAATACTGGCAGAATAGGTAAGTTGCCAAGTAAAAGCATGACTAATGTATAATGCGTTAAGTACGGTTAAGTCGGTCAAGTCTCTGTAGGATTCTTCCAAGAAGAGTTTACTTACTTTCGTCCCGCTAATATTTTGAGCAGCGTGGTCTTCCCTGCCCCTGAGGGTCCAAGGATAAAGGTCAAGCGTCCAGGTCTGATAGCTCCCAGGGTGCCATTGAGTATGGTGTGGTTGGGGGTTGAGCGTGTGCCACAACGACCGCCTGAAACAATAAATTATGTTTATGTATCAAATACAGCTTGGTGGAATGGTAAAACTGATTACACTATTGTTTAAGTCAATATCTTCACTGGTGAGAACAACAGGTTGGGGAAAAATTGGGTAGCTACCTTTCCTTTTATAGTTAGAAAGTTTTGATGTTAGACAATCGCTGTTTTATTTAGAAGAAAAAAAAATGCATTATTTGATTTTTGAAAACAAATACAATTAGCTCAGAAAACGACATTTGTCAAAACAGATTAATCCTAATAGACTCTATTTCCCACCAGGAACACTTTACCCAAAGTAACTTACCAAATCAAATCGTAAGTTTTTGCAATAAAAAATAACATTCCCGTACATTGTTTATGAAAAAACGTATGTGAAAAATAGGATGTTATGTTATGAGCCTGTAATGTCCCACTGCAGGGCAAAGGCCTCCCTTCCTTCTTTCCATTCATCCCTGTTTTGGGCCACTGTGGACCAATCGTTTAGATGGGCATCAAACTCGTCTTTCCATCTACGGCGCGGTCTGCCGCGAGGTCGTTTTTTGTTAGGAGGCGTCCACTCGGTAGTGGCTTTAGCCCACAACGTATCCGACATGCGGCAGGATATCACTTATTAAATGGTAATCTCAAAAACACGGATTATATGACAATCTATCAAAAACAACTCAGCCACTAGCGCTTAACGCCTCTTTATGACTTCAAAATCATTATACCTAGGTAGGTATGCTCAAAAAAATATGCTCTTATGTAGGTACCTTACAAGTAGAAGGGCCGGTCTTACCTATTTTTGGTCAATGGTCATAAATTTCAAGGTTCGTGTGAAGTACGTATCAGAGTATTATAAAGGTGGTCAGGATAACTTCTTTTTCATTTTTTCCCTTTCAAAACTACTTTTTGTACGAACAATGTAGCAAAATAATTATGTCAAGGTCATCATGTTTCAAAGTCTGACAAGCTTTACACCCTAGCTTTACACAGACTGTTTTAAGGCCTGCGCCACATCTGCGCAACGTACGGCGCCGAAAGTTCAGCAGCTGATGTTTCGGCGTAATGTACTCAGCTGAAATTACGTCGCGTTCGTCGTTGTACAACGACGAACGCGACGTAATTTCAGCTGATGTGTCTTATGGAACTTCACTACGAGCGTATTCAACCGATCAAGTGACAAGTTATCATCATAAGTGATCAAATTATGAACAAATTCGAGACTGGACACTTGATTTGACCGTTGATTAGTTAATCTTTGAGATGATCTGCGTCCGGGAAACCGACTGTAAGTGTTATATTTTGTATGTTCTTATGCATAAATATGAAGAAAAAGATCATATTTATATATAAAACAAAAACCACACAGAGTAATAAGATGAACAAATAAATATTGCTATATGTTTTTCTGCAGCAACCTTGGACCTAGTTATTCATTCGGTACAACGATCTATTCGAAAACGATATTTTAACCCACATTATTACGCGTCCTGGATGATAACAATAGGACAAGATAACAGTAGTTTAACGAACATATTAATTTCGCATTTAACTAGTAAAATTGTAATATAATAAGCTTTTATCGTTTGTCTGGAAACAAGAAACTCTTTACATTTGAACGTTCTAAGTAGGTATTATATTTAAAAACCAAATGATCAAAAGTACCTACTCACTTCGTACTCACAAGTAGGTAAGTACTATTATTATAAATCTATCAAAAGTTAACTATAACGCTACCTGCTTATACATACTATACTAAATACCTACTAGCCGACCAGAAACCATTCAAATTTTGAGTTTCTCATACATAAACAAAACCTTAAAGTTTGAGGTAGGTAACTTTTATAAGTGAGCGAAAGCGCTCCTCCATTGAAAACCATATTAAGTATATGTAAGTACCTATTGTATTTCATATCACTACCTATCCTACTAATATTATAAACACGTTGGTATGGATGAAGGTTTCTAGTAAAAATAATTTACTTACATACATACATACCTACATACATAAAATCACGCCTCTTTCCCATGGGGGTAGGCAGAGACCATTTATATAATTATTTTACCTTCACGCAAAAACTACGAAACGGATTGGGCAGAAACTGAATATTGGTAGGTACACAGTTTAAGACGTGGAATAACACGATTTTAATAAGTAAGATACCTAATTGAAATTACAATGTTACTAGAGTCAGATAATTAATGAGTTTTAAGTGCACTTATTACGCGCAATTAACAAACACAACATTACCTACTGCTGATAAAAAGGTAATATTGTTATTCGGGTCATAGTTCAAAAAGATTGAAAAGTTAAAGAATTTATTTAGTTGATATCTCGACCCAAATAGATCTAGCGTTTTCGGTTGTTTAATCTAAATGAATCGAAGGAACCTGCAAAGTGCGAGTAATAGGTATAATAGGTAAGTACTTTCATTTAAATTATGAAATGATTAGGTAAGTCCCATTGGTCCGATATTAAATTAGCCAACACGGCCCTTTTCACTAATACATAAAATTTAAAAATAGGTAGGTAGGTGATGTGCATACTGCATAGCATGAAAATAGGTCAATCAAACGCAATATGTTCCGTTTTATTTAAAAAAAATAAGAAAATTCAATTGAAGTTTAAATAAAAAACCTAAGTAGGTTTATGGCGATTGCAATAAAATCGAATGCGGTCTCAAGTGTAGTTAGAAAGTGTGCAAAAATACAACATATTACGTGTTGTGTTGTTACGAACAATAACAGTTCTACAACTAGGTACCTACTAGTTACCTAAGTCCCAAACCATTACTAGTTTCATACACATACCTACTTAAGCATTTACATCTTTACTAGATGATTTACACAGAGTCAGGAGGCGAGGCAAGCTTTGCCTTAACGGGACACTGTAGCTGGGACATTGTTGAGATGAAATAGGCTTGCCAGGCACCTAAACTATCCTCTCAGCTGACGAGCCACGGGTTTCCTCACGATGTTTTCCTTCACCGTTTAAAGCTCGTGTTAAAGTACATACACACTACAAGCTCAGAATAGAGAAAAAACCTCTATTCTGAGACTACAAGTATTAGCAAATAATTAATAAAATAATAATAATTATCCTTTGACATTTTATTAGCGTCATCTAGTCCCAATGATGCTACTGTGTTCGGTTTAAAATAACATTGTTAACATTTTGTTATGGATGTATTTGTATAGTACCTACCGCTTTCACCTAAGTAGGGGAGACCGAGTACAATAGTAACACTTTTTGTTTATCGGTCGATAGCACAAAATCTGTCAATATTTCTATATTCAACTACCTAAATTCAACCTATATAAACCTATATAAAAACCTATATTTAACTTATATTGTTGTGCAAATTGTATAATTAAGTAAACAAGTTTTTTAAACAGATTTCAAAGCAGTTAGGGGCCTCTTAGTCACCTATTTATCAAAATATTCAGGGCCTTTCCTTTTTAAACTCGCTAAGTTTCACATTGGGGGGTTAGCGCCAGTTTACCATAGTATAATGTCCTCATACCGATTCAAGTACCTTTAGGCGGCCTAAAAACTCCGTCACCAGAGTTTGGCCACTTTGCTCATACGAACTTACTTACTAACTTACCGATTCAAGTATCACAAATGTATGAAAATTCAGTGCAGCGCCTCCCCCGGTAACTTGCATGAACTTAACATTTAGAATAAGTACTTGACACGTGAGCGAGGATAGATTACTATACTACACAAAAACCGCCGGTAACCCTACTGTGTTAACCCCCCTGGTTCCCCCCTGGTTCCCCCCTGAAGCTTGACGTAAAGAAAGATAGGCTCATCCACACCTTGTTCTTGCCTGATTCATCGCGTTGGAACAGGCAATAGAATCACCTAGCATGTAAGACGTTTTGTAGTGATCCGGTCTACTGAAATAAATAATTAAGTATTTATTATTTTAATTATTAATGCCCTTTATGTTATGATACTTTATGTTTCTCTGAGAGAAACATATCGAAAAACGTATCGAAATCATTTTTTCATTCCTTAGGTCAACTCATAAGAAATTAAAAAAAACTCTCTGGAAAACTTGTTTTTGACTGAGTTTAGTTAAATTATTCACATGAAACGATATTTTACTACTTAATTGATTACGCAAACGAGTTTGAACTTAACAGGTCGAGGTTTTTGTTTGTAGGTTTTTCTTTGCAACAGCGTTTTTATACCTATACATAGGTATCTAAAAATAGTATTCAGCAAATTATTAATAAAACATGACTCACATCGTTTACATACAATAAGTAAAAACGCTTAGGTGTTGTATATTGTACCTATACTACATCTAAAAATAAATAACTGCAGGTTCTGTTTGTATAAAATAAAAATAAGGCCTAACAAAAAGCAAAAATGATTGTCTGTCTGACAGTTTGTTCCGGAAAATCTCCGAAAAAGCTAGGCCGAATTTGACGGGAATTTTAGTAACATTATCTGTTGTTAGAAAGAGACTTAAAAGTTAGAAAACTTAAAAGTTAGTTACTTAGAAGTTAGAAAGACTTGTGCTGCTTTTATTTTGTAAAAATAATAGGTACCTAAGAGCGTTTTTAATTTAGACGTTTCGTGTCGGACGGCTGCCGTGCCGAAACGGTGCGTTTGTCATATTTCGCATGGACGGTCGACGGACGATCGACGGACGATCGTTTGTATACAAAGTAGTATACAAAGCGCGCGGTGCGGAAACAGGGGGTCTATCACGAGTTAACTGTAGTACCTAATCGTTCGTTCGTTCGTATGAGCAAGTGGCCAACTGTAGTATTGAATACTATCCTCGATACCGAGTATTACAAATGTATAAGAATCCAGTGCAGCGCCGCTCTCGGTAACTTACCTGAACTAATAATTTCATACATTTGAGATACTGGACCCGGTAGCGAGGATAGTTAACTATTCCACTCGAAAACTGATGATACGCCCTCAGTGCGCGCTGCGGTACCGATGCGGCACTGTTGCCGCACTGTGCGCTCACAAACTGAACTTATGGTAAGATGAAATCTAAGCAGAAAAAGTCGCAGGCGGCCGCTAGTAAGTATATTATAAACAAACTGTCTCTGGTGGTTATACTGTGTCATAAATTCTTTATATCCTATTGTTGACATATACGATCGCATAACAATCAACGAATTCTTACGTAGGGCAATAGGTAGGCTACCTACATTATTTAGTAATTAAATCTTAATAAGAACGTAAATACCTACCAACTTGTTCCAAGAAAACTTGATGAAAACAAAAACATTAAAAGTTTATAAAAACATATTAACTGTGGAAACTTGACATTGAACGTATTTTTTATGGCTTTTATAGTTATTTCAACTTAAACCCACACCAATTAAATAAAACCATTTCCATATGTATTGACCAAGTGATCATGAATAAGACCGATTAAGATGAGATAATGGTTTTTGTATGTAAAATGTTCTAGGATAATTATATTTATTTATCTATTTGTATGGCCATTTGGCACTTTATCACGCGACTTTCCGTTATTGAATGTCAATTCTTAAAGGTACATTTTCTGTTTCTATTCTAGAGTAAATTGTAGAAATGTAGGTAAGTGGCAGGCTGAGAAGTAAATAGTCAAGCTAGGTCCTGAGTCTATGCGAGTAAGTAAGTAGGTGGGTATCTCACTTCGTTATCAAGATAACGGACACTGACACTCTGAAGTGAAAACTCGCTAGTAAACAGGTAACTTAGGCTTACAAAGTTAGTTTTAGCGCTATAAAATATAATACACCTAGCTAGCCGGCTGTCAGTGACTTGGATTTTATTTTAAATAAATTATATACTTTCATATTCAGTTCTCATAATGACTAATGTACTTACCCGATCTTAGCGCTACTATAGTCTAATATGTAATCTCTGTGTTTCTCAGCTCTACAATAAATTGACAAAAAATCAGAGTAGGTAGGTATCCTACAAATCACACCGGTCCGGTAGCCAGTTAGAGATAAATATACTTATATCTTACGTGTATATTTTTATCATTTTAATTTGACCAATTTATGTGCTATCCAACATTACTGCACAGTTAAATAAAGTTTATAACCATCGAGAATTATTAACCTTTTAACTGTTGAAATATTTTTCAAATAGATCCATAATCTTGCAAAGTTCCATTAGCTATATTTTAATATAGTATGAGGAGGTGAATTGAACTGGATAACCGGACCTTAAAAATGACCATGTGGTAGAGAAACCTTAACAAGATATGAAAGAAACGTGTTGAATACAATTAAAAAACCCTACCGACTAAGAATGAATGAATGATTTAACACTTTATTGTACACAGAAAAAACATACAAATACAACTTAAAAATAAATAATGTACAAAGGGCGGCCTTATCGCCTAAGATATCTTGTTATTTTAATATATGTACGAGTATGTTGTCAATTAGAAAAAGTTTATTTCTATTATATTTTGGTCTTATCAAGTTAAAGGCAATCAGATTCTTTGCTCTACTTATTGACATTTAAAATAATTTATCGTGGTTCATTATAATAACGGAGAATATGACACTAGCAGATAACCGCGAGTTCGTTCGCGTGAATTTCGTCTTGGTAACCTAAATTAGGCTGAATTTGTAAACTCACAACAAACCATCATCTGATCTCGCATCTTCAAGTTTCAGAGGCCGTAAGTACCTACTCGGGATCAACAAAAACGAAGTTACGTGTCAATTGTCGGGGTCAGCTTATGTTGGTGGATACTGAATTCGTAATAGTTCACCAACATAATTGGAACCCCAAAATTGTCAGGAAACTTCGTTTTCGTTGATCCCGAGTTAGGCCTCTGGTCTTTACGACCAGCGGTTTAGTCTGTGCGTTGATCCGTCAGTCAGTAATTTAGGACAAAGCATTTTATAAAGTAGATTTCATTATTATAAACCACGAAAATTGTCGCAATACAGATATATTGTCAACGACAAGATTAATAGGGAAAAAAAAGGGAACCTGAGGTTCCTGCCGAGATTTACAAAGAATTATGTAAAGAGAATAAAATTGAATGTTCATGTAGGTACAAGATGCAACTTTCACTTAGGTACATACCTTGGACTCTGTAGGTCAAATCCTTGAAAATCAAAGGATCACTAGTCACTTCTTCACATGGCACAACGTTCTGGACCCAGCCGATTTCGATGTCCATTGTAGATTTAAAAGTCGGCACGTCCGACCCACGCGTTTGCCTCTCACTGACTGACAAGATGTTGACTATGTTATGTTGTAAGAGTAATGTACTTGTTATTTACGTAGGTATGTGATTGTGCTCGTTTGGGTATGCCTAGCTCAGCTATAGAAAGTTTGGAGCTTTTTTTTATTACTTGGGTTGTGCTGGCCAACGGACAGTGGAGATTCTGATCTGCGTTCGAGAAAACCGGCTGTGGAATTATAAAAAGTAAAAATTATTTATAGTTTTCGAGAAAAAGTGCGTTTAAAATATGCGTTTTTGCCTTATTTGTTTGATAATAAATAAAAAAATTAACAATTCTTAATTACCTATGTATTTGGAATGAAATTTAAAGGAGTGCAAACAATAATAGGAAATAGGAAGCCTGCAAAAGTTTAAACTGTTTAGCAGAGTTTTCTGCCCGTTTCCTGGACAGGACAAATTCAAATTCAAATTCTCTAACACTTCTAACAAGGACAGTGTTCCAAGAAATAAGGAAAAACAAGAAAATTCAAAAAGTGTCAATGAATTCTGTGAAAAGTCTCTAGTGAGAATGTGTGTGTGTGTGTGTGTATGCATGTGTTCGTATCGCCATCTTCGTTTTGGTCTGCTGCATCGCCTTTTGAATTAACTTTTGTTATCTTTTGGCATTGTTTGTCCTATCTGTTCTCTAATTATTCTATCTATGGATGAAAACTGATTATTTGTGTCACCTCTATTTTAACTATTCTATGTTAACTGTGGAAAAGTGAGGTAGCAAGCGCCCCCTAACGGGACGCTTGAGGACGACACTTTTCAATGGCGTCTTGGAGTGGATTGTTGGATGAAAAAGTATTTTCGAGTGTAAAGTTTTATAATATAAATTGTATTACCGTAAACTGTTGTTTCTCTGATTTAACATATCAGAAGTGACACCCACGACTACAAAAGTAAGGTAAAAGGTCGGCGAAACCCTGGTGAGTTTCTTTTGAATTTCATTTTGCTGGTGTAATCTTCTTATTGGAGATATTGAATTGGTGGTAACTACTTGGGAAATCATGGCCTAGTGACGAGAGACGATAAACGAGTGGCCCACCTGCGAATCCTGCGATTAGTTAGTGAGTATTCCAGAGCAGTGAGGGACTCATCCAGATATCTATAGGACGTCTAGTCTTGAGTAGTTTTTCCATCAATCTTTAGCAAGTACTTGTTGTGTTGAGAATTTTCAACTTTGGGCGTTGAGGTACGCATTTATTGGTGTAAATCGTCCGTGAAGTACCTAGTAGTTTTATCATTCAATTTATAACATTCAAATCATAATTGAACCGATCATAGCAAGTAAAACCTAACTGCCTAGATGCTAGGTCTTTGTATTAAATCTGATAATACTACCTATGTCACTAAGCTGTTGCAGTACCTACCTACATAGCAGTGGAAGCAAAAGAACATGACCTAGGTAACCTATTGATGGTATGTGTAAAACTGGTGTTGTGTACAAAACGCATGAAGGTTTTATTGTTTATGTTTTCTGTGTCTTGACTGTCTTGGTTTCCTGCTTGCTATCTTGGTTGTTGTGTGTTAAATAGTAGTGCTAAAAGTGAATTCATGCCTAAATTTAAAACTTTTGGTCAACAAGTACTAACAAAATGCATTTACATACATTCAGAAGTGCACTATGCACTTCTTACACTGGTCACTATTATGGCCAAAGTTTACCACTAAATTAATCTGCCGCTAACCATCAACTAGGCATCTGTGAGCAAAGTTATTAAATAATGATTTTCTTTTAGCTAACACAATAACTGGTAATTTGTGCAAATAGTAAGTGGTTTTGTTCCGTTCACATGATTTCTCACAGAGGTGATACTACAAAATTTAACATACATTTACATAATATCAGTACAAAACAACAACAACCTACACAAATAAATGGTGTTTAACTATTAAAAAAACAAAAAGGATATTTAATTTGAACTGATTCAATTTGAATTTTGATTACTTACTGTGACCCAGAGAGTTTAAAATATTCTTAAATATTTTATCTGAGAACTTACTTTATAAAATGTTTTGCAAACATAGGAGTGTTTATATTATTAAATTTGTGATACTTATCTTCAAGAAATATTATTCAATTATTAGCATGAAGCATTGCTTGTGGGCGGCTTTTGAGATTCTGGTTTATGTTATTCTAGTATGTTTTAAATTATATTTTATGATATTCTGCCGATTGAAAATTAAGAACTGATCTTTACTGAAATATTGCATAAGTTAATTGACGATCTCATGGGTCGCTTGGCTTACAAATAAGTGAATATACCTAGATGTTATTGCTGTACCTGCTTATTTGTTAGTAAAATAGTTTTCACTAAATAAAAATAGTTTATTTGATTGAGTTGATAAACATTTTCAAAACAGCATTGAATATTCAAAGAAAAGATTGATGAAAATGCAGTTACTGGTTAAACTAAGTAATCGGATTATCTTCTTCAATTATCAGCATGAAGCATGGCTTTGGGGATTCCGGTTTATGATATTCTAGTTAGATTTCAATTCCATTTTATGATATTTTGCCGATGAGGAATTGAAATTATGATTATGATCAAATAATCTATCACTTGATTGATTTTATTATTTGCTATTATGATTATTGATAATATGGTTAAATTTTAAAATAGTTTACCTTGTTGAAGTTGACAAAAATTTACAAAGTAGGTAGTATTGAATTAAAAAAAAAGAAAAGACTGATGGAATTGATATCTTACATTTAAATATATAATTATTATATATTGAGTTTTATAAAATACTGTTTTGAAATCAATTATGATCATGAGCAAGAGCAAGATGATGATAAAATATGATGATGCACATGATAAAGTATTATGAAACTTTCAAGAAAATTGAGACAACCCATGATGCTTGAGTCACTTTGCGGTTATTTTAAAGATTTTATTGTTTTCAGATGCACTTACTGTGTCTTCCTTTCAATTATCCTTTCCCCGACTACCTATTAAAATGTCTTCCCCAGAAAAAAGATTTTTAAGTCAAAATAGTATATCTAATCACATTAACTCAGATTCAGACTCTATTCGCACACCCTCACCAGTTGAGCATGTTAGTAGACCGCACAAGCGTAAACATTCAGGTAAAGGTAAACGACGTAGACATTCTACAACTTCTAACAGTCCAATTTCAGTCGAACGTGGACATTATAAACGAGGGCGTAAAAAGAGAAGCGAACGTAATAGTAGTATTCCAAAAGTGTTGGAAAAGTTAGTAAGCTTACTCAGCGAGAAAAATAACACCGGGTCTCATAGTTTGACTGGACCAGGACTACAAGGCTCACAAAATGTCATACCTGGGTTTGATCCAAATGGTAAAACACAAACCATGAAGAACTGGTTAGCAAAAGTGAATGAGTCAGCTCATGTGTTTGGTTGGTCGGAGCGACAAACTATATTCTACGCACTACCCAAATTGGAGGGTTTAGCAAAACGATGGTACGATGGTCTTATTACGGTAAAATATACATGGTCCGAGTGGCAGGAGAAATTGATCGCAGCATTTCCCTGTGAATATAATTATGGTGATTTATTAACTGAAATGTTGGCTAGGAGGTCCCGCAAAAGCGAGACTCTTGAGGAATATTACTATGATAAAATGACGCTCATAAATAGATGCGAACTTACCGGCAAAAGGGCGGTTGACTGTATTAGTCATGGGATCTACGACCACAATGTAAAAATGAACGTGCAAGGCGGTGATTTTACGGAACCCGAAGAGGTACTGAAATATATACGCAACATATGCAATAAAACACACGAAACTCTAAGAAGACCTCTACAAAGTGCTAGTGATGTTACTGGTAGCAGATACAAAAATAATACATCAGACTCATACAAAAAAAATCAAACGGTTTCTAAATCACAATGTTATAACTGTAGGGAATTTGGTCATAGGATCGCCATGTGCCCGAAACCTGTAATACGGTGCACGAAATGTAGACGATTTGGTCACAATGACAAAAACTGTACACCCTATAATAGCGAAGCGCGAACTTCATCGGCGGCAAATGCGACGCTTACCACCAAAAGTGTTTTGAACATAGCGTGTGGTCAGAAGGGAGTCGATAAGTACTATAAGCAGGTTTTAGTGAACAATCGTCAGATTAGAGCATTTGTTGACTTAGGCAGCCAGTGCACGTTGATGAACGAAGATATAGGTAAAACACTTAATGTTCTGATAGATAAAAACAATCTACCTACACTGAATGGGTTTGGAAACGGCAGTGTAGTACCTAGCGGTAGAATTGAGGTGCGAGTTATTATAGATGGGCTTGATGAAGTTGTCGAAGTATTTTTGGTGAAATCTAGTTTGCTAAACGCCGACATGTTGATAGGCCACACGTTAACCGAGTTACCAGGCGTTAGAGCTTACAAATCGGATAGTGTCCTATTCCTTTACAAAGAACCTAGGTTTCAAGCAGAGAAAATACCAATCACTTGCTTTGAGAACTCAGTAATTCACGGACTGACAACTATTCCCATAAAAACTGGTAACCAAGATACTGGGATGGTATATGTAGAGACTGAAAGTAGTTCAAAGACTGGACATGAATACATGGTGCTACCGGGAATCTATTCCGTTAGAGGAGGATTAAGTTCGTTACTGGTCATGAGTTTAGGTAATGAACCATTTACGCTGAAAGCAGGAACACTAATTGCTAGAGCTGTGTTATTGAGCACAAACTTGCAAACCGAGAACACTCACACTGACGTGTACAAAAATAAATCAAATGACAATACTCACAGTATATTTCGAATTGAGACAAACAATGATATAATAGGTGAGGAGCAGATCAAGGTTGATGAGGATTTAGACGCACAAATCCGGGAAAAACTGTGTACTCTGCTGAATGAAAAACGTAGTTGCTTTGCATTTTCCCTTAAAGAATTAGGAAGAACGTCGTTGGCAGAGATGCGAATAAAGCTGAAAGATGACACACCAATCACTTACCGTCCTTATCGCCTATCGCTGTCGGAACGAAGCAAAGTAAAAGAGATGGTTAATGAGATGCTGGTAAATGATATAATTCGTGAATCGACTTCTGAATTTGCAAGTCCTATAATTTTAGTAGCCAAGAAAAGCGGAGATACCAGACTGTGCGTTGATTACCGAGCATTGAATCGCAAAACCGTGAAAGAGAAGTACCCTATGCCATTAATCGACGATCAAATCGACAACTTAGCGGGTCAAGTATTTTTCACTTCATTAGATTTGACCTCAGGATACTACCAGGTACCAGTGTCCGAAGGATCGAAACATGTGACAGCATTCGTGACGCCTGACGGTCATTATGAATACAATAGAATGCCATTCGGGCTCACGAATGCCCCAGCAGTTTTTCAACGGTTGATTCTGAGTATCTTGAGAACGCGTAACACGCCCGGTGTTATGGCATACATGGATGATATCATCATAGCGTCAAAAACCGTTGAGGAAGGGCTGGAAAAATTGACAAAGGTCCTAGACCTCTTACAGGAAGCTAACCTGACGCTAAATCTCAATAAATGTAATTTCTTTAGAAAATCAATAGAATATCTTGGTTTTGAAGTGTCGTCCGAAGGAGTGCGGCCTGGAACGAAAAAAGTCGAAGCAGTAAAAGCTTTTAAAACACCACAAAATGTACACGAAATACGACAATTTATAGGTTTGACTAGTTTTTTCCGTCGATTTGTGGAAGGATTTGCATCCATTGCCAAGCCATTAACCTCGCTTACGAAATCTAACGTACCTTGGGTCTGGGGTGAATCACAAGGGCAGTCTTTTGAAAAACTCAAGGAGGTCCTAATAAATCGTCCAGTTCTTGCCATATTCAATCCGAACTATATAACTGAATTACACACTGACGCAAGTTCTATAGGTTTAGGAGGGATATTACTGCAACGTGCCACAGAATCTGCGCCACTACATGCAGTTGCTTATTTTAGTCGTCAGACAACGCCGGAAGAGCATCACTTTCATTCATACGAATTAGAGACTCTAGCTGTTGTCTCGTCGTTGAATAGGTTCCGAGTATATCTGTTAGGTATTGAGTTTAAAGTAGTGACTGATTGCAATGCACTTAGAACAACACTTACGAAAAGGGACTTGATACCAAGAATTGCGCGTTGGTGGTTGTTGGTGCAAGAATATACCTTCAGTATCGAATACAGGCCCGGCACACAGTTGGCCCATGCGGATGCTTTGAGCCGAAATCCAAATCCACAATCTATACCTGGAGAATACTCAATAGATGTTCTGCAAATCAGCAACGTTAATTGGTTACAAGCCGTGCAACTAAGCGATCCGTTATTAAATCACATAAAAGCTGTTCTGGACACAAAGTCGGCTGAAGCCAAGGAGGTACGCAGTAAATATGAACTAAACGATGGCAAAATCTTTAGAAGAACTGACAGTGGATTACGCTGGGTAGTACCCAAAGATGCAAGATGGAAAATATGTCAGCTGTGCCATGATGAAACGGGACATTTTTCAGTAGAGAAAACATTGGAGAAAATGCAACGTGATTATTGGTTTCCAAAAATGGTTCAATTTGGGAGAAAGTACGTCAAGGCATGTATTCCTTGTGCCTACTCTAAATTTCCTGGCGGAAAGAAGCAAGGGTTTCTACATCCACCTCCTAAGCCAAATGTCCCATTCCAATGTCTTCACATCGACCACCTGGGTCCTTTCGTAAAAAGCAAAAAGAAGAACACATATATTCTGGGTATCATAGATGCTTTCTCTAAGTTCATCATATTACGAGCGGTTAAGGACACTAAGAGTAAAACATCCATAGGCGTACTCAAAGAAGTATTTGCGATGTTCGGTACACCGTGTACTTTAATCTCAGATCGAGGAACCAGCTTTACATCTAGAGAATTCAAATCCTATATCCAGAATATAGGAATTAAACATGTTTTAAATGCAGTGGCAACTCCAAGGGCAAATGGCCAAATTGAAAGGTACAATAGGTCAATACTTTCCTCGTTGACAGCACTCTGTCATGGGACCGACGATCGCTACTGGGACCAATATGTTCCTGACGTACAGTGGAGTTTAAACAACACAGTGAACCAAAGTACAGGAAAAGCACCTATGGAGGTTATTTTAGGAAGACCAAGCATAAATAGAGCTGAAGGGCACTTGCATGATATCAATAACACAAATGAAATTTCTGATGAGTGTATACAAAAGATTAGAGACGAAGCCAGTTCAAACATAGTTAAACAACAAGAAAAGATGAAACTTAGATATGACAAAAAGAGATGTAAGGCTAGAAAGTACGAAATAGGTGACTTAGTCATGGTACAGAAGAACACTAAGACCCCCGGTGAAAGTAATAAATTAATGCCCGCGTTTAATGGTCCTTATAGGGTGAGTACAGTACTTGACCACGACCGTTATGAAATAAGCAGTATTGAAGGTTATTCTAAACGAAAGTACACTAGTATTTTTTCAGTTGACAAACTTAAACCTTGGTGCAAGTTTACGGAGTCTGAGTCTGAGAGTTCTTCCGCGGAAAGTGAAGTAGTCTAAATATTTTGGTTGTAATTGTAATTTGTAGCATTTTTGTTTCTGTTATCCATTTTTACAAAATTCTCTCCTAATCCTATCCGAACCTTCTTGACACGTGTAATTTTTCTTGGAAGGAGGCCGTACCACCTTGTGAGTGTAAGCGGTGGACATTCTATTTGATATGAGGCCGTAACACCTTGTGAGTGTAAGCGGCGGATATTTTATTTTGGAATGAGGCCGTAACACCTTGTGAGTGTAAGCGGTGGAAATTCTATTTGATATGAGGCCGTAACACCTTGTGAGTGTAAGCGGTGGATATTTTATTTTGGAATGAGGCCGTAACACCTTGTGAGTGTAAGCGGTGGAAATTCTATTTGATATGAGGCCGTAACACCTTGTGAGTGTAAGCGGTGGATATTTTATTTTGGAATGAGGCCGTAACACCTTGTGAGTGTAAGCGGTGGAAATTCTATTTGATATGAGGCCGTAACACCTTGTGAGTGTAAGCGGTGGATATTTTATTTTGGAATGAGGCCGTAACACCTTGTGAGTGTAAGCGGTGGAAATTCTATTTGATATGAGGCCGTAACACCTTGTGAGTGTAAGCGGTGGATATTTTATTTTGGAATGAGGCCGTAACACCTTGTGAGTGTAAGCGGTGAAAATTATATCTGGAATAAGGCTGTAACACCTTGTGAGTAGAAGCGGTGGAAAACCAGTAACAATAACTCCAATGTCTTGAGGGAGTAACACTAATGCGGGTTACAGTCAACATAATACTGCACAACAGACCCTGAGAGGGCGCAAACCCTCAAGTGGGAAAGCGTCAATATAAAATACTTAAGCGTCTGGAGAGATGATTCTAATGGGGATTTGCCATTCCTGGACGTGTCGCGTGAGGTGCACGCCTCGCACGCCGCTCACGGCGTTCCTGCTATATAAGTACCTAGCTCCCTACTTGGAGTAACCGTTGGCGTCGGCGTCATGTGAAGTGATAAATACCAGTATTTAAATGGCCTGTTTGTGTTGTGGTGAGTTAAAGTGAAGTGATACGTAAATCGGAATAAAATATGAACAATCAAGGGAACAATAATAAACTGAAATAATAAATTTAAATAATTACATAATAATTTCACTTAATAATTAGTTAATTCTGGAACTGATAACATAAATGTTTTATTTGTTGATTAATTCTATTACGTTTTAAAATAATAGTAAGTAAGTAATAATTATATACTTGTAATGCAAACGTTAACCTCTTTCGGTTAGTTTATATAATTTAAGTAAGTATACACAGCATTAGATTATTTGATTTGATAGATGGGTACCTACTTTGTTTGATTTCATAGAAACTATATTGTTAATAATAATAGAAATTGTGTTGTAGTCTGCTGTTGTGATATAGTTTGATCGAAATGGGGTCATTCGATTGTTGTTGGATGGCCGAAGTATTAGCTCACAATCACAACTTACGGCCAAGTATGTGTCAAATATTAATTAATTTTGAATGTATAATTTGTTAATCTCTTACTATGGGCACTGTTAAATGTGTCTTAGTTTAAGTAATTTTAGTTTTTTTTTTGTTCATGTCAACAATAATTATTTTTAAATTTTAGAATTTATTTTAGTTTGTATAATAATTAATCGTGTAATTACTGAAGTAAGAATGCCTATCTACTTAATGGTCCAGATAACTTTCGAGGCAAAATAGTTAAATATTAATAAGTATGTATAATATGTATGCATAAAGTTAAATTTATTTTGGGAAGTATATTGGACACTTTGATAAACTTTTACATAAAAATTGTATATAGGTATTTACCCTGGGTGTGCCTAGGGACAGGCACTTGTCAGGATGGTCGACTGTTATCTTTTGGCATTGTTTGTCCTATCTGTTCTCTAATTATTCTATCTATGGATGAAAACTGATTATTTGTGTCACCTCTATTTTAACTATTCTATGTTAACTGTGGAAAAGTGAGGTAGCAAGCGCCCCCTAACGGGACGCTTGAGGACGACACTTTTCAATGGCGTCTTGGAGTGGATTGTTGGATGAAAAAGTATTTTCGAGTGTAAAGTTTTATAATATAAATTGTATTACCGTAAACTGTTGTTTCTCTGATTTAACACTTTGTATACGTAAATCACGTTACGAACACACAATAGTAATTTGAATTATTTGATTCTATATAATCAAATATGTATTTGATGTAGCGAAAACAGAGTTTGGTGGCCACCACGTGCAACTTCGCTGGATAATAATAAATATCCCTGGACATTCCACACAGCGTCATCTAGTCCCAAGCTAAGCAATTTAATGCTTGTGTTATGGTAACCAGATGACTGATATACTATATAGATACAATAATAATTGTTACTTTGTGATACAAACGTAGTATAAATGATTTAGCTAGATGTCAATAAACCAATGATATTGGACACGTTCACCTTGATAATCATTAATACAAGGTGTGAAAGGATAATTTGATAAGTAATTATAATGTACTAAGTAAAATTGAGAACTGCAATTAGGTACATTTTGAAATCGATAAGAATTTCCACTTTTTTGTTACTAAAGTTATTTACTTAGTTTAAAGGTTTTAATTAAAGTTTTCATGTTGCAATTATACTAAGTTAGATTAAAAAAAGCAAAGTATAGCACAAATAAAAAAATGTAGGTACTTAGGAGGAAATAAAATGTAGGTATTATCACACTTCGATGATATTGTTAGGGTTGCCAACAAGACCTGGATGCGATCGGCTCAACACTGAAACGAGTGGCAGTCATTGGAGGAGGCCTACACCCAGCAGTGGGTTGACACAGGCTGAAGATGATGATGATGATGATTATCAAACTTAGGAGTGTTTTTACAAAATTCCAGAGTTTGTCTTTTTGCACCTAGTATTTATAATAATAGTACCTAGATAGTCAATTACCTACCGATATTCGTAGTTTGAACACTCAGATATTTTATTTATTCTCAGGAAAAGTTTAGGTGTTGCCGAGAACCGGTTTTTTCTTTAAGATTAATAAATAAAACTTATATTCTTTTAACTACATTATCAAATTAGTTACCTACTTATATTAAAAAAAAACCTCATGAATGCATTTTCATTGATGACGCGAAATTAACTTGTTTCGTCAATTAACTTTAAATTAAGTAAAAAAATTGCAACTGCTAATAGAAAATAATAGAAATACTTTTATCAAATCAAAGGAATAGCGATAATAGAAACATAATAGATACGAAACGATTGTCACTTGACTACATTTACTGGCTCTAAATAAAAAATCTTAGAAAAAAAGCCGTGTTGGTCAAGTGGATTAGTAGTACCTCGACTTTCGATCCGAAGGTCGTGGGTTCAAATCCGGCCGTTCATCAATGAACTTTTCGCATCGAAAAATTTATATGCGCTTTAACACGAGCTTATAACGGTGAAGGAAAACATCGTGAGGAAACCAGTTAGCTCTCTAATAGCGTCGATGGGCTTGCAACCTGTCATGTATGGAAAGTTAACTTCTGCAAAGAGTGGGCATGTGCCAAATATGTACCTATGTATTTGGACATACCTCTGACTACCCCTAAGACATCTTCAAAAAGATCTAAAAATTGCCTAATGATCTGGAAGAAATGTCTACCGCTCCCGGGATATAGGTAGTCGTGATCATATTTCTTTTTTTTTTTCTTTTTTTTAGTAAAACTTTTATTCCGGCGGGAATCTAACTCGCGATGATACAAGCGATCATCTTACCATCTTACTTATAATTTAATTCGCTTGTATCATTACATTTATAATGAAATACCTAAGTGTACCATTTATATTTTATAGTGTTAAACCATTAACACTATAAAATAAAAATAAATAACTGGCTCTAAAACGAGAGAAGTTACAAGTTTAATAAGCTAATAAATTGGCTTACAATAATAAGAAAACAGTAAGTATAAAAAATTTAAGTATTTACCACTGTAGGTATATATTGGGGGCTATTCTGAGTGTCTTAAAAGCTAAACTAAACTAACTAAAATTATTGCCATCCTTTTTATTTCCATCGTTAAGAAAGGGACGGCAATAATTTTAGTTAGCTTAGTTTAGCTTTTGCGACACTCAGAATTGCCACTATTATTTAAAATATAGAGAGAGACATTATAGTCTTTACAAACTTCCGAGTATTGAGGTATTTACATGATTCCTTATATACTTATTGTTTCGCAATTTAATAACGTCAAAATCTATAAGACACGATTTCAAGATCCATTGAAATTGTCTATGGTTAAGCTAGTGGCTGGTGCCGAAGACCGACGGGAGACCGCGACAGGAGACCGAGACAGGAGACCACAAAAGCCACAAAAGTTAGAGATTGCTATTGAATGTTACCGTGTTGCAAAATGTGTTGCTTAGCAAAAAATAAAAGCAGTGTGGATGCACCGTTAAACTGAGAGAGACACCGTCAGAGAAACGTCTTAAATTAAATGTTTGGCACACATCGTGAATACCTACACTATATATATATCTTTCAAAATTTAAGTTGTTCTGTAATAAGTTATCACTAGAAAAACGGGAATAAATCAAATAAAACAATAAAAATATACCTAACAAAATAAAACAAGACAGTGTTTTGATTTATCCGGAGAATCTTCATATCATCAGACTCACTAACAGCCAATCTCAATAACCTATCTATCTTTGGTTTTGCTTACTATCAGTAGCTGTTGGACGTTTTTTGTATGGAAGAAATGTCAAATAACTACCAGCAGTAAGCAAAACCTTAATAGATAGGTTAATGAGACTAGCCGTAAGATACCTATTATGTACCTAATACACTCACCAATTCCCTGGCCGACCGAACACACAATGTTAGTGAACACCACCAAATTCCCATCTTCAATGCTCAAGTCGTCTTTCCCTGACTCAAGATCCATCGTAAAATGCACTGAATGAACTCTGAACGAGACCGGAAGTAGCTAATGAGCGAATTGAAAAATTGGCCCTAACTCTACTCTACTGCGGAGATATCATTTAATGCACTATTTGACACTATTATTTGTATTTGTACACTATTTAGACATTAAGTACTTGTAAGTACTTGTATATTTATAGTAGGTACCTAGGTAGGTACTGTTTACACACGCCACTGAGGTTTTGTTGTTGCAATGATATTTATTGTATAAATGTCTGGACACAATTGTCTGGACACAACAGCATTCCATAAAGAGATGGGATCAGCTTCTTGGCACTTTAAATCATCTAAAATGGATAAAGATACCCACTATAGTGGAAGAAGGTAGTCAAATATATTTTCGCTTAAAAAGTTATGCTGTAGGTACGTTTCGAATCTCGAGTCTTATAAAAACACTAATCAGTTTTGATTGAATAAATTGTTTTTGTTTGAGTTTGTGAAAAAGTCTGACGTTTATTAGGTACCTGCATAAGGGGTCGAATAGGAGATTAAGATCAATACTAAATTAATTTAAAAAAAGAGTTAATAGGTAACTTATTTATTTTCACTTTTTAAGAAATAAGGCTTCTTAAAAACAATTGATAGTCGCCCGATAATTTTTCTATTACGACTTTTCTATGAAACAAGACTATTTATTAAAGAAATAAGATGAAAAACTTAGAACACTTGCACCGTGGTTGCGAAGTGACTAATCGCATATTCATTATTCGTATCAACTCGTTATCATTGACAGTTATCTTCGGACTTTATGTCGCTAATTAGGTACAGTGCATTCGATAAATTCAGTATACCGAGGATTAGATTAATTAATCCGTCGACTAAATACTTTTATACCTATAGTTTATATATCTAGATGAACTTACCACTGTCGCTTGCAATGGATCACCTAAATCAAATCTACGTATCATGCTCCGGAATTTGGATATGATAGTACCTATATAGGAACAATTGTATGTAATTGTTGTGCAATTCAAAAAATTGTACATACTACAGTTTCGGAGTTATCAACATACGGCTTGGTTCTGCTGGGGAGCATGCTCTCCAGTAGAACTAGTCTTGAACCGTGCCATCCTGATTCTTCTCCGTATTGATCTCGAAAGATTACGAATTACTTACCTCCTTCAAAGTAGGCTAATAAAACTCAACCTGAAAAAACTCAAATGAGTTAGTACAAGTAGCATTTGAGGAGGTGGATGGCCTTTGTACCTTGCTCGACAGGTCATTAAAAAAAACTGTTAATGGCAGTAACAAAATGAGGAAATGCACAGTTTTTTTCTTAAATAAAATGGCGGCGGCGCAGGTTGGTCCTAATGGTGTGTAGATGCACATACACATTGTTTCTGCACTAGAGCTTATAATAGAGCTCGTAATGTGTATTGAATATGAAGTAAATAGCCTAGAATTAATGCAGTTGGCAGACTAGCAAATCTTACAAGCGGCTGTCCTTGTTTGTTCCCATTAGTACAAAACCATGACATAGATCTTTGTGCCTGTGAACTTTGTTAGCACTGATTACATGTGAATGATTTAATATTTACCCAAGTTGATATCATAATGACTTGCATTCTAAAGACTATTGTATATTCGTAGATAGTAGATTTTTAGGCATTGAAGACCTTATATGTGTCTCTCTAGTCTAGGTATAGTATATCTGGATGTCTACGGAGGTAATCAAAGGTATATATAATATACATCATGGATACAGCTTAATACCTCTAAAAACCTAATCTTTATTTATTTCGTTAGCGAGAGTTTCATGCAGTTGCTGAAGGTGGCAGCCTGGAGTCGAGCAACCGCCTACCCACCGACAAGCTACCAATTGGCTGCTCATTTGAGAGGTCTCCATTTGGAGACTGCTCAAAGGACATTGACCAAGTGTCTATGGTGATTTTGTTGAATACTATTGATGATGTACAGCCATGAAATGTTGCTTTAAAGCTTTATTCTTTGAACTTTAAAGTTAGTTTTCTATTTTTGTGATAAAACTGATAAGTACGTTACGAGCGAAAAGCAATAAGGATCTTTAGAGATATAAATAAATAAATAAATAAATAAATAAATAAATATCCTTGGACATTTCACACGGCGTCATCTAGTCCCAAGCTAAGCAATTTAATGCTTGTGTTATGGTAACCAGATGACTGATAAACTACATAGATAGGTACATTTTTTTTTTGTAAATACATACATATTATACATAGAAAACACCCAGACACGAAACAAATATGAACAGAAAGCAAATTACTCTCCTTACAAAATACTTAGAAGTCGGTTTTTTTATTTTTTTTATTTTGGCACTTGTGCAAACAATTTACTGTGACAGCTCAATAAAGTTTGCAACTGTGCAAAATGCAAAAGTGTATGTATATTGATGCTATCAACTAAAAATAAAATATTAAAAAATGAGTAAGTAAATATTAGTGCAAAAATAAAATTTTCGTAATTGTTCTGTTCTGTTTTATTGTTTTATACACAATAAGTATAAAATAAGTATAGAATTGTAAAGAAAATATGTACATTTACAAACTAGATTCCACAAAACTGACATGCAAAATATACCTTTACCAGACATAACACTAACAATTGACCAAAGACCTAAATATTATCAGTTGTGAAAAATCGCTCCTCATTAGTAAGATAATTAATAAGATAATTAAAAAAACAAAATCACATCGACATTTTCTCAGATCTTTGATATTAAGGATCTAAGAAGATGTCTTACGTCCAGTTTCAATATCTTATAATCTGTGATTTTACCGTGGTTAGATATTTGACATTAAAGCATGGAAGTACCTAATGTCATTCAACTAAAATGCAATAATGCATTTTAATTACTTACAGTTAGTAAAGTCACAGATAAATAGGTTATTGAGACCGGCCGTAATGGGTACCCAATATACATATATTAGCTTTCCATGGCATTCATGTAACAGTAATAAAATGTTGCCATTATAGTAAAATTATTGTTAAATATTTGCCGTGAAATCAACAGTTTATAGTATATAAACTTTTTACAAACTAGGTATCTCTACATTTTATGTTCCTTAAATTAGAAGCACTCATTTCTGATGTAATATCTAAATAAGAGTACTTATTAACATTACCTATTGCTTAAAATCTTTAAGAAAGAGAAAATTCAGTTGGAATGTGGGAAATTGTTTAATTTCTTTTTAAATCTAGTCATAGGTTTTTTTATGTTATGTATGGACACAATAAACTTTATATTTCTTTTAGAGTATAATTCTGTTGTCCACAAATTATGTCTTTTTAGCTCTTCTATTTCGATTTCCGAAACTAGAAGTTTCGTATGAAAAAGAAGCTCTAACTAAATCTAGATTTGATATATTTTGACTATAAATACTTTATGGCCAAGATTGTGATGACTAAAACATTGTGCTGACTTTACTATCTAAATCTAAACAGCCCACTGGATCCCACTGCTGGGCAAAGGCTTCCCTTTTTCCATTCGTCTCGGTGTAGGGCTTTTGTCAGCCAGCTGGTGGAGTCGTCGAGTTCGTCCGACTTTACTTTAAACTTAAATATTTCAAAAATTAAACTAATAGAATAAAGTTTAATTAAAATATACCTACTTGTAATATATTTTTTGTGGTTTAAAAAATAATTCGTTTTATAAATAACTAAGGCCAAAAGTTTTAAGTTTAGAATGTTATTTTTAAACTCTCGTTATCCCTAGGTTAAGCTCGCCTTTGTATATAGGTTTAGATAAGTTGTTTATAAATGTATTTTCTGAAGTCACTGTAAGTATAAAGTTAAATGGAAGTATATCTAATGGGGCGTCTAAACGGGCTATATTTTACGACAATTTGTGGCTGCAATTATTTCCAAACATTGCCCAGCCATCAAAAAAACATTTTAGTGCATTTTATGGCTGAGCAATCAATTGCAGGCAACATGTAGCAATATGGCTGCAATAGTATGGCCTTTGATTCAGAACAAGATTTGCGAGGCGATCGTTCGGCCACACGCCGGCTACACATAAAAACATTTTGACATACTTACCAAAAAATATGTGGCTATAATGCCGGGCCATCCTTAAAATATTGATAGTGTGGCTGGTATTGCTAGCAATGTTGCCGGCCACAGTATTGCAGCCACAAATTGTCGTAAAATATAGCCCGTTAAGACGCCCGTTTACTTAAATATTCTTTATTTACCTACTATTATTTGCACAAACATGATTGAGTATGTACCTAATCCGGAAACATCAATACAATTCTAAGTTAAGTTACATTAAATATGGCAAGACTTTGGTAAAAATTATGCAGCTCTGCTACAAAATATTTTTAATATTTCGTTGTTTGTGTAAGAATGTTACTGATTTTGACTATTTTCATGTAAAGTATACAGCTAATTGTTAATAAATAGATATAGCATAACGCAAGTATTATCAAAATTAGGAAATAAATATTTTAGCAAATTAAAAAACCCCTACTTGTAATATGATTTGATTGTATTACGTATTACCTACAATGACCTACATAATAAGAGAAAACCGACTAAATTTTTAGTATTTTAGGTGAAAAAAAAAAAAAAAAAAAAAAGGAAATTATATAGGTAGGTACTATAATCGTACAAGCATAATAATGGGTGATAATAAGTAAGTTAGTAGCAAACTAGCTATGATATATGATAAAAGTAGATTCAATTCTATCAATTATTTATCATATCATCTATCGAGAGGCTCTGGTCAGAAATTGTAATACAATTATTACAATATTTTTTCTACATTTTCTAGGATAAGCAATTATAAAAATACATGATAATTCTTAGGTACTTTTGAGCTTGGTACGAAAATATAACAATATAATTGTTCCATAAAATTTTCGATATAATAAAGTCTTTGAATCTTTTTTTCTTCTTAAATCTTTGAATAAAAACATTAATATTAATTCTTTGATACTATCGAACACGGCTGTAGGCACGTTATAAATTATATTATGTAATAAGTATATTACACACCATTATATTTTAATGTGTTTAAAGCTAGGCAAAGAAAACTCGTAGGTAGGTACAAATATCCTTGAAAACCGCGTAAAATTGTAAAGATTGAATTAATTAATTTAATTCACGCGAACCGCGTCAGTTAATGTATTCTAATATTCTTAGAAAATGAAAAATCTTACGAAAAGTTACGACTTCGACGGGATTCGAACCCGCGTGTTCTAATATTCTATTTTAAAGTTTATGAATTTTTTACTTAACATTTTAAAACAATATCAATGCGTCAAGAAGTCTTACAAAGTATAGTGGTGTATAAATATGTACAGAGATCCGTTTACAAATATACTCATTAAATTCAGCATAACAAACTAGATTTTCCACTCATTCAACTTATTTTTACAATGTGAGCAATTGTACAATCTCTGAATAAGTTTTTATCAAAATATGTTTAGTATTTTACCATGACTTGCCTGCGCGCGCTAGCGTGGCGGAGTAATAATGTATGTACAATTTTAGTAACTCATCTATCCGCTACACTGTGACAAGTTTTAGTACATTAGCCCCCTTTATACGGACACTCTATCACGCTTTCCAGGAGCGTACAGGAAAGCCTGTAGGAGGAGAAATGCGCGTACAGGATCGCGCGCAATCCTGTACGCGCAATCCCTTCTTGTAACATTTTTACACGCTAGCTCTTTCGCGCGCAATTGCTATAACTACGCGCGATAGAGTGTCCGTATAGAACGGGCGATTATCTGTCATTTAACTACAGTTAACGCGCGTAGATAGCAAATGTCATGGTAAGTACACAGAAGTACCTATTGTACCAAACTTCTAGGAATTATTTTGTACCAATTGTTAACATGCTACGTTTACCCAAACCTTGGTCAATATTGACACCCTCACCCTATTATTAATTTACATTGTTTTTCCTTGTCACTCTTATACAAATAAAGAGATGGCAACACATTTAGCACCCGTATGAGCTATGAAGAAACTTCCTAGAATTACAGGGTTAAGTCTAGGCATTACTTTTGTCACTTTATACACGTTTTGTCCACATTTTCAATTTGTTCATTAAAAAAACATTACCTTGACTATCAAAGGCTTAAATTCTTTAAATATAAAGGGCTAATACTTGTACTCTATTCTATTAACATTTCAATCTCATGTCAACACTAGTTGACTGTATATACAACGAACCCTGTTCGAACTTTGCAAAGCCTTCACCATTTATGTTTTAACCTTATTTTCAGTACAATATAGGAGCTAATAACGACCACTGTACTTATAACAAGAAGCGCTACACAAATTAAAGTAAAATTTTCCTCGTCCATGTCATACTGTGCCATGAAAATCTTAGGGTGTCGAAAATGGCAGTAAATTGAGCCACAGTTCAGTTTCGGCCGCTCCATGCCGTAGATGGATATCATTAGGCCGGCGAGACCATGCTTCAGGAAGGAGATGTGGAACAGCCATCGGAAGATGTAAGGTGCGTCGCTGTAGCGGAGGAAGAATCCGGAGAAGATCATGAAAGGCAATATGAAGAATGGACCGAGGATCACTCCGTTCTGGAACAAACAAACCATTTATTGTACCAAGACGAGAGTACGTCAAACAATCAAGAATGATTACACGTTGGTTACACGTACGGGTTAGCGCTTTTGAGTTTTTAAAGCTGTGTTAATTTGTGTTCTTGGTACAGAAATGCAGTTAAACCATGAAATGGCAATGGAAAACAATCGTAGTATTGGTTACTAACTCTTATGACCCAGCAACTTATCTCACATCTCATCTCATCTCTGTGAGACGCGACCGCGAGGAGTGACCATACTCATACTCAGAGGAAGATAAAGATAAAGATCATTTATTTGCATAAACATGTGTAAATATGGTGATAAAACTGATATGAGATTCTCCGGAAGAATCGAAACTATATTTTTACGTGAGATATTTCCCGCTGATATAATGTCCTTGAACGAATCTGAAGACTTGAAGTTCTTTGTTATTGAAAACAGTTACATGGAACACAGCATCCTTGAAACGAATCTAGGAATGTCCCTCTGTAAGATCTGCTTGTACTAGGTATTTGGAATTGGAACCTTTACCTATATTATGTTCAAAGATAGGTATATAATATAGGTGCTCTGGACTTCTTAGCCATGGCATAGTTCTTGGGATGGAATTTCGATAAAGAACCCGTCTATACAATATTCTTTTCCTTTCATCCACTCCCTACTATCTCAAGGAACGCTTTGAGTTTCTTCATTTATCCAACTTTCGATCTTTACGTTCTTCTGATTCTTGTCAGTTGAAAACTCCAGCTCATACTTCTAGTTTTTATGGTAACTCATTCACAATTAAAGCAGTTCAGCTTTGGAATGATCTTCCGGTTTCAATCAGGCATGCAAAGTCTCTCCCTATTTTCAAAAATTTGGTTTATCAACATTATCTCTCTCTGTCGTCCACATCATCTTAACATATTTTATTTATCACATCTATTAATTATGTATGTATTATCTAATATTATTTATAGGTAGGTATATATATATATATATATATATTTTTTTTTTTAAATTTATTTATTTAAGTATTGTATTGTAATTATGTAGGTACTATAGTTTTTTATTAATGTATTATTTTTATGTAATTTGTTTATAGTAAAGATTTCCATTTTTTTATTTTTTGCTGATATTTGCCACCGTCCTTATCTTTTAAATAATTTCCTGTCCATCCAAAGGTTGCCTGGAAGAGATCGCTTTCAGCGATAAGGCCGCCCATTGTTTTAAGTACCCTTTTTTTTTTTTTTTTTTTACTGGCATTGTTTTTTTCTTGTTTAAGTGGGTATTTTTAATTCAATAAAGATATATTCTATTCTATTCTTCTATTCTATTCTATGGTTGTGTCTGCATTCTCGTTGTTATGGACAAGGGCTTGATTCATGGTCAATATTTTGGTGCTTGACAAGTTATTTTATATGAATTTCATATGAAGACAAGCCATAGAGAAGAGGTTCTTTCTACTGAGATTAAAAGTATCAATAGTTCGTGGGATGGAATTCCGATAAAGAACCCTACTCTTCAGCCAGAAGTCCAGAGCTATGGATTTTCTGGCTAACCATGCTCAAGTTCTGTAAAATTCTCTACCAACCTTGACGTTAAACAGGGCCCCATTGAACAGGCCCAAACAAACAGCTACATAGGAGACCAAGAGCAGCGTGCTGAGGTATATTGAGAATCTCGCGATCTCGGCTGGCTGGCTCGTCATCCAGAAGGTGATGCTGGCGAAGCTGAGCGTGCTGACCGTCTGCATTGGTAGGATGGACACGAGGGTCGACGCGTAGTAGGCGCCGGTGGTGTACCAGCGGTTGAAATGCTCGCGTCTTACTACGGGAATTTGTTCTGGAACTGAAATAAGATTTAAAACATTTTACTGTGATAGGTACACCATACACTTATTAAAACTTAGTTTAATATTTAGATTTTAGTTTAGTTAGTTGAATTTTTGGTATATACTTATATTGTATTTAGAGTGTTTGGAAAAGAAAGCTCATTTTATTTTATTTTATTTACTGTGATACAAATAATGTGGTAGGTATAGTGTTAAGTAAAAGCGCGTTAACACGAGCTTTTAACGGTGAAGGAAAACATCGTGGGGAAACTAGTTAGCTCTCTAATAGCGTCGATGGGCTTGCAACCTGTCACGTATGAAAAGTTAACTTCTGCAAGATGTGGGCATGTACCAAATATGTATTTGGACATACCTCTGACTACCCCCTTAGACATCTTCATAAAAGGGTTCCAAAAATTGCCTAAAAACATCTGAAAATAAATTTCTACCGCTCCCTGGGAGACAGTCGTGATCATATTTCATTATTTTTCATGTTGTTAACTAGGAATAACTAGTAGTAACTAGTAATTTATGAATTCCTAATTTTTATCAATCTAATCATAACTATTCCTCAAAGCTTTTTTGTTGTAGGTATTCGTATTGTATTTGTAATCGATAGAATAGGTATAGAAGTTACTTACAGCGTATAGTAACAGAATTGAACGCTGTAAACATAAGGAACATAAGACTGAAGTACAGGAAGTTGAAGTTGTCTATCACGTTCTTCGCGTCCTCGCCGATGCAGAAGAACAAGGTGCCGACAAACAGCGCCATCCCGAGGTGGATGCCGAGGTTCATTCTCAAGAACGCCGGATCTCTCCATATTGTCTAGAAATAATGAGTAGCAAAATTTTTAATTTTATTAAACCGACTTCTTTTTATAGTTTTTTTTTATTTTTTTATTATAGTGTTAAATAAACCACACTTAGGTATTTCATTAGAAAAATCGGTGCTCTAACCGAAATTTAATAATCTTACTGATAGTTTCGTCGTCGGCGTTTAAGGCTTTGTGGACGAGTGGTCGATGGCAACCCGGCTAAAGGGATCGCTTGAATCACGCGGGTTCGAAATCCGTCGAAGTCGTAACTTTTCGACTTCTTTTTGTAAGAAAGCAATTTCCTGGCACTCACGAGGTGATAACCATCATTTTTTGCAATAAAGTAAAGTAAGTTCGTATAAGCAAGTGGCCAACTCTGGTGACGGAGTTTTTAGGCCGCCTTAAGGCCTCCGTCATGGCTTAACGACTTTTAAAAGCCGGGACCGACAATTTAACGTGCCCTCCGAAGCACGGGAGCGCTCAGATATAAATGCCACTTGCGGTCACCCATCCAAGTTGTGACCGCTCAGAACGTTGCTTAACTTTGACGATCTATCAAGAACGTCTTAGCAAGCTTTGCCACGAGCGCTTCATTTTTTGCAATGGCCTAGCTGGACAGTTCAATAGCAAAGCAATTGATGTGTCTTCTCCGAGAGTTGGCTCGGCAGGGTCGGACCGTAGTTGTCAGCATCCATCAGCCATCAGCCACCCTACTACGGATGGTGGACCGTCTGTACGTGCTAGCTGGGGGCAAGTGTGCGTACATGGGATCCGTGCCTATGCTGCGGCCGTACTTGGAACAAATAAATCTGATGTGCCCGCCGTATCATAATACTGTGGACTTTTTGTAAGTAAGCATATTAGCCTAGCAAGGTTTGAAAATACTTACCAAAAGCGCTCTTCTAGTCAATGTTGTAAACTGGTTCCACCGGGAGGTTGAGTACGTACTCTTGAGGGCCAGAATGATTTTATTGGTGCCATTGTCTTTCGGCAGCGGCAATGTTGTCAAGCTTATATCTTCTAAGTTACATAAAATTTGGTTCTCTGTAAACAAAAACAATCTTAATAAGTAATTTAAATAAAAATAAATATAATCACGACTTTATCCCAAGGAGCGGTAGACTTTTATTTCAGATTCAGATCTTTGTGCAATTTTTAGATCCTTTTGAAGATGATGGGTAGGCAAAGGTATGTCCGTATACATATTTGGTAAGTAATTTAAGTAGTGTTTGAGTCCAGGTCATAACGTCTGAAAACTGAAACGCTACATAACTATTTGGGAGCTTAAT
The DNA here is from genome assembly GCA_963582015.1 of Xanthorhoe designata. NCBI lineage: Eukaryota > Metazoa > Arthropoda > Insecta > Lepidoptera > Geometridae > Xanthorhoe > Xanthorhoe designata. The sequence continues at coordinate 11,626,985 of OY757039.1, forward strand.
TATTAAAGACTTACTTATTTATCAGATCTGTATATAGCGTTACTGTATTCAAGTGTAAAGGGAGATATTACAATAGGAATTGCATTCTAAGGATAAAAGCATGTTTAGTTTTGTGACATTTCAATTGTGTCGGTAAAATTTGGAATAGGTACTTCCGAAATAAATAAGTACCGAGTTCAAAGAAATAGCAGTGTTTTTAGTCATTCGCATTGAACGGAATAAATCATTATTACAGATAATAATAAAATTAGGTAGGTATAATTATTTATTTTCGTATAAAAACTATCTTAAGTTTGGGGGAGACCTTTGCCCAGCAGTGGTACAAAAAAGGTAAAAAAAAAAGAAAAAAAAAACTATCTTAAAATCGGAGGGGCTATTATTAATGCATATGCATGATTGTAAATTGTACCTTTAATATCAGTCTCATTAGTTGTATTGGCTATCCACCTTGTGCACCTGCCATTTTCAGAGCTCGCCACTAGTTTTGGCATCTCTGCATCGCATATTTCTATTACTGCAGAAGAAAATAACACTTTCAAGTTAACAGCTAATTCCCGGTTCCTATATCCAACGTACGGATGACCGTAGGTCGGTCGTCATAGCAACGTTGTTATCTGTCAAAAAGTGTCATACATTTTGTGTTGTATAATCAACGTTTCTATAGAAACAGATTGACAGTCATCCACACAGACAGATCAGTTGGATATAAGTGAAGATTCGAAAATTAACTAGTAATTAATAATTTAATAATATTAGGGAACAAAGAAACACACAGGAACAAAACATAATTACACTTCTTAACCTTTACAATAGGTACATGGAATTAGCCCATCCACACTCACAGAGATTTGATAATATTGTTCGCGTTCTTTTGTCGCGGGCCAAAATACCGACAAAAACGGGAACAAAAAGCTCGGATTGCGGTACACATAGTCTATATTTTATAGAGGTAGGTATCACGCGAGAGAAGCCGCGGAAGAGTAAGCTAGTATTTACATAATTTCACAAAATACAATTAAAACCAGATCAGAAAAGCTCGGATCGCGGATTCAGGATTTGGCTACTTGGAATATACGTAGTTTGTGACCTGGAATAACACACAGGCTATATTTTATAGAGATAGGTATCACGCGAGAGAAGCCGCGGAAGAGTAAGCTAGTATTTACATAATTTCACAAAATACAATTAAAACCAGATCAGAAAAGCTCGGATCGCGGATTCAGGATTTGGCTACTTGGAATATACGTAGTTTGTGACCTGGAATAACACACAGGCTATATTTTATAGAGATAGGTATCACGCGAGAGAAGCCGCAGGAAAGTATGCTAGTATTTACATAATTTCACAAAATACAATTAAAACCAGATTAGATCAGACGGCTAACGATTGTTATAAACGATCTTTGTATAGGTAGCTTAACTGATCTAAGCCATTGCCAGACGGTGCCCAAAACATTTAAGGCAATTAATAAAATAACCACAGAGTATTATGGGCACTTAAATATTATGTTCTAAAACAAAGGGACATTATCTTGATTCCTTATTATCATAATAAAAATTAAGTTTCCAGACAAATAGGTACCTATCATAATAAAAAACTGGTTTGAAACTTCTACTTAGCAGTTCACTGCTGTGAAAAACAGACAGAATAACTATTGTTTTGCTATTTTTAAACAAACGTTTAAAAGTTCAGTAGGTTTAAAAAATTCAAAATAGCTATTACACATATTTAAATAATAAATGGTTTTAACCTTAATAATAATTACAATGTTAAATGTTTTGATCTCTTTACATTTATATGTTTCTCAAAGTTTTAAATTGTTTGAAAGGTTTTCTGCGGGCCGACCGAAATTTAAGAAACCAAAGATCATAAAAATCATACATTTACGGGTATATATCGCTATTAACCTATGTATGTTGTATCGTTGTGTTCTGAACGAGAAAGTTACTTAGTTAGACTATCATAAAAAACGTTAAAATCGAGTTATAAATGGTGCAACTTACACATCTTTGTTTTATATGTATCATATTCTTTAAAGCGTATGAGTAGGTCATCGTTCAATTATAAACGAATGCTTACTTACAAAAGTCCACGGTATTATGATACGGCGGGCACGTCAGATTTATTTGTTCCAAGTACGGCCGCAGCATAGGCACGGATCCCATGTACGCACACTTGCCCCCAGCTAGCACGTACAGACGGTCCACCATCCGTAGTAGGGTGGCTGATGGCTGATGGATGCTGACAACTACGGTCCGACCCTGCCGAGCCAACTCTCGGAGAAGACACATCAATTGCTTTGCTATTGAACTGTCCAGGCCACTGCAAAAATGGATGGATTTTAGGAAACTAACTTAACCTTACCGCTTGAGACGCGAAGGTTCCCCGTCACGGGACAAATGTTTGTATCTTCTACAGATATTTGTTCCGGGTTTGGATGTTTTTCTATCTATAGTACCTACTTACACTTGGCTAATTTATTTTTACCACGAGAATAGAACTTCATTCCGGAATAAGAATAGAACTTCATTCCGGGTGAAAGCTCCATGTCTTTTTCTGACAACTTTTATGAATATCGAATAATTGTAGTTAAACAATGTAATCTTGTTTGTTTTGTTAATTGTATCTTCTGTTATGCAACATCTGGGCAAAGGTTATATCTTCCAAGTTTTGTAATAGATAAGTCCAGCTTATTGTCCATAAATGCTTCTTGTTGTTATTGTAATTGTAAGTGTTAATAGTCATTAAAGATTAATTAGTACCTTAAAACAAGGAATTTACAGCAATACTATCTGTCATTATTAGTCATTGAACAATTGAAATCAATTATCTTTCTGACTTTTATATTAATAAATCAGCTTACATTGGGGGCAATTCTGAGTGTCGCAAAAGCTAAACTAACCTAACTAAAACTATTGCCATCCTTTTTATTCCCATCGCTATGAAAGGGACGGCAACAATTTTAGTTAGCTTAGTTTAGCTTTTGCGACACTCAGAATTGCCTTGGGGGCAATTCTGAGTGTCGCAAAAGCTAAACTAACCTAACTAAAACTATTGCCATCCTTTTTATTCCCATCGCTATGAAAGGGACGGCAACAATTTTAGTTAGCTTAGTTTAGCTTTTGCGACACTCAGAATTGCCACTATTGTGTGCTATCATAAATAACTTATCGTTTTTTATTGTATGTTTTTATGCAGATCATACGATTTATTTTAAAAATTTCAGTAAAAAATGTATGGTCAATTAAATAAAGATTTGCATGTGCACCCTTTATTTTTCCTTATTATTAAATATTGGTAAAGCCATAACGATGTTATCGAAAAAAACTTTTGGATAGCTATTTATAAATTAATTAATATTAAACATCCATCAATACATCCATACCAACTTTCGCGTTTCTATACTATATAATATAATATTATAAAGAGGTAATGTTGGTTTGTTTGTTTGTTTGTATGTTTAGGGTAATCTTCGAAACTACTTATCCGATTTCAAAAATTATTTCACCAATTTGTAGCTTAGACTTTCCGAATGAACATAGGCTATATTTTATCAAGGTAAGTACCACGTGAGCGAAGCCACGGGCAAGTTAGCTAGTCTAATATAAAGTAGGATCTGTTTGACACGAAATAAACTTGTGTAAGGAACTGTGTAAAGTTACCCTTAAAATTGTAATGTTATAATTTTGAACGCACCCAAGTTTTCTTAGGTTGTAAGTAGTAATGTGGACTAGAGACCAATCGTGGCGCTTCGCGCCCGTTGTGGTGTCATTTATTAGTAGGTTGGTAATAATGTAGTAGACTAAGAGCCAATCACAGCGCTTCGAGCTCATATTATTGTTAGATTTTTACTTTAAGAAAAGGAGTCGTATGGTAGCGTCTTGACGTGTAACTTGTGTATTGTAAAAAACTTATCTCGCAAAGTCTAAACCCAATAAACTTTATTTTATGTGACGGTAAAATGTTTTGTTTGATTGAAACAACAGTCCTCCCGTTATACTTGATATTAAAATATGTACCTGGTAGGTTCGTCGAAGAACATGACCTTCGGATCACTGATCAGTTCCAAGCCTATGGCTAACCGTTTCTTCTGTCCTCCAGAGAGGTCTCCAGCTCGCACGTGCTGCACCACCTTCAGCTTCAGGGCGGTGATGATCTCTTCTATCTGGTGGAAATACCCGTTCAGTTATTCTATAGAACTAGACCAAGAGCTGATTATAGTTTTTGATGCAAACGAGCCGGCCCAGATCGACCCCACTAGTCAAGTTACTTTTCTACGATCACTTGAGAATAAGGAATGTATTATAAATAAATATCCTTGGACATTCCACACAACGTCATCTAGTCCCAAGCTAAGCAATTTAATACTTGTGTTATGGTAACCAGATGACTGATATACTACTTAAATACATTTTGTTTTGTAAATATATAGGTGTATAATATACATAGAAAACACCTAAACTGCAGACAAATATTTGCAGATCATACAAACATTTGCCGATATACGCCCATGATGGATGGGCACATTATGCCCTCTACACGTTCATTATCGCATCGCATAATAATGATCGTTCGTCATGGCCAGTGGTGTAGATGCTACTTTAAATTTGCAAAAATGAAAAGGCACGAACGGACGACTTCATCCCTCATTAATCATCAACAAGGGACAAAAAATGGTTGGATTATTTTACATAATTATAAGGTCGTGAACCCACTGATAAGTCACTTTGACGCAGCCAAATAAAAAACGATGGACAAATGTTAAAGAATGTGTAAAAACTGACATTGCGTCTCCTTGACCGCATTGCAAGAAGATTGTATAATACTCCCTTATAGATAAAAAGTAGTAGTTCATCGTCTGACACGTGAGTTTATAGCATAAATCGCTGTAGCTTTATCGATACGGCACCGGTATCAATATCAGAGGCCCTAGCCATGTTACATTTCGACAATCGCTTTCGATTAGAATTAGAAACTAAAAAAAATGTAGGTATAGGAATTGACATTCGATGACGAAAACTCGAGCGATCAAAAATGTCAAATCAAAGGTGTAGCGATGATAGAAATCGAATCGCTTCATAGCGAATGCCGGTTGGCTAGGCCCTCAGGGCCTATTCAGATAGCGTATTCGCTACCATTAGAGGAATAGCAAAACCAAGCGGGTGTCGACTATTGTTACTGTTCAAACCCAAACAAATATTGCTATGAAACATCTCCGTCAATACTAAATATCCATACCGCGCAACTTGCTATTGCTTAAATGATATAAAAGTTAGAAGATTTAAAAACGCTTTAGTATACTGGCCATAAAGCTACTTGAGTAACAGGAAACAAACTGTGAAAATTGGGAAATACACGAGCTCAGAGCTACCACTAACAACTTACGGTATTCCTCAAGGTAGTATCCTTGGGCCCACTCTGTTCTTAGCCTATATGAACCAAATTTGCAATATTCAGTTCCCAAATGGTAAATTGGTGGCGTTTGCCGACGATACCGTTCTTTTGTTCAAAGGTCCAAACTGGAATCGTACTTATAAATATGCACAAGAAGGTTTTAATACGATCTCTACACACTTACTTCGCAATTCCCTTACGCTTAATCAAACAAAAACCAAATATATGCGGTTTACCATACGAAAGTCAGACCTATTAAACCAAAACGATAAATTCATTAAAGCCCATTCAATCCAATGTCTTGAATTGTGTGATCCAAATTGCAACTGCACGGTATTGGAACGATGTAATACAATCAAATATCTCGGAATAACCATTGATGCGCAGTTATCTTATGAGGCACACATTAACCAATTGACATCGAGAACAAGAAAGCTTATATATGTATTTAAAAATATAAGGCATGCAACAAATGAAGCACAATTAAAAGTCATGTACTATGCCTTATGTCAATCTTTATTGATCTACTGTGCGGCCACATGGGGAGGGGCAGCCAAAACCCACTTACTGCGTCTTGAACGGGCACAAAGAGCTGTACTCAAGGTCGCATACTCTTACCCCTATAGGTATCCAACTACACAGCTTTATAGTAAATCCAGGGTTCTAACTGTCCGCCAGCTGTGCATTCAACAGGCAATGCTGATACAGCACCGACAAATGCCTCTAGATAGCCAGAGAACAAGACGTCATAATAGTCATAAAACATATCAACCAAGATCATGTAAAACCGCTTTCGCACAAAGACACAATAGTTTTTTTGCACCGTTTGTGTACAACAAAATGAACAACATTTTGAAAATACAAAATTTGTGCAATAAAGAATGTAAAACTAAAACTTACGAATACCTCATTACTTTGAACTACCATCAGACTGAAGAGCTTCTACACATCGGAAAATAAGTTATCAAGCCAATAAAATAAAATAAAAAAATAGTAGAAAAAAAACATTTTATCAACACTCTCTAACTCTAACATACTCTACATACCTACATACTCCACAAACATAAAACAAACACACACACACACAAACACACACCTTTCACTTACACCATAAAACTACTCATGCAGGGCAGTAAACCTTTCATAAACTTTCATAAATTTTCATAGATTAAGTTTATATTTTTATTTTTATGTTATAAAAGTTTTAAGTATTGCGCTTTCTTCTATGCGGTACTATACAATACTAACATTGTTATTTATTGTCACACAAATACCTACTGAAAATTGGTAGGTATGTTTACTATTACTTTTCTGTATTACCTATAATATCTACTAGTGTACATAATACTTAACTACTCACCATTTAGCCGAAGCAAGAATCTCTCGTTTCTACATACAAGTTTATTACTTAGTTAGAACGAGGAACTCAACGCAGAAACTAAACAGGTCAAATAAACTAAGTATTTCGCAAAGATAAATTATATATATATTTATATAATTTAAAAGTGTTACAATTTAGAAATAAGACCTTTTTTTTGAATAAACAAACATTATTATTATTATTATTATTATTATTATACAGAGGTCCTTTCCACGATAATAGCAAAAAACGTTATACATATTTGCATATAATACTATAAAGTCTTAATACTGATGATTCTGATGATATTTAAACAGACTCAAAGGCCAATAAATTTGTTAAATTAATTGCTTTTGATAAATTGTATTGATTTATTGTCTTGTATGTGTTGTACAGATAAAAATACATTATTGTATTTATCTTTGTGTTAACTCGATTAGATTTATTTATCAGATACGCAAATCAATACTTCTATCAAGTTGTAAATTACATACTAGTTCTCTAGTAGTCTTGGTTTGGGATCCGACTGGGAAGTTTTGATGAAAATCACACGCTTATCATATTTTTAATTAAGTACCTACTTATATCCAATATAACAAAGCCTCATTTTGTGCTTAGAATCAACAATTGGACTCAAACTCAAAATTTATTTATTCAGTACAATCACTTTGCCATGTTTACTAATATTTTTACTAAAAGAATCAGTTGGTAGCCCCTGCCTTTATTCAATGGAAAGCTGTAGTGACTAGGACTGTTTAAAGTATTATTTCATGTAAACTATCCATTTGTGATGCAGTTGTCGAAGGCCACTGATACACAGAAGGTCGTGGCAGTTGTTGGTTTGACTTCCGCTGCGAGGGTTTAAATGATCTGCATATTAGTTCGGGCCTGTGTGTTTGTGTACTATGTTATTTACAATAAAAGTAAATAAGTAGTATATCAGTCATGTAATAACACAACTCCAAGCGTCATGCCCAGCATAATTAATCCTATCAAAATCTAAAGCCAGCTGTAGTATAGCAGCTACACACGAACGCTACAATCTGCTCTAGTTGATAATTATGGGCAAAATACCTGGCAAAAGAGGGTTTGGAAGACGCAGAACATCATGGCTTCGCAACATTAGAGAATGGACGGAGTAAAGAACGTAGAAGATCTGAACGAAGTTTTGTGACTATTTTCGGGGTCACAGCTTATGTTGGTTGATACTGAATTCGTAACAGTTCACCAACATAAACAGAATCCGAAAATTGGCACGGATTATGTTTTCATTGATCCCAAGTAAGGTCTCTGTTCAGGCTAGCACTAGACAACAAAAAATTAGCAAGATGACAGTTAACCTTCAGTAATGGATACATGCTCTTTAGTAATGGAGAGACACCGAAATAAGAAGCTAAAGTATACAAATGCTTACACGTTTACATTTCTCCTGCTTAGTGATGTGGTTCCCCAGCTTCAGTTCTGCAGCGATGGCCATGGACTCCCTCACTGTCAGCTGTTCCTGGACTCTGTCGTCTTGAAGGATGTAGCAGGACCGCTTTCGGAACTTCTCTTCTTTGAGTGGCATGCCGTTCACGTAATGTCGACCACTTGTTTTCTTTCTGGAAAGATTTAAGAATTTCTCTTCAATAGTAGAAAGTAGTGGCAATTCGGAGTGTCGCAAAAGCTAAATTAAACTAACTAAAATTAATGCCATCCTTTTTATTTCCATCGCTATGAAAGGGACGGCAACATTTTTAGTTAGTTAAGTTTAGCTTTTGCGACACTCCGAATTGCCACTAATATTCTACTAATATTATAAACGTGAAAGTTTGTAAGTATGGATGGATGGATTTTTGTTATTCTTTCACGTGAAAACTACTGAACGGATTTAGCTGAAACTTGGAATATAGATAGATAGATAGAAGATAGATAGAAAACTCTTTATTGTTACACCAAGTTATGCACTAAAACTAAAAAACTTAAGAACTAATACAAGGTGACACAATGGGCGGCCTTATCGCTCAAAGCGATTTCTTCCAGGCAACCTTTGGATGGACTGGACTGAAAGAACGTGAGAGGAGGTGGTGTTACAATAGAAACATAATGATGAAATAAATATTATTATACACATACATATATATTATACATTTTATTATATACATAGTTTATGACCGGGAATAACACATAGGCTACTTTTGATCACGGTATTCACGTTCGTTCCGTTCCCACGGGAACGGGAACTACCGCGGGGCGCAGCTAGTAGATAATAATTATAAAAGTTTGAGTAACATTTTTACCCAACGAATTGACGAGTTAGGTAATAACAAAACCTATTAATTTACCTATCAAGAAAATCTTGCCTGCTAATCAAGTCCCGGACCTTGAAACCGGCTAATAAGCATTTAATATCTAATAGGTATAGATAAAGAACTCGAAATTCTTATCTAAATTAACGAAATAGAAATATAAATTCACTAATTCTTTTAAACAACTTAGAAAAAAAACGTGAGCTCCTCTGACTGTAACCATTGTAGAGTGAAGATATCATCGCTAATTCTTAATTCAGCAGGTTCATATTTTATTAATACTTTACTTAGGGAGGTGCAGAGATATTTAAGGTGGTTGTATGCGTCAAACTTGCGCCGGGGCCGCCACCTATATATTTTAATATTACGTTGAACAAAGGAAACAGAGAGATTATTCTAACCACGATTGAGAATCAAGAAGGGAAACTTATACCCAACAGTGACAGTTAATAAAAAAAACTTTAATATAAGTAATATAAATATAAATATCCTTGGACATTTCACACAGCGTCATCTAGTCACAAGCTAAGCAACTAAATGCTTGTGTTATGGTAACCAGATGACTGATTATATACTACTTAGATATTTTTTTTTGTAAATACATACATATTATAGGTAGAAAAACATCCAGACCCAGAACAAAAATCTGTAGAACATACAAACATTTGTCCCGTGGCGGGGATCGAACCCGCAACCTCCGCGTCTCAGGCGAGCCTTCGCCCACCGCGCCACAGAGGTCGTCAAACTAAATCATACAATTTTGCTTTTGCTGATTTTAGGTCTCATAATCCAGTTTATACTAGATTTCTACCCCATGTTCCTACCTAGCAACGTATAGTATGCAGGCAAGTCGTCATTACGTCTTCGTTGAATTCGAAAGGAAACGACAGAGGCCAATTGGCTACTTCCTCATGGACAGTCCAAGCCAATGTTCGCTAAAGGAACCGCTTCTTTCAAATTTCTAAACTATAATCATGGTACAGTTGTGCAGACGAGTTTTAGATGATTTATAATTACAGCTTGGGGGCTAAAAGGACCGTTTCGATGAAATGAATTGAAAAATGTTCCTCTCGGAGTAACTTGTTTTAAATACAATAGCAATTCCTCTTTAGTGAGGCATTTTACTATTTTCCATAAAAGTAAGTTCGTACCAGCAAGTAGCTAACTCTGGTGACGGAGTTTTTAGGCCGCCTTAAGGCTTCCGTCATGGCTTAACAACTTTGACTTTTTTCCATAGAAAACTATCAAATGAATTAATCGCTTGATATCACTAAATTATGAATTGCTACTAACATTTTACGATTTCAAATAATTATGATTTAACTACGATTCAGCTAAAACGGCTTTTAGCCCCCTTTCACTTTCAAAAGTATAGTGGGATAAACTAGATATTAGTGGCAATTCGCAGTGTCGCAAAAGCTAAACTAACTAAAATGAATGCCATCCTTTTTATTCCAAGCGCTATGAAAGGGACGGCAACATTTTTGGTTAGTTAAGTTTGGCTTTTGCGATACTCCGAATTGCCTCTATGATAATTACAGATATAACGTAAAATTATGGCCAGTTTAGATACCTATGTTTTGATTCTTCTTTTGCCTCACATTTGAGACGCGACCACGAAATGTGACCATTATCGTGAATCCCTCCTTCTTACCATTTGAATAATAAATTAAAAAATATACTGCATCTAAATCGACAATGTTTTTACGTGATTGCTCTTGATTGGCTGACTTATAACCTTTCCGCCATCCAGTTGCAGTTACTCGGTTTTTTTGCAATAAGGGCAGTTCAACTTGTTTTAAATGTTTGACAATTAACTTTTCAGATAGTAAAGCACTTAGAAATTAATTAATTTATTAAAACAACATCCAGAATGTTGTCTTAGATTTTATTATAATAGTTTATTTTAATTATGTAGGTAGGTATAAGGTTTCTATCTATAGAAAAACAGAAATGAGTAATTTGAAAAAGCTTTTGCTGTTACTGAGTCCTGCCATTTCGACAGAAGTGGATTACCTATATTCATGATAATTATATGCAAGGTCTTCTTATCACGGCTTATTAATATTTTTATTTTCGCCACGAGGTCAATTAATTTTATTCAAAAACCGGTGTACTATGTCAACACACTCATTTAATACGAAGGCTGAATAGATTACTGGTTTTCTGCAATAAGTCAGCAAGGTCAGTAGTTAAATAAATAAATAAATAAATAAATATCCTTGGACATTTCACACGGCGTCATCTAGTCCCAAGCTAAGCAATTTAATGCTTGTGTTATGGTAACCAGATGACTGATAAACTACATAGATACATTTTTTTTTTTGTAAATACATACATATTATACATAGAAAACACCCAGACTCGAAACAAATATTTGCAGATCATGCAAACATTTGTCCCGCAGCGGGGATCGAACCCGCAACCTCTGCGTCTCAGGCGGGCTTTCGCCCACTGCGCCACAGAGGTCGTCGAGTTAAAGTTAGGGCCTAAAGGATTAAAATGAGAATTGCTTTAATTAGGATTAAGGTAGTCTTTTTTAAACTTTCGCTGATAACACATATTTATTGCTTTATTGCTTTTACCTTTATTTAATTTTACCCCAACGTTTCGACTGGATTGCACCAGCCGTGGTCGCAGGCAGACAGTCGAAACGTCGGGATAAAACTAAATAGCGATAAATACCAGTAAATGTATGTTTTATTATAAATAAAAATATAAAGGTAATAGGTAAAGTCCTTAAAGGAATAAGGGATAAAGGTGGTTTTTGACTTAATTCTGAGAAAGTAATATCTCCCTCAAACTTAGTTCCCTACTCTCTCGTTCATAGTGAACTTAGAGCTCAAATGTCTGCTTAATCTGTTGCTTGTATTTCACAAAAGAGTGATGAGAAATGAAATTTAAATTAACTTAGGAGCCTTGCTAGTTGCTTGTCTTTATTTTGAATACCTATTTCTAAACGGAAAGGCGAAGGTGCAATACTATTAAATCAAAACAATTTTAAGGAATATACAGGGTGTAAAAAGACTACTACCGAAAACTTTAGGGGGTGAAAGTACCCATCAATATGAACAACTTTTTCTAAGAAACCAACACTGTGAACGCGAAAAAAAAAACAGCTGTTCCATACATAAGTTCAATACCTACTTGGCTAAAGTGTATGAAACAGCTGTTTTTTTTGTCGCGTTCACAGTGTTGGTTTCTTAGAAAAAGTTGTTCATATTGATGGGTACTTTCACCCCCTAAAGTTTTCGGTAGTAGTCTTTTTACACCCTGTATACAAAAATTGCTGTAAACAAAGTTCATACCATACTATACTAAGTTCATAAGTTAATAAGAAACTGAGGCCCGTATTTAGAGTCGTGTTTTAAGCGATGACTCCTCACTTTGTTAATTATTTATTTTTCAACTTTACAAACTTACAGCTTGAGCGTTAATTGCAAGCCACTTAAAACTTAACACACATAGAAAACATAACAAAATAGGGCACGCTTCCGTCTGGCAGTGGTTTGAATCAGTTGAGCTACCTATAGATCGTTTGTAACGATCCTTAGGTGGCTCAACTGGTTTTAATTGTATTTTGTACAGTTATGTAAATATGTAGTAGTTTCTGTAAATAAATTATATTTAAAGAAAAACACAAAATATAATCAAATTCAACAATAAAAACATACCTACATGAAGATAAACACACACAGGAAGCTTAATGTTGAATACATCGACATCTGGTTTCTGAGTAATCATTGTGCTAAGTAGTGCAAGTGCACTCGCCGTTGGTGCATACCGACCGATGTAGTACGGAACGAATTGTCGGTCCCGGCTTTTAAAGTCGTTAAGCCATGACGGAGGCCTTTAGGCGGCCTAAAAACTCCGTCACCTGAGTTGGCCACTTGCTCATACGAACGAACGAGTACGGAAAAGTCTCGCTAATAAAGGATGCGAGCGCGTTTCCAAAGATAACTGACAATAAATCGATACATAAGCGAAGACTTAGGCCTGAGTGCTGCTCAAACAAGACTAAAAGGATATTTTTGATTATAGTGTTAAACCACACTTAGGTACTTATTTCATTTTTAAATAAAAAATCTTACTAAAAGTTTTACGACTTCGGCAGGATTCGAACCCGCGAGATACAAGCGATCACCCTTAAGCCAGGCTGCCTTACCACTCGGCCACGAAGTTCGAATCCTGCCGAAGTCGTAAAACTTTTAGTAAGATTTTTCATTTAAAAAAAGCCTAAAAGGATCAAGTCACAACACCGAAGATTTTTCCTTACATAGAGAGAGAGATGCATAGATGCACTTTACTGTGTGACTGTACATTCGGTATCTATTATGTATGAGTCAATTCAGCGTCTTTGTGAAAGTAATTGTACTAAAAGGGTAAAGAGATTTTGACGCAATTAGTCATGAGCGGGATAAATTGGTTCTGGGAATCTTCTGCAGTCTTTGTGAACTTTGAGGATGTTCTTGTTAGGTACCTACTCAAACGCTAAATTGAGGACATGAAAGAACATTAAACATTTTTTTTGCTTTAACAAGGATCATAGAAACATACTTTATACCACAGATTATATAATACAGTAGTACAGATGCCTCATGTAGAACATTGAAAACAATCCTGAATTTGCGGGCAATTCGTCGGGCTATCCCGTTTTACCTGTGTTTCTGAGTCAGCGCCATCTAGCGTTCATGTCATGTAATTTTATTTTATTTTGTAGAAATTGATCTAGGAAATAAAATAATGGGATATTTTATTTCGTTATATTGAAAAAATATATTTAAAACAGAAAATGTATGATTCTGGCATAATTTTGGTGTTTACATGAATTTCCAGAGACATTATTTCGAAATCGCAACACGTAACGCTATCTATTATTATTTTTTGGAACTGCATGCGTTTTATAAGGAAATGGTACCCCATGGTTATACTTAGTTTTATATATTTTGTATTATAGTGTTAAACCACTTAGGTATTTCATTATTAATGAAAAACTTACTGATAGTTTAGTCTTCGGCATCATAGACTTCGTGGCCGGGTCAATGGCAGCCCGGCTAAAGGGTGATCGCTTGTATCACGCGGGTTCGAATCCCGCCGAAGTCATAAACATTAAGTAAGATTTTTCATTTATGACAAACGTTATGTTTTTTAATTCTTCACAAATTATAAAAAATAAATAAATACTTGGACATTTTACACGGCGTCATATAACATTTGTCCCGCAACCTCCGCGTCTCAGTATCTATATTTAGTATCAATTTTTTTAACATTAATTAGATTTATGTTGTCTATCTTTGCAATTACATTCACATGAAGATAAGTACATGCGGGGTAGGGGTTAAAGTCCTATAATCTTTATAAACGTTGATAAAAGGAAAAAGTAGATCAAAACATTTAAGTGTGTTAACAAGCGAAAGTTTTTGAGCTATGAATGAGTCGCGTAAAATGAGAATTTACGCATTTGGTTTCATACTAAAGTACTGAGAGCCACGTTGCCTTCATTTGACGACCTCTGTGTCGCAGTGGGTGAAAGCTTGCTTGAAACGTCGAGGTTGCTGGTTCGATCACCGTTGCATGCGGGACAAATATTAGTATGATCTGAAAATATTTTTTTGAGTCTAGTCATCATTTTAATTTTTCAGCCATTACTGTCCCACTGTAGGGCAAATGACACACAGATACACACTAAAAACAAAATGTCTACCGCACCATGGAAAAATGCAGTCGTGAACATTTTTCCCTTTCATTTCGAATGTCCATTGAGTTACCTATACTTAATAAAGATAAAATAAAGTACATTGAACTTCTAGATATTTTTGAATAAGGTTTTAAGTAGTGAGTGCGTTGGCCTCTGAATATTCTAAATATTTTTTTCACTTGCAAACAAAAAAATCTAAAATGTTATATTTTTGTTGTAGGAAAATTATTTAAATACTAGAAGTATTTTTCGTGTGAACAGACGCTATTTTAAATAAAATAAATACCTTTATATTCAGGAAGTTAGTTAAATTCTTGTTAGGTAATTTAATAAAACTTAATGTCCAAGGATATTAATTTATTAATATTTATTTAGTTACGAATAGCTAGGTCATAGGTTTCCTTCAAATCAAATCAAATCAAATCATTTATTTTGCGAAACAAGGGCTTAAAACATTTTGGGATCGAAAAATTTTGTACTCTGAAAAACAGAAACGTACCTACACATATTTCGTGACTGTGTACTTGTGTGTAGTGCCTGGGATATAAGATAGAATATTCTTGCCTATTACATCACCTCTAAGCTTAACCGGGTACATGTAGGGCTGACAAAGCCGCGTGTTTTCTCCTGATTTTTTCCTTTTCCGTTTATCCATCGTACATAATATGTACATAAATATGTATGTATTTCTTAACAAAACACTGATGGTTATTTATCGTTATCGTTAAGCAGTTAACAAAATTACTTTATCATCAATTGGCTTAAGCTACGAGTTACGGTACGAAGATTTCTGAACGATAAAGATAAAATAACCATCAGTGTTTTGTTAAGAAATAAATAGGTCAATGTCATTTCAAGTTTCGTAATGGGTAGTCATTAGAAGAGTTGCTTTATGAGGTCATAAATATAACAAAACAAAGAAAGTTAAAAATAATGACTGCAACCAAGACACAATAAATACCCTTCGATTCCTAAGAGATTAGTGAGATACATATACAAAAATGTGGCACCATGTCCATCATTAATAAAAAAAAAAGTATTTAAAAAAAAATTATTAGTTCGGTCATCTGGTTACCATAGCTGGTTACCATGACTGCGCGTTGGAAAAACGTAATATGCATAATGCATATATAGGCTCTACTTGTTTCGGAGGGCACGTCCCGGAGTCTAAACTGTTTAGCCAGGACGGAGGCGTTCAGGCGGCCTAAAAACTTCGTAGGTAACTAGGGTAAGCCTAGCTCATCATAGGCTATAATTTGCTACTTATGTCACCTTGTTCACCTTGTCCAAAATTAATATTCAATCGGACGAACGATTGCAGATATATCTCATGTTATACAACACAATTTGTATGACACTTTTTGATAGATAACAGCGTTGTCATTGCAATAGATCTGCGATCGTTCGTCGGATTGAATATTAATTTCGGTTGTAAGTCGGAACTAGAAAGGTCGCTTCTTGGCCAGGTGCATCTGTCATCGTCAACCGAAGCACGTACGGGGCAAGTACGGTCATACAGGGTGTCCTTGAGCGATCTTTGCTTCAACGACTAAGGCTGTAGTAGGTACCTACTTTTGCAGGCCAGGATAGTTTAGAGCTCAAAGCAGAACCGTGACCTTGAGTCTTCGCTCAAGTTTCGATTTTTTGATAGTTCTCTATGAAAACTGAGTGATGAATCATCGCTTGAGACACGATTCACGCTTGAGTATGGACTCTGCATAGGAACCTTAATTAACTTCCTTGAGAGATCATTGGGCCATAAATTATATATTTGCTACGTCCCACAGGGGCTTTGGATACCATGATCACAAAATGATGCAATTCATAAATGCTGATTGTTTGTTAACGACTGGTCTCAATAACCTATCTATCTTTGGTTTTGCTTACTCGGGTAGATATCTGACATTTTTTCCATACAAAAAACGTCAAATAGCTACTGACAGTAAGCAAAACCAAGGATAGATAGGTTACCTACTGAGACTGGCTGTTAGATTACACGATTTTATTGAGTAAGTCACAGTGACACTGTTAGTCCAGGTACTGGGTCCATGGGTCAGAGAGACTCACGTGTAGCAGGCGAGGAGGTCCAGCAGAGTGCTCTTGCCAGCGCCGGACTGGCCCATGATGACTGTCAGTTCACCAGCATTGAACTCCCCGGAGACATTGTTCAAGATGTTCTTGTGACCTGGAAAAGATGTATGTTACGATGTGTTCATTCGTGTTTACAAAATGCTTAGATTATAATTAGACACACAAATTATTAGATACGTAGGTACAAAATACATACATAAAATCACGCCTCTTTCCCATGGGGGTAGGCAGAGACCACGGATCTCCAGTTGCTACGTTCCTGATACATCTTTTTCGGCTCATTCACTCTCATTACATTCTTCATACACGCTCTCCGGTTTAGGGTTCGTTCGTTCGTATGAGCAAGTGGCCAGCTCTGTTGACGGAGTTTTTAGGCCGCATAAAGGCCTTCGTCATGGCTTAACGACTTTAAAAGCCGGGACCGACAATTTAACGTACCCTCCGAAGCATGGAAGCGCTCAGCTGATAATGCCACTTGCGGTCACCCAAACAAGTTGTGACCGCTCAGAACGTTGCTTAACTTCGATGATCGGTTTAGGGTACTTCGCACATTTATTATTAGATTAATAAGATAATGCAAACTGAGTCAATACAACATTTGACGCCTTCTTTAAAACCACATCAATTTTATTAGGTACCCTTTCAGCAAATTTGTAACAAATGGTTTTATAATTAGTTTTTTAACTTTAAGGGCGTTTGTGCACTAGTAACCCGTTTTTTTAGTAAGTATTAAAATTTTTTCAATCGTCTTTGTCTAGCTATAGATCGTTTGTAACGATCTTTAGGTGATTCAACGGGTACTTATTGTATTTTGTACAGTAAATATGTAAATATGTAGATGTAGTAGGTATAGTTTATTTTTTATAAGTAAATAATAATTGGCCATATCCATTAGAAAGTAAGAGTAGAACTATGAATATAGTTTGACCATAAGCGAGCAAGGCAATATTTAGAGTGCTTATTACAATGAGTAATTAACGAATTAAACAATGCTCCCGCAGTGCAGTTAATGAAAACCGGTTTTTAGAGTTCCGTTATAAACTGTAAAACTTAGCCGGTTTTTAACACCTGTATCTAGACAAGGCCAAGGTTAAAATTAATTAACGATTTACCGTTGATCGATGTTACAAGTGTCATTGTTAAAATACATGGGAATGTCGTAAAAATATCATCCAAAGCGACCGACGAGTGACGGTACCGTGACGCGTTCTTTCTCTTACCCAGACCAAAGACGATTAATATCTAGATATTAATCGTCTTTGCCCAGACTAAGGTTCTGCTTCTAAAACTGTCGGTATTTACAATATTCTTATATGATTTCCGTGTCTTATTATAGTAACGTCAAGTAATTTTTTTGTAATTAATTGGGTGTCCAAAATAAATAAATAAATAAATAAGTACCTACAACTAACAAATGTTTAAAAAGCATGATGTTAAAATTCAGATCGATAAATTCTCTAGATAGGTACCTACCTTCTTACTTTATGTTTAAATGTTTGTTTGTATTATTTATTTTGTAGGTACCTACTTAGGTACTAGGTATGTTCTGGTCTGTTAGTCCACTCCCGTCTTTGTTTCTTCTTTTGTACTTACCTATTTTGTTTTGTGTGTGTTAAATAAAATATTTTCTTTCTTTCTTTCTTTCAAGTTCGACGCTCGTAACGGTCACACGTCTCGTTCGCACATTGTGAGTCAACTTTTTTCTGATGAAGCTCCGTGTAGGGGCGAAACACGTGTCGAAGACCAGTAGGTTTCCTCTCGAGTTTGCACTAGTGCTGTTCCCGGATTTGCCCTGCCTAGCCCATAGTAGGGCTATTGGCTGTTGGCAAGGGGTTGTTGGGTGGCCTTTGTGAAATCATCGTGAGGAAGTCTTTTTGTTTAAAATTAGCGGAGGAGTAGGTACTAGGTACTCTGAAATTGTGTTCATAATTTAATAAATATCAAATAAGGCCACTTTACGCTCGCTGTTATTTGCAAAACTATCACGTTACATTAATTTCACGCATACATTTTGCCACCATCACAATAGTGGCAATTCTGGATGTCGCCAAAACTTAACTAACCTAATTTGACAGCACTAAAAATGTTGCCGTCCCTTTCATAACGATTGAAATAAAAAGGATGGCATCAAATTTAGTGCTGTCAAATGTAGTCAAAGTTTTGGTGACATCCAGAATTGCCACTATTGTAGATCTAAACTTAAGTACCTAGGTATTTGTTCCAAAACTCAAGATTGTAAGTTGATGTTATATTTCACGACTGGATAGTGCTACTTATAACAATATCGGATGGACCTTGAACCAACCCATTAATAAATTAGTCATTTCGTCATATTAGTCAAAATAAATAGTTCTTATCTGATATTGGGGTCAAGACGCTGAAATAAAAGAGTGCGTGCGGTCACTATTTAAAAGATTCTCTTTAAATTTTGGAAGTAAAATAGCAGACTTTTTGTATTGAATCAGATTAGTAAGGCTCGTATTCAAAGTTCATACTCAACCGTAAATCGTGTCAAGGTGATTCATCATTTAGTTTCCATAAATAACTGTAAAAAGATCGATACTTGAGCGAAGACTCTAGGTCACTGGTTCTGCTTAGCTCTGAACTATCAATGGTATTTTTTGTACCTACAAATGCGAAAGTTTTGATTTAGGGCTGATATTTTCAATCACACCGCGAATTAATAATAGTTGTTCTATAATAGTAATCAAACTTAAATCATACGATTTGGATAAAACTTGCAATAATGAGTATATGAGATTAGGTACTTATACTATACTTACTATTACTATTACTTATTTATTGTTATTGTGATTGAGTGTTGGAAGTATAATATTGCGTAAGTAGGTAACTAAGACGAATGTGAGTGCCCACACAAACCCTAGGGGTTTTTAGGGCACAATATTTAAGTGTTTCTGTATATTTTTGAATAATGTATAAATAAAAAAATAAAAAAAAACTTACCTAATAATAAATAGGTAGGTACCTACTGATTCTTAACTAGTTTTTGTTTTAATATTTCAGGTACTACGTATCGATTATTTAATAAAGTTATGTTTGAAACTTTTATTTAAGTAGGTAATTTAATTATAAATTAATAATTTTATGTAGGTATAAATTTTCCTCTTCGTCTAAATCCAGCAGGTAAACGGTTATTTTCTTTAGTTCAATTTCTAATACATATAGTAAACTTACATTTTAGATATTCTTCTAAAACGATTCATTGTGGCGTTCTTAAAACCAATTGTAACATTGAAGCAGAATATTTGTAAGATAAGTTTCCGATAAAACATATCAAAGATTAAATGAGCAATCTGATTTAAGTATTTTAAACTAATTACCAATGTTCACCTATACGATTTATTTATACACACATGATATTGAGGGAATTGACTCTTAATAAGTGGGTAAGTTATTTGATTCGTTTTCCCAATTTAAACAAAGAATCGAATTTGGAAAACAATTACCTAGGTGATGTTTCATTATTTTATTGTAAACGCTTTAAATACTTAAGAATAACCGTTTGCTCCATGTCTGGGACACGGTGCAAACTTTTATTACACACTTAAATTCTCAAGTGGTTGGAACATAATCCTTCACACTGATTTAACAAACTATTTTACTACCTACTATCTGCTCTAACAAAATAGAATGTAGCCTATGTAATGGACATAAGGTCTATCTGTTATATCTCTGTACCAAATTTCATCAAAATCGGTTCAGCGGTTTAGGCTAGAAAGCGTAACAGACAGACAGAGTTACTTTCGCATTTATCATTAGTAGTATTTGTATATATATACTATGATATATACTATAGACTATGAATTTATTGTTATTTTTTAAATAAATAAATAAATAAATAAATAAATAAATAAATAAATATCCCTGGACATTCCACACATCGTCATCTAGTCCCAAGCTAAGCAATTTAATGCTTGTGTTATGGTAACCAGATGACTGATATACTACATACATACATTTTTGTTTTGTAAATACATACATATTATACATAGAAAGACAACCAGACCCGGAACAAATATCTGCAGAACATGCAAACATTTGTCCCGCAGCGGGGATCGAACCCGCAACCTCCGCATCTCAGGCAGGCTTTCGCCCACTGTGCCACAGAGGTCGTCAGTTAAATTGAACCATTATTATGGTTTATTAAAAAAAACAATTAATTTAGGTCAACAAGAATAGTAAAATAGATAAATAACGTCTGATTAAATTCTTGGTGCCATTGGAAAAGATAGTATTGCTACAAAGTTGCTTGTCAGTAGCGTACGATTGTAGTTATCCGATTTTCTGAGGATTAATAAATAATTCGAATGAAGGAAAAATGACGTTTTTAAAGACTTCCTATCTGCAGCTGTGAATTGTAGAAACACTGATAAGATTTATTTTTTTAATTTAATTAGTTTGAGTGGCAACAAGTTTTTAACATTCTAATGATCATAACTCAAGCTAAATAAAATTAAAAAGATAGTCAGTATTATTTTATCAAATAAAACTTTCAGATAAGTTTAAAACTTGATGTCTAAGGGATAGTCAGAAAAGTTAGGTCCAAAATAACAACTACCTAAACTGATTATTAATATTATATGTATCATGAAACTTTAATCTCACTAAAAAGCTGGCAGTTTAAATTAAGATTTTTTTTATAATCGATTTTATTTTCGCTATTTTTAATCGATATTTTTTAAACTTAATTACTAGTCACTCGTTTTGAATGCGGCGACGAGTGACGCAGACACGGGTCTCATGGCGTTGCAGTCGCCCCGCGAATCTACGAAACAAGACGCCTTTCTGTCAAAATTCGGCATTTAAGTCAAAGACAATATGGGTCCGGCGACGTGGCTGGGAAAATCCCATATCGCGAAAGCTAAAAGACCACTAAATAATATTTCTCGTCCAGTCCAAAATGTTATTACAAAATAATTCTATTAACATAAATTTTCTTCTTCAGAACAGAAATATATTCAGCTTACTCTATTTATTTCGCGTATTTCAATTACGCGTATTAATATGTCGATACTGTGACCTTTGATATAGTTTCTGTGGTCATCGTTTCCGTATCTTGTTTCATCTGCACAATAATATTTAATGTTCCAATACCCTATATTATTTACGTGAACAAATATAGAGCATTGACGTCTATAAATGCATTTATCTAAGCACGCTTTAGACCTGTTTACTTCTGTATGCGTCACCAGGGCCAGGGCCCACAAACTACCGCCGCCGCCTATTTTCTTTTATTATTACGTTGCACAAAGGAAGTAAAAAAAACTAAATGTTCAGTTTGTGAAACCTATCATACGACGACCTCTGTGGCACAGTGGGCGAAGGTTCGCCTGAGACGCAGAGGTTGC
Source organism: Xanthorhoe designata (assembly GCA_963582015.1). Taxonomy (NCBI): domain Eukaryota; kingdom Metazoa; phylum Arthropoda; class Insecta; order Lepidoptera; family Geometridae; genus Xanthorhoe; species Xanthorhoe designata. Next base: position 11,649,185 of record OY757039.1, read on the forward strand.
GGGTTCGATTCCTGCCGCGGGAGAAATGTTGGCATGATCTGCAAATATTTGTCTCGAGTCTGGGTGTTTTACTATGTACTATGTATTTATTTACAACAAAACTGTATATAAGTCAGTCATATCTGGTTACCATAACACTGTAACACAAGCATTCAATTGCTTAGCTTGGGACTAGATGACGCTGTGTGGAATGTCCAAGGATATTTATTTTATTTCTAAGCATTCTTTAATACCTATGTAATAGTTTCATTTTGTACCTACAGTTTAGGGGGAATAGCGAAGTTGCACTTGGTGGCCACCAAACTCTGTTTTTATTTCTATTTTTAGATCTACCAACAACACAAAGAAATAGTTCCATGTCACAATTTTGTTTCCTAATGATAAGAGTGAATATTATAACTATTATCATTGTTAAGTAGATACTTAATTAATTAATTAGACATGATCACGACTGTGTAGACCCAGACAGTCTCTCAGAGTTTTAGGGAATTCAAAACCTAGTAGGTTTCTAAGAGGTTAGTCAGAAGCCAAATACATATTCGACGCATTTATCTACAGATTTTAGTTATTTAATTTATGCCCCTACCAAAAAGAGGGTAAAACAGTGTGAGATCTGTGTCTATGTCTATAAAAGAATAATAAGAATGTTCCAGCGGAACAGATGATATATTTTTCGTTCGAATTTCTTTCATTATTTTCTTATGTAGGTAGCGTATTAAAGACATACACAATTTTGAGGGTAGATCAAAACCGTTCACAATATTTCTATTGGCTGTTTTGGTGTGACGCCTCTATTGTCTTTCGAAACGGCGAAAGGAAGCCATTTTGAGAGTTGCTTGTTCGACGCCTTCCGATACAGCCGCGCGCGCATCCTTCGTGTTTTCGCACAGTGCCGCTCGCGCTTCAATATCATATAAGACCTCTAGTGATCGTTCCATAAGAGACACAAACTACAGTCCCAGCATCATTCCTCACCTATGGACCTAGAAAGTGCGGTGAATTCTCAGTGCAAGCCGGACACGACCCTGGACCTGCTAGATTGACGAGACCAGGTTAGTTGCGCCATACAGCCTACTGAAACTCCCGTACATAGTTTTGATCCTTCGATCCGGATAGTACCTATCCAGTTTTGATTCCTCCAGATTGTGTCGTCTTTATTGCTACACTACGTGTACCATATTTTAGTAATTTTCCATTGCAATCGTAAGTCATCTTTGTTACACAAAATGGCGGACGATTCGGCTATTGAACAAGACATTTTCGAACGAGATATTATCTTAGAGGATCTTAAAAGAACGTTGCTTTTTTCCACTACTGATATTTTACAATTTAAATCAAGATCTACTGATCTCACTTCTCAACAAAGAAAGTTTGGCAAACTTCAAGCTAAAATAGAAAAAGCTTTGATGAAATCTAAAACCTTTAACAAAGAAGAACAGTTAAAAATTCGTAATGATTTTAATGATTGTTATTACGCGATATTAGTACATGTTAATAAATTTAAACAAGCCGATCAAGAAGGTAGACGCATGAGCCGTATTACTACGCAATCGTTGCCTTACACACAAAATCATTGTCTTAACAAATTGCCTACGTTGCCATTGCCAACTTTCAGTGGAGAATCTACAGATTGGCCCTCATACTACGATTTATATCGTGCCGTTATCCACAACAATGATGCCTACACATCAGCGGAAAAGTTTAGATACCTGTTGTTAACTCTAAAAAATGAGCCACATAACTTAATTAAATCCATTCCAATCACAGATGAAAATTATACTGTCGCTTTAGAAATTCTTATAAATCGGTATGAGAATCGTAGAATCATTGCTTCTAAACATTTAGATCGCATTCTTGACATAGAAAAGTGTGCTAACGAGTCTAATGTAAGTTTACGTAAACTAGTTAACGTTTATATGGAAAATATTAAAGCACTCGAAATGATCAGATTTCCAGTGCACGAATGGAGTTTCATTTTGTTAAATATCTTACTGCGTAAGATACCGCATTCAGTTCGTAAGCGTTTCGAGTTATCGCTCAATAAAGCTTCTGATATACCTACCGTAGATATACTCATAAGTTTCTTAGAACAGGAAATTTCAACGTTTGAAATTATGTCGAACAGTGATTCAAAAATTGTTGAGGGTAGGTCTCGCGTACCCAGCGTGAACTCGTCCCGAGCCAGCGGCTCCGGTGGCGCCGCTAACGGTCATTTTGGTGTTTCAAAGCCAAACGGTTTTACTCCGCGACAAACATTCGCCGTTACGGAATCAACCGATGTTCAAATTGGCAAACGATGCATTTTGTGTGACGATCAACACATCTTATCAAAATGCTCGAGATTCTTGAATATGTCTCCGCAAGATAGGTACAATTTTGTTAAAAATAAAAATATTTGTTACAATTGCTTGAATGTAGGTCACGATTTAAGAACTTGTAGGTCGAATTATGCATGTCAAACGTGTAATAGACGACATCACACATTATTACATTTTGAAATTAAACATAACAACTCAAACCAAGCATGCCCCGTCTCTTTCCCTCCTACGGAGGAAGCTACGGTCGATCCCGGCCTCACTACCATGTCACTGCAACCGACTAACGTGAATCATGCGATGCGCGAGAGTGGCGAGTCGTCCATTGCGCCGTTGGTTAGGAAGTGTACAGTCATGCTATCTACTGCGCTCGTCAATGTATGCGTTGGTTCAACGAATCACTCAATTCGTTGTTTAATTGACACCGGTAGCCAAGCGAGCTTTATGACGGAAGCGTGTTCTAAGCGTTTAGGTTTGAATCCTAGGTATGTTGGTATTCCAGTGTTTGGGATCGGGGAAGAAAAACCGATACAACCAAAAGGAATAGTTTCGTGTGTTGTCACTCCTCGTGGTTTAAATGTTCCAGCTATAGCGGTCGAAGCTTTAATCTTACCTAAATTGTTTTCGCAATTTCCAAGAATTCCATTACCTATCGAAGCGTGGCCCCATATTCAAAACTTAAACTTAGCCGACCCCTATTTCAACGCGAGTAACGCTCAACCAGTTGAAATGCTTTTAGGTGCTGATGTTCTTTCTCACATTTTGCTGGGAAATATTGTTAAGGGCCGTCCTGATGCGCCAATAGCAATTAATAGTGTTTTCGGCTACTTATTGATGGGAAAAGTATTTTTCGATGTTTGTCCTACTCCGTCTCCACTCCAGGTGTGTCATAGCTCCTTTTTCGAGGACAGCGACCTCCAACGTTTTTGGGAGCTGGAGGCAGTTCCTGAAGATAAATCTTTTACCCCCGATGAGAGTCAGTGTGAATCGATTTTTCAAAATACACATTCTCGCGACGAAAACGGTCGATACGTCGTAGCACTTCCATTTAAAACTGCACCTATACTAGGTCAATCACGTGACATTGCTCTCGCTCGTTTTCGTAAATTAGAATATCGCTTAGAACGTAATTCGTCCCTTAAAAAGGACTATCACGCTTGTCTACAAGAGTACATTGATTTAAATCAAATGGAACTCTGTAATCCTCCGTCTTACGACGATAATTCTCACTATTATATTCCGCACCACTGCGTGGTCAAAGAATCAAGTGAAACCACCAAGTTGAGGGTGGTATTCGATGCTGCTTGTAAAACCACTAATGGAAAATCGTTAAATGATCTTTTGCTCACGGGTCCGAAGTTGCACTCTGACATAGTAGATATTTTACTTAATTTCCGGGTTCACAAGTTTGTTTTCACAGCTGATATTAAACATATGTATCGCAATATTTCTGTTCGAAAATCTGATTGGGAATACCAGCGGATTGTTTGGCGGCCATCTCCTGACCTACCTATTCAAGATTATAGGTTGCGCGTCGTCGTTTTCGGCATCAGTTCATCTCCGCACACAGCGTTACGTGTTATACAACAACTCGCACGGGATGAAGCTGAGAAGTTCCCACTAGCGTCCTCAGTTTTGATGAGGGATGTTTTTGTTGACGATGTCGTTTCCGGGGAAGACAGTGAGATGAACGCACTCAATCTACAAAAACAGCTGATCGGTATTTGTGCAAGCGCAGGCTTTGAGTTGCGCAAGTGGCACAGTAACTCGCCGACGATACTCGCCGCAGTGCCCTCGGACTTTCATGGTGAGCGGCCTGAAGCCTTATCTTTCGCTGATGTAGAAAAAGATCCCTCGATAAAGGTTCTCGGGCTTCAATGGAACCCCACTTCAGATAGTTTTTCTTTTAAAGTCAAAACTTCTAATTTAAATTGTACAAAACGGGCAATACTGTCAGAAATTGCAAGAATTTACGATCCGATAGGATTTTTATCACCGGTAATATTATACGCTAAATATTTAATGCAACTACTTTGGATAGCAGGTACAGGTTGGGATGAGTCACCTCCTATTGATATCGTAAATGCTTGGCTAAGTTTTGTCAAGCAACTTCCACTCTTATCGCAGTGTGTTTTTCCGCGTCACATATTTTCTAATTCAATTTCTATTGAACTTCACGGTTTTGCTGACGCCTCCGAACGAGCTTATGCCGGGTGTGTGTATATCCGGTGTAAATGTAGTGATGGTCAAACTCGGGTCTCCCTTGTTTTGGCAAAAACAAGGGTTGCACCTCTAAAACGATTGTCGATCCCCCGATTAGAACTTATGGCAGCGCTATTACTAGCGAAGTTAATTAGTAAAGTTATGCTCGCCTACGGCGACCGAATTCATTTCGATCATGTCTACGCATGGTCCGATTCCACGATTGTGTTAGCATGGCTACGCTCATCGCCACATGAATGGAAGACGTTTGTGTCCAATCGCACAAGTGACATACTGTCACGGGTGCCTGCCAGTTGTTGGCGACATGTACCGTCGTTCGATAACCCAGCTGACTCGGCTTCCCGGGGAATGCTGCCCGCGGTGTTCATCGAACACTCTTTATGGTTTCATGGTCCTAGTTGGTTACAAACTGAGCCAAATACTTGGCCGGTTCTGAATCAAAATATAAATACTATGGAAGAAAAACGTAATCTTCCCATTATTGCACATCCTTCTTCTGTAGGTAAAAAAGAAGAACCTGAGTTTCTTTCAAAATTTTCTTCTTTAGGAAAACTTGTTCGTGTCGTTTCTTACATTTTTCGATTTTATTACAAGTGTAAAAAATCACAGATTGCCTTTCCTCGGCACATAACGGTGCTCGAGTATAATTCTAACTTAAAAAAGATTATAGGTATAGTTCAGCAGTCTACTTTCGTAGAAGATATTAAAAATATTTCAAATAGTAAATCGCCTACAAATCAATTAAAACGCTTATCACCATTTCTAGATAAAGATAATTTGTTGCGTGTGGGTGGACGTTTGCATAAATCCTTGCTTTCATTCGAATCAAAACATCAATTGATACTTCCGAAGAAACATTACTTAACTACGTTAATAATCGATGATGCTCACATTACACACCTACACGCAGGTCCTCAGTCCACACAGTATTTATTGTTACAAAAATATTGGATTTTATCTGGGCGGGATATAGTTAGACAGCGTATACATAAGTGTGTTCCGTGTTTTCGCGCGAGACCCACACACACACAGCCACAGATGGCTCCGTTGCCGAGCGTACGCGCACAGTCAGCGCGTCCTTTCATTAAAACAGCTGTTGATTATGCCGGCCCGTTCTATGTTCGTGCAAATAAAGTTAGAAATGCTAAAATAATAAAATCATATGTTGCGGTATTTGTTTGTATGAGCGTAAAGGCAATACATTTAGAATTGGTTTCTGATCTTACGACAGAATCTTTCCTCGCGGCTTTACGACGATTCACGTCTCGCAGAGGTTTATGTACAGATATTTATTCCGATAACGGAAAAAACTTTGTAGGATGTAGCAACCATCTTCGTGAGTTGTATACATTTTTAAATTCAGACGCCGTTCAAAGGACATTACATGAACAGGTACTTAAACAAAACTTGACATTTCACTTTCAACCTGTTACTGGGTCACATTTCTGTGGTTTAGTAGAAGCAGGCGTTAAAAGTTTCAAACATCATTTACATCGTGTTATAGGAACTCGTACTCAAACTTACGACGAAATGCACACTTTACTCTGTCAAATCGAGGCAGTCTTAAATTCACGTCCCTTATGCGTCTTGAGTTCAGATGCGTCAGATCCACAACCGCTGACTCCAGCGCATTTTTTGGTTGGTGGACCTCTTACGGCCCTACCTGACATTTCATTGACAGAATTCAATACTGATAGGCTTAATCGTTGGCAGTGGGTGCAACAATGCATTCAACATTTCTGGAAGAGGTGGAGTCGTGAATATTTACACGAAATCCAACAAACACATAAATGGTTTCATAATCGCGGCCCTCCTATTAGTGAAGGTATGATTGTTGTGGTGCGCGATGATAATTTGCCGGTTTTACAGTGGAGATTGGCACGGGTGCATGCTCTGCATCCAGGTACGGATAATATAACACGTACCGTAACCCTTCGAATGGGCAACTCTTATACTAAGAGACCTGTGGTAAAAATCTGCCCCATTCCTTTGCAATAGTTTTCGTTTCTTTTTCATTAATCAGCAGTACGTACATACTCATTATTAGTTTATAGTTTTCTTTAGTGTAGTATAATTACAAACAATTTTCATGTTAAAAGCAACCACGTTCTTTTAAGGTGAGCGGCATGTTCCAGCGGAACAGATGATATATTTTTCGTTCGAATTTCTTTCATTATTTTCTTATGTAGGTAGCGTATTAAAGACATACACAATTTTGAGGGTAGATCAAAACCGTTCACAATATTTCTATTGGCTGTTTTGGTGTGACGCCTCTATTGTCTTTCGAAACGGCGAAAGGAAGCCATTTTGAGAGTTGCTTGTTCGACGCCTTCCGATACAGCCGCGCGCGCATCCTTCGTGTTTTCGCACAGTGCCGCTCGCGCTTCAATATCATATAAGACCTCTAGTGATCGTTCCATAAGAGACACAAACTACAGTCCCAGCATCATTCCTCACCTATGGACCTAGAAAGTGCGGTGAATTCTCAGTGCAAGCCGGACACGACCCTGGACCTGCTAGATTGACGAGACCAGGTTAGTTGCGCCATACAGCCTACTGAAACTCCCGTACAAAGAATAATAGCTTTATTTATTTATCTTATCATTACACATAGTGATATGAAACTATTTTAGACGTGTCTGTCTCGTGGTATCATAGCTCTCAAACGGATGAACCGATTTGAATGTAGTATCTTTCATTCCAAAGGTGACTTGATGGAGAGTGTTCTTAGCCATGTTTGGTAGAAATCAGACCAGCCGTTTCCAAGATAATCAGCTCTGAACCCTGAGTTTGAGGGGATCCCGCGATTAAATGAGGCTTGAAACAAATGTTTGAGCTCATAGCTCATAGGTTTCTATGAAACTTATACTCCAGGGTCTGATGATGACCAGAATAGGGTGAACAGGAAATGGTCGGATTTGTACAAGATTTTTACCATAATAATATTTTTAGGTATTAATTGATAGTCGGGGTTTATTTTGAGTACTTCGAAATTTAGGAACGATTCATTCTTACAATTTGAATACTGGTATTATAGTATTCAATATGTAAGAATAAATCTGGAAATAATCTTACCTAATAATTGTAAAGCAAAATGTGTTTTTATTATAAATGCAGCAAAGTAGACTAACTTAACGGTATGTTAGCAATTAGCGTGATATTTCATGAATAAAATTATAGGAAATAACTCTACTAACAAAGCACAAAGGAGTGGTAGATAGAAGTATCGTTGCGGAAATAAAATAAATAAATAAATATCCTTGGACATTCCACGCAGCGTCATCTAGTTCCAAGCTAAGTAACTTAATGCTTAGGAAATATACCTATGTTGTAAAGAAATCCTGCAGTTTAGCCATTACTTTTAGAAGCTTAGAAGCGTAGCTTTCTTAGTCAAAAAATCATCAAAATAGAACAATACATTTGTAAAGTCATAAAATGTTTTAACATACCAGCTTGCACAAGAGTGGTGTCTCCAAAGTTACTAGCTAGGCAATATTTTGTGCTGTCAAGAAATATGTGACATGACAGCTTGTGGTAGGTATTAAAGTAGACTTTTTCTTATGCGAACTTTACTACCTGTCTTTATTGAAAGTCTATAGATTAGGTGCTTTAACCGAAATATTATCATCTTACTGATAGTTTCGTCTTCGGCGTCAAGGGCTCCGTAGCCGAGTGGTAAGGCAGCCCGGCTTAAGGGTGATCGCTTGTATCTCGCGGGTTCGAATCCCTTCGAAGCTGTAAAACTTTTAGTAAGATTTTTTATTTAAAAAAGATAAGACGATGTAGGTTATATGCCTTTTCTTATAAACGTGTTCGATCTGTGTACCTACACTTATGCCCGGTTCTTCTATTTCGAACGTAGGATGACCGTAGGTCGGTCGTCATAGCAACGTTGTTATCGTGGATACGTTGGATATAGGAACCGGGGGTTAGAAAAGAGAAAGAGACAAAATGCTGACCAATATACTCAGGAGGAGTGAGTCATTTGTGAGCCAGAGATTTTTCTTGTAAGTATTTGTAGCTAAGTAAACGAAACAAAGGTTATATTGACAGCGATATGTCTGACACTTAATGGTTCCCGCATTTAGTTCCTGTTAAATAACTAAGACCAGAGAAAAGGAATTGCACCTTTGCAAAAATTTCCAAAAGGTTAATTGACATGAATTAAACATCATTGTCAATAAACTGTGAAAAGTAACCACTAATCCCATGTATTCTAACATTTTTTATTAAGGTCAAAGATATCAGAATACATTTTTTTTATTGTATAATCATCGTATTCTAAAACTAAAAGAACTCCAGTTGGAATACTCTAATAGCCGTTGTTTTTGGCGCATTGGATTAAAGTTGCGTGATACTAGTACCTATATTAAATAGTTGGTAGGTACCTATAGCTCAGGACTTCCACTCCGTCAAACTAAACCGAGCAACTGGTTTTGCAGAATGGATGTAGTAGGTATAAGTAGGTAGTATTGGCATACATTGCATTGGATGTCGCCAAAACTTAACTAAACCAATTTGACAGCACTAAAATGTTGCCGTCCCTTTCATAACGATCGAAATAAAAAGGATGGCATCAATTTTAGTGCTGTCAAATTTGTTTAGTTTGGTTTTGGCGACATCCAGAATTGCCACTACTATAGGTATACGTTGGTATGTGGGTGTAATAAGGTATACTTACTTTTTAAACAATCGCTTATTATCACAAAATGATTGTGTTATATGTCAATAATTGAATTATGTAAGTCATTGGTCCTAAACACGTAAGCATGCGATAAACCAATAATTATTGTACTAATTAATAAAATGTGACATAATTACTATGTAAATAGAGCTTCGAATACCTTGACTGAGTATTCCATTCCGGACTGAATATGTGATGTTCTCAAATGAAATATTGAGAGAGTCCTCATATATAGAAGACGAGGTGGTCTCCAAAGATTCGATCTCGCTGGCCATGGTAGAACTTTCACAACACAGCACTACACAAAATAACGTTCGCTTTTCATTGCGATATCACAAAATGCTATTGAAACAATAGAATGCTTAGCATTAGTAGCCCTTGTGTTACACAAAGAAGCGTGTTGTTTATAAACAAAGGAAGAGCGAGTTTGGACAGACGTGCGCTCGCCGCGGTGGTCTAAGGCGGACTGACACAGAGTACTATTGTATAACTGAAATAGAGGTCTATCTCATAGACAAAATTGGGTAAGACGGTTAGCGCCGTCTGTACGCGGGTTTTGGCAACAATCCATCGATAGCTATAGATATATGACATAGCATAGGTAGGTAGCTATAGATATAGAGACATAGAATAGGTAGGTTGCTATAGTTATATAGATAGCTACCTATAGTTATATAGACATACATCGGCCTCTAGCACTCTAACTACAGAATTGTAATACTGGGTGACTACTATAAAAACTACTGAGAAAAGTAAAGTAAACACTGTTTTCCTTGAATTAAATCCATTTATTTCTTTCTTCTATAACATTTCAGTTTTTTTGCTTTTTCTATACAAATCTGTAGGTATGATCCATTTATCATATTATTATATTTTATTGGTCCAACACAAGCAAAAAGTCGACACGGCCGGAGGAGGCTCAACGGACTTAGGTGGAAAAAGCACATAACTAACTTAGTAACTCAGGTAAAAATCTAGAAAACAAACAAAATAACAAAACACTCGCGCGCACACCGGTATTGTGTTTTTTAAAGTAGGGTTGCCATGCCATACCAATGCCTTGCCTTTTATCAAATTCCCCAATTTGGGGAGTAAAATCTGCTGATTCCCTTACAAGTTGCCCAGAAAATATAATTAGTAGGTATAAACGGCCAAATAGGGAATAGGCATTATAAAATATAAATCTATAAATAAATAAATCTTGATACTCATGTTTCTAAAAAATATAGTATAGGTACCTACCTAGTTTATGGACCTTAATAACTACTGCAAATTATATTGAACACAATTTATAATTATCTACATCAAATCCATGTTGTACAACTAAATAAAGTTACAGTACCTACACATACAATTTCACCGATAAATAGCTGGATGGTTATTAACAAGGAGGAGTAGGTACCTATTATCTACTCTTTATTTTTGTTAAGTTACTCTGTGATTTGACATTTGAAAAATGTTGCCGAGAATAATTTATTTTCTTCACAATAAACAATAATTTTTTTAATGTTGGGATTTAGTTTCAATTATAAAAACTACATTTAGAGGAAAATGCAGAAAAATACAAAAATCGAGTTATAGTGGGCCACACTAAAGTCCCAATACAGCACTCCCGCCATCTTACGTACCATTTTATAACTACGTATTAAATACCGCCATCTCTGTGTAGGTTTTGGAGACTTTATGCATTATAATGACACCAAATTAAAAAGCTAGTAATATGGACAGAATGTAATACTTTTCAGTGTCCAACCAAATTTTGTATACCTATGTTTGTACGATTACCCATTTTTTAGTTCTAAGATTGTCAACCCTGCGGACTGATGAGGCGGCGCGTTCATCGGCCAGCGATAAACATGCTCCCCCACTCACATGGCCATACCAGCCCAGCTGATTGGCGTTATCGGTTGTTGAAATAGAGCCCTGGAAGCGGTACAGTAACAGATAATATGCCCGAAGATTAAATAGATAAGGACAAAGTTTTACTCAGTTTATTCTCATCTTTTCCTTATTTTTTCATAGTGACTGATTGTTGTCTGGTAATGGTTGCTGTGGTTTATGAATGTAATATAGCGTTTTTGGCCTTGCGGGAAGCAAAATACTTCGTGGTCGGGCCTACCGCAGCCCTCTCCGACAGGACAAATAACAATATGCAAGGCAGAGATACTTCGTGCGTGACTCATTGCTCTATACCTACGCCACTTTGATGCTCTTCGAAAGAAACTCACATCTATTAGTGTATAAAGTGCTGTTCATAATTATATTTGATTATGTAAATAATCAAATAATAGTCGGTAAGTTTTGCAGTGTAGGTATCCTAGATTCTACATTCACAATGAGTGTTAAAAAACGATGGAAAAAGAAAATAAATAAGGTTTTTTTGCTCGTAGTCTCTTTGTCCTTAATTTATTTTTAACCGACCTTAAAAAAGAAGGAAGTTCAATTCAATGTACGACTGTATGTAATGTGATCATCGATTTCTCTGTCAAATGTGATTTTTTAAGTTCATTCTTTGCGCGTTTTGTTCAAATGACAAGTACTTAATACATAAGTTAAGAACGTTATGTAACTTTTAATGCAATATTTTTTTAATAATTATGTTTTTCGGAAGTAAGGTAGGTATGTATAAAAATCATAATGGTCTTATATCACCATAGGAATTATTTAAATCACAAAAAAGAGTGTACCTACTGTATTCAAAATCAAAAGAAGTGAAGTCAGTTTTTAGTTAAAAAGAACTTGCGATAAGGTCTACGCTGTAGGCGTAGGACATAGGTACGCGTAAACTAAAGTTCCATTTACATGATGCAAGATTATTTACCTGTTGCATTCAAACAAAGCATCATTTCACTCGCATGGTTAAAACAATGTTTAGACCGTGCAAGTCATGATGACAGTCAATTTAATTGTATGCAACAGGCAAGAAAGTTGCATCGTGTAAATGGAACTTTAGTTTACGAGTATATCCTACGCCTACGGCGTAGACCTGACGTAGCTATAAAGTTTACAATAACAATAACGTAGAGTGTGGTTAAGTGGTGTTTGTGTAATAACCACACACTACTTAACACAGAGTATAAGCTATGCAAGGCAGTGAAGGCACAGAAATACAGTTTCCTTTTTCTTTTTTAACTCGCTTATATGAGTTTTTTTGTCTGTATTATTTAGTGTAGGTAATTATATTTTGTGTATATTCCCGACATTTTTAAAATAACTAACTCATGCAAATTGCCTAAGTATAACAAAACAATAGTTTAATAAAAAAAAACAACCAGCTGCCACATTCAAGGAAGGCACTAAAAGTTATTTTTATGACAGTCTTGTGACACCATTTCCTTCTATTAAAGTCGGATTAACTGGAAGATACTAGTTAGATAAACAGTGATGTGGGTGGCTCTGAGGTGTTCAGTAGGTACTGGAGCGAGGTCATGGGAGGTCATAGAATACTGTAGAGGTGTAAATACTTTAATTAAACATTCTACAAGCACTTTTGTTTAGACGTGCCTGACTTTGACTGGCTCCCCACTGGCTAGACTATGATTTAAGCAAATGGATCTTTGATTTTTGAATTGAATTTAATTGCGTAGGTACCTTGTTTTCCTTCTACATCAATGGCCTATTGTGGAATCTTAGACTTACAGTCGGTTTCTCAAACGCAGATTATCTCTAAAATTACCTAATAAATGGTCAAATCACGTGACATGTGTCAAATTAGGAACAAATTCGACACAATCACGTGATTATTTTTGACCGTTGATTAGCAGTTACAGCATACAAAGGGACGGAGCAGTTTTTATTTTCAAAATAATTCCTGGGATAAGGGGAAAGGTGAGTCATTCTTAGTTTATTTAAGTTAAGCCTATTTTCATGACTAATATGATTATCAACAACCACTAGATTTTATCACTATATCAGTTAGACGTTTGAAGATTTTTCCTCATCCCGTATGAGTCACTAGGCTACAATTTATATAGGTACCTACAGGATAATATAATTATACAGGATACTGTTCTCATAACAGTTTATCATTGGTGTCAATTCCGATGTCGCAAAAATTAAACTTAGCTGATTTGACAGCACTAAAATTGATGCCATCCTTTTCATTTTGTTATGAAAGGGATGGCGACATTTTTAGTGCTGTCAAATTAGTTTAGTTTAGTTTTTGCAACAGCTGAATTGACACCAATGATAAACTGATATGAGAACAGTATCATCTAAATTGACACAATTTAATAAATAAATTTCGAGTTTGAGTGTTTGACTTGTAAAAAAGCAAAAACAAAACCATTTTTAATAAATTATTTATTTATACTAAACTTTATCAAATTCCACCATTACGCTATTTTTTTGTCTACAATAATACTTATTAACTATTAATTGTATGTATCACAATGCATTCATTTTCTTAGAAAAGGCAAAGTAATGTCACTCTTAAAATATTTGGTTTTTCTTTTTACTACATTTTGAATATAATAATATCTTAAAAACTCTTTCAAGGACATTTTTTTCACAGCAAAATAATTATACCACATCAACATGTTCATGGTTCTCAATCACCTGCACTAGGAAGGACTGGTCCGTCCAATACTGTTGTCAATTTAGATGTCGCCAAAACTAAACTAATTTGACAGCACTAAAAATATTGCCGTCCCTTTCATAACGATCGAAATAAAAAGGATAGCATCAATTTTAGTGCTGTCAAATTAGTTTAGTTTTTGCGACATCAGAATTGATACCACTACCTAACTTATTCTTCCTTTAGTTGAGTTTTCGATACGAAATGAAGAAAACAGCAAATTCTACCAAGGCAGTGAAATAATGATTAAAAAATATTTCAAGGGTTCACTGGAAGAGGAAATATTTTTATAGACCTGAGATTCTTTATGATCATAAAATTCAGTCAGCTACAGAAGTTAATGAGCATTTTAAGGTTTTTAAAAGTAGCTGAAACAAGTTGCACGCGAGCTTTAAAATCTGAAACATTTATCTACCAAGAGCGATTGTTTTTCTAAGTACCTACTAGGGCTAGTATTGAAAGTTTGTTTTACGCGTTTCTTTATCGTTTGACTGGCGGTGATGTAATACGCTATACGCATTCTTGTATCAATAAAAAGACACTGAGTTTGGCTTAAGGACCGCCTCCATGACCGTGAGAATCGCGGCGATATTATCGTCGTGCCACGTATTTCTATAAACTCTCTATGAACGTGTCTCCACACGGCGATTTCGACGCGACGATACTACGAGTACCTAACATTGACAAGCAAATTTGATTCTTATGATAATCATCTTACCGTGTAAATTACCCGATGATAGGAGGACGGAATCGTCGCGATACACTCGCCCGTGGAGACGGTCCCTTACACGTGACACCAGCGTCCTATTCACACAGCTCTTGAGTAGCCAAGCTTTAAAGACGCGTCAAACAAACGCCAATGGGATCCCGGCCTTAAATTGTTACTGAATAATTTACAATTTTTATCTACGAAGCTTTTGATAGCACCTTCAATTAAATTATTTTAAATATTATTACTTATATTGGCTATTCGGGTTGTCGCCAAAACTAAACTAAACTAATTTGACAGCACTAAGAATATTGCCGTCCCTTTCATAACGATCGAAATAAAAAGGATGGCATCAATTTTAGTGCTGTCAGATTGGTTTAGTTAAGTTTTGGTGACATTCCGAATAGCCACTACCTATTACTTTCTTAAAGTACACTTATGTTGAGAAGAACTCAAAGATAATAGGTAATTTAAAAATAATCTCAACGACCTTCTTAGATAATGTTATTCTATAATGATAAATCCGAAAATAATCAGGCGACACCATCGGCTATACATTTGACAATATTTTAAGTACCTACCTATTAACTTTAAGTACAATTTGTTAAATTAAATATATTAAAAGAGCTCATAATATAAACGTATAACTTATTAAAAGACATTGTCATATAACAATAATTATTAGGTTTACAGTAAATTGAAAGTATACTTCAGTCAATTCATTTATCTCAGAACAAAGTTATTTTACTTACTATCAACGTATACAAGAAAGTCATAGTAGAATTTCCAACTACAGTCAGTCTTTAATTCTGTACCAAACATTTATTTAACGCAGAACAAGACTGTAACGCTTTCAGTGCCCGAATTTGATGCAGAACAAAAAGACAAAGAAAGTTAACTTTCTTGATTTACAAATGCTGCGTTGAAGTACCTAAGGAATGCAGTGGTGTATTATGCTGTATTTAGTGATTAACTGATGAGTGCTGAGGTTGGTAAAGCGTAGCTGTATCTATCAATGAAAATGCTAAAGCGTTTTTCGAACGCGCCATCACTGCGGGTTTGTATCGATATAAACGCAATACAAATACAAGGCGAACAAAATGCAGGCGGCAAGCTGTGACCGTGTACACTATCTTCGCGTTTGTTAAACGCGCTGCAAACTAGCAGGTAACATGCTACACAAAATCGCGCAGGGGCAGTCCCTGCATGTAGCACGTCCCTGAGGGACTGCACGTTCGAAAAACGTGGTATGCCCAGAGGCCTTACTCCGCATCAACGAAAACGAAGTTTCGTGACAATTTTCGGGTTCCAATTATGTTGGTGAACTATTACGAATTCAGTATCCACCAACATAAGCTGACCCCGAAAATTTTCACGAAACTTCGTTTTCGTTGATCCCGTAGTACGGCCTCAGGCTCTACATTTCTTACGACGTTGGATCACGTAAGGTTCGCGCTAACCGTCGTTTGAGAGCTAAATTCAGTCTAACTTATTTGACTCATGCTTCCCAGCCAATCGCTTCTGTTTTAATTCCTACAATAAAGCCAAATGTCATGCTAAAGTCTATCTCTTGTTAAGGCGGTACCAGAGCGCCAGACAAGTTAAGAGATGCATAAGTACAGTTGTGCAGATAACGATGGCCATGTCGGCTCCGACGTCAATATCTTCCATGTCCATTTCTTTTAGGAATGTCTTTGGCGTGATGTAGTGACAGTACACTGAAAAAAAAAATCTTCTTTAAGTTTTAACTGCGTTGTATATTTTATTTTGAAAACATGATGCGTAAGAGACAATTGCCTTAGGATATTATATGAGCAACACGCAGATAGGTTCTAACATCCATTGAAGTTAAATAAGAAATACATGGTATTATATAAAAAAAAACAATGTAGGTATCTACTAAAAACTTCCTTGGTATTATAGAGAACACGACTTTTTAAATTTTAGCGATAACTAGGTACCTACTTGAAAAATGCATGATTATAACTCTGGTCTATATTTCAAAAAGTCATACCTATTACGTTTGGTCAAGTTATTGCTACTCTACTCTCTCTATACTTTAAAGCTCGTGTGAAAGTGCATAGGTATACATTTTTCAACACGAAAAGTCCATTGATACCCGGCCGGATTCGAACTCACGACATTCGGATCAAAAGCCGAAGTACTTATCCACTAAACCAATAAACTTACTCTTAGAACAATGTATCTTGGTCCTGTTAAACCCGTAAACAGAATGCACGGCGACATGGAAGCCAGCCCTGAAGTAGGAGATGTGATGGAGCCATCTGAAGACGTATGGCGTGTCTCTCAGGGCTAGGCAGAAGCCGAAGACAGAGAACAGGCAAGCTAGGACTGGACCAATGAAGACAGCGATCTGAGGAAAGATGTTCCTAATTTAGTTCAAATAAAATACACACAAAAATAGTATAAAACAAAAACAAAAGACAGCTAAGGCAACAACACTAAAAGTAAAAGACGCAAATTGTACAGAAACGGTGTAAGGTAAAGGCGCAAGGATCTTGAAACTTGCCGCTTCAAAACTTTTCAAAACGTTCTGAGCGGTCACAGCTTGGATGGGTGACCGCAAGTGGCATTATCAGCTGAGCGCTTCCGTGCTTCTGAGGGTACGTTAAATTGTCGGTCCCGGCTTTTAAAGTCGTTAAGCCATGACGGAGGCCTTTAGGCGGCCTAAAAACTCCGTCAACAGAGTTGGCCACTTGCTCATACGAACGAACGAACGAAAACTTTTCAATACAAAATACATTACCTAACATCGTTACAACCGCAGGTCAGACGTGGGCTAGATTGGCGCGAGACAAGGGCGAGTGACGGAAACAAAGAGAGACCAGCAGCCCAGCAGTGGGATAAGAAAGGCTGATGAAGAAGAAGGGAAGGTTTAGGTCCTTTGTTGTGTAACGCTACTTGCGCCGACACCGTTAAGCTTTACTGGGGACATCAGTAAGCCTGGCGCGGCGGCAGATTTGGCTAAAGATCTCAACACGCACAAATATGTCAATCTGGATAGGGTTTACTTATTTTACCCGTTGAGAACCCGGGTCCGAGGGGTACCGGGACCCATCGTTCTGGTCGACGCGACGCGTTATCTAAGGTCTGGCACTCTATTTGGCTTAAATGATCAGCAATGATGATTCAGCTCGGTAATGCTGGCAGTGCATTAAACATCCATACCTACAAACTTTTGCATTTAGAATATTAGGATTCATTTATTTATTTAAAGACGTAGGTACCCAAGATCCGAACTTTAAAAACTTTACCTTTGTAGGCGTAGTAGATCCTATAAAGTAGCCCCAAGCTTGCGCGCACATGGAGGTTGCCACCACGGTTGCCAAGAACATGGTTGCCCGTGTCGGTTCCAGCGGGTTGTCCGTCAACCAATAAGATAATACCACGTACGATACGCATGATATCATCTGGAATACAAATTAGAAATTATTTAGAGAACATTACCTACCTACAGCTAGGTGCTCTATAAGGTTGTGGTGTAGGTGAATACTTGTTTTAATAAATACTAGCTAACTTGCCCGTGGCTTCGCTCACGTGGTACCTACCTTGATAAAATATAGCCTATGTTCATTCGGAAAGTTTAAGCTACAAATAGGTGAAAGACTTTTTGAAATCGGATAAGTAGTTTCGGAGATTACCCCAAACATACAAACAAACAAACAAACCAACTTTACCTCTTTATAATATTATTATAGTATAGATAACAAGTGAATCTTATAATAGTAAAGTTTGTCGCCTTTAGACTCACGCCGAGAACCCCCGGGTGTATAATTTGTTTGTTTTTCTTTTTATAATTTGTTTGTTTCGTCGAAACTTCTCGCCTTCAAAAATGGAGGGGCTGTAAGAAATACGATCATGATTTTACCTGAAATGGTAGTTCAACGGCAAGTATTGAGAATATGTACGGCCCCAGATTATACCATCGATTGAAGTACTCTCCTCTTAATATGTCCATTTCCAACGGAACTGAAAAGAAAATAAAATTATCAACACTGACTCACTAACCCACTCCTGGCTCAGTTATCATGATCATCTCCGAAGGAATTTTATTTTATTTTATTTTTATTTTATTTTATTTGGGAAAACAAACAGTTATACAATACAATGTTTAGTTAATAAGTGTACATAGATACATCATGAGTAAATGTACAACCCACTACGTTCTCCACAGATTACTAATAATAATAAGCATAAGAATGAAGTTGTTGTTGTGTCAGTTTATGAAGTTAGTGTGGCAAGTAGTAGTGCTTTAAAGCAAATTGAATTGTACCTTTAGTCATTTAACATTATTTCTTTAAGTTTATTTTTGAATTTATTTTCGGACAATAGGAAAAGATCGACATCTATAAATCTGGTGTTATATGTGTCAACAATGCGGTATAGTGGCGAACGCATACCAGCATTGGTTCGGCAGATGCGCGTGTAGAACAAACAGCGCGCGCGCACCTCACGCCGATGCACCGTGCGCGGCACCATATAGCATAGTCTGTTAACCAGTTGCGGACAGTCTATTTTGTTGTGGCACAATCCATACACCAACATTGTCTGGAGGAGCTGGCGTCTAGATTTCAATGTTATCATTTTGTGTTTACTAAGCAGTTCCTTATATGATAATTTTATATTCTTACATCTGTAATTCATAGTTTTCAAAAACTTTCTTTGGACATTTTCAATCCTGACATTATATTTATCATACAAGGGATCCCAGATTGCACACGCATATTCAAGCTGGGGACGTATAAGGGAGTTATAAAGATACATAAAAGTCGTTGGTTTATTAAATTCACTAGTGGACCTCATGACAAAGCCATACATACGGAATGCCTTGTTAATGATTTTCTCAATGTGCGTATCAAGGTGTAACTCACAATCTAATAATACTCCAAGGTCTCTAAGGGAAGAAACTCTCGCTAGTTGCTCGTCACATAGACGATATTGGAATTCGATTTTACGTTTCTTTTTTGTGAAAGTAATATAATTGCATTTAGTTATACTTAAATTTAGTTTATTAATAGTGCAGTATTCTGACAGGCGGTTTAAATCTTCTTGAAGAAGGAAACAGTCGCTAGGTGCCTGGATTGGCATGTATAGTTTAAGATCGTCAGCATATAATAAGAAATTAGAATTTAGAAAACACTTTCCAATATCGTTTATGTACAGAACAAAGAGCAAAGGTCCGAGAATCGATCCCTGGGGGACACCGGAGGTTGCCGTGACGTTACCGGAATGATACCCATTGATCACCACTCTCAGACTTCTGTTATCTATGTAGGATGAGAACCATCTCAGCAAATTTCCTCTGATTCCGTTAAACGCGAGTTTTGAGAGGAGGATCTCGTGGTCTACTCTATCAAAAGCTTTTTGGAAATCCGTATAAACAGCATCAGTCTGTATGCGATTGTCCATGTTTTCAAAAAGATGCGTAGTGAACAACATGAGGTTGGTAACAGTCGACCTGCGTCTCACAAATCCATGCTGCTCTGGTATTAAAATCTTACTTATGACAGGATAAAGTTTACTGTGAACTAGTCTTTCAAACAATTTCGACAATGTGCTTAAGATTGATATGGGACGGTAGTTTTGTACGTCACTTTTTGACCCTCCCTTGTGAACTGGTACTATATTTGCTAGTTTCCAGCTTTCAGGAAACGTTCCCTCCATCATGCATCTATTGAACAGTATGTGAAGTGGCTTGTAGATTGTGTCAGCGGTGTGTTTAAGAAAGATTGCAGGTAAATGATCAGGACCTGGGCCTTTTGATGTGTCTAATGCTTTCAGTGCTACTTTGATGTCATGTTCGTTAAAGTAGATGTTATTGACTATACTACAGCTATCAGATATATCGTTAGGGGGTGACCAGGTGTTTTGTGTGTAAGTGCTCGGCTCGTAGACGGAGTTAAAGTAAGAGGCAAAAAGGTTGCATATTTTTTCAGGATCTTTGGATGTGCATTGTTTATAGTGCATGATAGAGGGAATTCCCGACTTTTTATTACGATTTGCGACGTAAGCCCAAAAGTATTTTATATTAGTAGGTATAGATTGTTCAACGCTATTTTTGTAATTTGAGTAGGCTCTTTTACATTCTATATTGAATCGTGATCTATATAAAGAAAATTTCTCATAATCAGTCTTGTTTTTATATTTTTTCCAAGAGCACCATGCCTTTTTTTTATTTTTAAAAATGTGAATAAGGGACCGGGGAAACCATGATGGAAACGAGGGTATTTTAACCGAGGACGTTGGAGTATGTTTTTTTATGACGTTAAAAACTGATGCGTAAAACTTGTCAAGTGACTGCTCTGCAGCCATTCCATCCATCAATAACGACCAGTCGATATCCGCCAGGTCATCGTTAATCGAGGGATAATTAGCTTTATGATAGTTATATTTAGTAACGTGTCGACGTCTTAGGGTACTATATGTTGATAAAGTTGTGCTAGCAATAAATGGGGGATGAAGAGGATCAGCCGCGACCAGGTAATCGCTAGGACATTCAACGGAGCAGCTCGAATTAGTAAGAAGCAGGTCTAAAATTTTGTTATTGCAATTATAGAACCTATTATACTGTTTTGCATTTATTGTTGACATGAAACATCGTAAGTTAGAACAAATTGCGGAATTACAAGAAAAGCTCAACGTGTTACCTACACTATCATGGCTCCAATGAATGAATGAATGAATGAAAATTCTTTATTGTACACTAAAATACGATACAATTAACAACTTAAGAAAAAACTAAGTACCTAACAATGTACAATGGGCGGCCTTATCGCTAAGAAGCGATCTCTTCCAGGCAACCTTTGGATGGAAATAAAACTTAAGATATGGAAGATCCAATTAGCGTCTGTTACATTGTAGTCGCCAAAAATGTAATAATTATCTATGGTAGAATCGTCTAAGAATTCATTTAACAAGTCAAAGTGCATAAGATAAGTTTCATTTGATGTTACAGGAGGAATATACGCTACACTAAAAATATGTCTCCTGCTTTGACCTACGCTGCAGACCTCCACTATGACGTGCTCGATTTTATTATTTAATGCATATCCTGAAGGGAAAGATAATATTGAAGGTCGAAGGTTTTGTAGTACAGCAATGAGTACTCCGCCTCCATCCTTCTTCTCGGTGGCTAGGCGATCACGGTCACAGCGGAAAACCGCATAGCGCTGGTCAATAAATTCACCGTCAGATATCTCAGGCACTAGCCATGTCTCCGTTAACACAAACACGTCATAACAGTTTGATAAAATACTCATATAAAGTTTGGTAAGCTTTGTTCGCGTCCCTCTGCAATTCTGATAGTAAATGCTAACCTTAGACATCATTATAACAGTACCTATTTAAAATAGTTTTACAATAAAGTATTAGGGATATGTCTATTACCTTAAACCGTCCACAGCCAGCGTACGATAGTGCATTAAAAAATGTAAGTATGTGATGCGATTGTGAGTCACACCAAGTAATCCCGCCGCTGCTACAGACACAATAACATGAGTACATGCCGACGATAGTAGATGTTACGATCTTGCAATAATAGTGACTAAAACTTACTATATTTATTATCATTGATTTACGGTAAATATTAAATAACCACCACCTAAAGTTAGAATTCTTAGTGTTTCGAGCAAACTTATAAACTATATTAAATCTTATTTTGCTACTGATTTTATAGACAATGAGCGAATAATGTTCCACTCCAGTTGACGCGAAAGATAAGGGACTGGGGTATGTTGTAGTTACTAGGATGTTCTCATTGGGGCAGGGCACCCGGGTCGGTTCAGCGCAACGACGACGGGCCAGCGGCGACGGCGGGTGCGCAGTATTCAGCGGATGCGTTGGTAGCTCGAACATCCGCGGGACGCGGTGCCCGCTTACCCGAGTTGGTAGCGTAGGGCCCGTGAGGTCCAAGGTCTTGTTCGTGGGTCCCAGATGTAGATTTGGGTCCGGCCATTTTTTCGATGTCTTTGCTGGAGCGTATTGCCAATACATGAGTATTTTCTGACTTGCGGACAAGTATTGTGGCATGTCTAACCCACACGTATTTAAAGTTATATTTTTTGGCAGCTTCTCTTGCTTCTCACGGTTAAATACTCACGGTTGTTCACGTTCCCGTGGGAATACCGGGATCAAAAGTAGCCTGTCTTATTCTCGGTCATAAACTATGTGTATTCCAAAGTTTCAGCCAAACCCGTCTAGTAGTTTTCGCGTGAAAGAGTAACAAACATCCATCTATCCATCCAAACTTTCGCATTAATTATAATATTAAATTATAGTAAGTATATATGATGTATTGATGATAATAGCATAAGTTGATGGTTACATAATTTTGGAGCGTTTAGATGTGTACCTACAACTTGGTGCACGCGACTGTACTCAAAATTTCATCTGTTGGTACTCACAAGACAGCGTCACGGACATCTTTCCAGTGTATACAACGAGTAACATGGATCCATACAGATACACATAATTGCCGAGTACGGAGCCGGCCTCACTGCCCACCCCCAGGTACAAGTAGCCGAAGATCAGAGCGATCACCACGTGGGCGGCCACTCGGTACATGAATAGGGACTGGAACACAAGAAGCAAAACTAATGCCCGTTTTCACCAACTAATCCTAAATTTTAAGTGACACCTATCTCATTTTAGGGATCACCTAAGAAAGAAATGGTTTTCACCACACCCAATCCGTCACCTAAAAGCTTTAAGTGTTACCTAAATTTAGGGGGCCGAAATTCGTGCCCGTTTTCACCAACAAATCCTAAATTTTAAGTGACACCTATCTCATTTTAGGGAACACCTTAGAAAGAAATGGTTTTCACCACTCCCAATCCGTCACCTAAAAGCTTTAAGTGTTACCTAAATTTAGGGGGCCGAAATTCGGGGTCCTAAAGATAGGTGACAGTTGTATCAGTTTGTGAATGTTTGCTAATATTTATAATTATTAAAAATGAGTGATTTCATTGATGTTATTGAGGCTATAGAAGTGATCACAGATCGTGTATTATGGGATCGACCATATTTTTACAGATATTTTGTGAGAGAATTGATTTCTTCCAAAAGTTTGAGGACGTGGACTTTTTTCGAAGATAAATCTTAACTAAAGGAAGTGTCCTTTTCCTGTTGACAAAAATTGAATCAAAAATTGAGTTCCAGGACAATAAAAAGTTCAAGCACACGAAATAACAATTATCATAAACTCGAAACGCAATATGTATTTTATTTATTAGCCTTTATTACAGATAAAAATGTACATGGTTTTTATAATTAAGTAGGTATGACATCGACAATTATTCAGCACTGTTATCTGATTGCCCCGTCTTGGCAAAGGCCTCCTCCAACTTCTTCCAATTCTCCCTATCTCTTGAAATTCGAATCCATGTTTTCCCTGCAAACTCCTTTAATTCGTCTTCCCACCTTTTGAACTGTCTTCCCCTCTTGCGTTTATTGTAATTAGGAAACCAATTCATCACAGTTTTAATAATATGTATATAGCAAAACAAACATGTCAAATTTGATGTCAAACAAACACTATTTATTTTTAAAGCATAGACAATCAACATACAGCCTACATGTTGACAGTAAAAAACCAGAAATTGAATGAATGAAATTGAATCGGTAAAATACATCACTTATAGTTAGGTAGTGGTTCGCTAGGGGTCACCTAGCTTGGTGAAAATGAATTTAGGTAGGAGGGGGATTTAAGGGATCACCTAGCTTAGGTAATACTTAGTAAGGAGACTGTTTAGGAGTCGTTGGTGAAAACGGGCATCGGGGTCTTAAAGATAGGTGACAGTTGTATAGTTTGTGAATGTTTGGTAATATTTATAATTATTAAAAATAGGTGATTTCATTGATGTTATTGAGGCTATAGAAGTGATCACAGATCGTGTATTATGGGATCGACCACGTTTATTTCGTGAGAGAATTGATTTCTTCCAAAAGTTTGATCACATGGACTTTTTTCGAAGATTTAGGTTAACTAAAGAAAGTGTCCTTTTCCTGTTGACAAAAATTGAATCAAAAATTGAGTCCCAGGACAATAAAAAGTTCAAGCACACGAAATAACAATTATCATAAACTCGATGTCATAAAGCAAAACCAAAGAGCATGCAAAGAGCTGTAGCAAAACAAACATGTCAAACAAACCCTATTTATTTTTAAAGCATAGACAATCAACATACAACCTACATGTTGACAGTAAAAAACCAGAAATTGAATGAATGAAATTGAATCGGTAAAATACATCACTTATAGTTAGGTAGTGGTTCGCTAGGGGTCACTTAGCTTGGTGAAAATGAATTTAGGTAGGAGGGGGATTTAAGGGATCACCTAGCTTAGGTAATACTTAGTAAGGAGACTGTTTAGGAGTCGTTGGTGAAAACGGGCATAAGTTTCTAAAAACTGACTGCAATTTTGGCAGATACATTTCCTGTACTAAAGGTGCATTTTTCTGACGTTATAAATAAATGATTGATGACGACCTCTGTGGCCCAGTGGGCGAAAGCTCGCCTGAGACGCAGAGGTTGCGGGTTCGATCCCCGCTACGAGACAATGTTTGTATGATCTGCAAATATTTGTTTCGTGTCTGGTTGTTTTCTATGTATAATTATGTTACTTATGTATTTACAAAAAAAAATGTATCTATGTAGTATATCAGTCATCTGGTTACCATAACACAAGCATTAAAATGCTTAGCTTGGGACTAGATGACGCTGTGTGGAATGTCGGGGATATTTATTTATTTATTGATTGATATTGTTTTTCATTTCAAGTTCACCATCCGCGTCAGCAGGATGTATTCTTTTACGTTATGCTTTTTGTATTGAAGTTTTTTATGTCACTTTTTCAAACTCACATAATTTCTCGTGGTCATCAAGTAGTTCCGATATAATAGTATCCATGTCTGCATCAGCAGGCCTGAAGGTCGGTACATGTGCTTGGAGTGCTTCTTCCGTCCTTTCCCATTTGTCTGGAGTTGCTTCGATTTTAGCTCTGACATTATATCTGAAAGAAAAAATAAATTAAATAAGCATAATTCTTTAATACCTTGGAGTAATTAAAATTTTAATTAGCTAGGTACCTGTTAGTAAAATGTTATATTTTATATCATAGAATTGTTAGTTATCCCACTATAATGTTAAATATTTAATAAAAATATTTTGCAAATGGCATTAATATCTGAGCGCTTCCGTGCGGAGGGCATGTTAAATCGTCGGTCCCAGCTGTAAAGTCGTTAAGCCATGACGGAGACCTTAAGGCGGCCCAACTCCGTCCGAGCTGGACGCGCTAATACGAACTTACTTTTACTGTGTAAAGATAAGAACACAGTAAAAGTAAGTTCTTATCTTCAAAAGGATCTAAAAATTTCCTAAAAATATGTGAAAGAAATATCTACCGCTCCCTGGGAGACAGTCGTGATCATATATTTTTTTTTTCATTTCAGATTATTAATTCATCTTACCTAAAGGTCCAGGTAAGGCAGGGATGGTAGGTACATTGTCGCTCCAAGTGCCGTCTTCCAGTGGTTCAGGTTTATAATACGTCATGGTCTTAGCAGCTTTCACGAGGTCCACATCATACTCGCCTGAAGCCACTTCCATTACTGAAATAACGAATATCATTTTATCATACCTCTGTGGCGCAGTGGGTGAAAGCCCGCCTGAGACGCAGAGGTTGTGGATTGCCGCGTGGGAAGCCGTAGCAGCTAGTTTTAGTTAATAAAAAAATGCTCTAACAAGAAATTTGAGATTTTTTTAATGCTTAGTTGATTTAAAAATGCATGTTGCTTCGATATACTTACAGAAATCTGCAGGGTTATGATAGGGTGGGCATCGAAGGCCCGCGCTCGACAACGCCGGGACCAAGTACTGCCTCGGTCCGCTGTACAGTGTCCTCCCATTTGCAAGGGCGTACACCGAGTCGATCTTCTCGAAGAGTAGAGCTGATGGTTGGTGAATAGTGGCCACTAATGTTCTGCCTCCTCGCGCTAGGTTGTTCAGTAGGGTTATAAGAGATGCTGATGCTGAAGAGTCCAGTCCCCTGAAGAGATACATTAAGTCAAAGTCAAAAAATATATTTTTTGTCCCGTGGCGGAGTTCGATACAAAGTTCATTTGTTCTTCAGATGTTTTTTCCAGGTCTGGGTTTTTTTTATTTGCTTCTTTACAATGTTTTCTTCCACCCCAAAGATCTACCGAATTAAAGCACGTAAACTGAGTAAAATGGATGTGTAATGCGTAATCATAAAGATCTTAGTTGTAATTTGGTGATTAGGACAACCAAAAACAAGATACAAATCTAAGTAAGGCAATGTGATGTACGTGTACTATGTCGCGTGACGTGTTTTTATTATAGGTAGGTACATGATAACTTTAGAAAGACTACCTACACTTTCTAAAACAACAGATACAAAACTGTTTTGTATATTTAACCCACTTCAACAAGTAGGTCTTAATTCGGCTGTAATTTTGAAGTTTGTTAGTTTTCAATTTCTCCACATCTAGTGGACCGATTTTGATGGTTTTAGTAGAGATGTACTCTACATCTCTCCCAAATAGATAGAAAAAACGTAATTACGCGATAAAGTCCCGTTTGATTTCGTTTTAAACATGTCTAAAGACCGCGAAAGTTTGAAATGCATTATAATTATCTATCTGTGGGTTTGCTTACTATAGTAAGAAATTTTCAGCATATTTCTTTATAAGTCAGAGGGATACAGTCGTGATCATATTTAATTTTTTTTTCTATAAGGGTAAGGCCGCCAAAATTGTCAATTTTTTTGTGTGACTTTTTGTCGTTTTTTGTTGCAGTTTCTTATGGTTAAAATATTCAATAAATTGTTGAGTATACCTGAATTATAGGTATACCGTCGAAGAAATAGATGATAGACCTCTGCTATATTAATAATATTTTTGCAAAAATCCTTAAAATAACATTTTTTATTAATAATTTAAATAAAAAATGTCTCTTGCTTTTGTGTTACGTTTTTTTTTGTGTGACACGTTTTTATCCCAAAGCTACTATTTAAACTACCAAAGTGCAAACCACAGTATTAATACGGCAACACTGTCATCCAAACAATTGAAAAAAAAAATCCAGCTCTTTTATTTCGCCAGTGAAGGAACATAAAGTGCGCGTCACTTTTTGCGGTTGTGTTCATAAAAAAAGTTTTATTTGTGATTTTTGAGGTAAGAAACAGATTTTTGAATGTTATTGTATTAAATTATTTAGCAATGAGGTCAAAAGTATACCTAAAATCGCCCATTACGGCCTAATTATAATAAATAACCGAGATATGACCTATAATTGTTTTAAAAATTTCGCTTTTGTGTTGCATTTGTATTACATTTATGTCACTTTTTTATTATTGTAACACAAATGTATGTGTTACGTAACACAGTAGATATATAAAGCCGCAAACATAGTGGTATTTGGACTGATTTTTGAAAGTAATGTGTAATGTGTGATTTTGTAGGTATGACAAACGCAGTACTTACATTTTAATATTGAAAACCTTCCAAGTGTTCAGTTAAACTGTTACAAAAGGCTCTTGAGCATCGAATTAGTTAAGTTTGTTTTACTAACGTTATCCAGCGGCCAATTGTTTTCTTCTATTGAAATAATATTATAATTAATCTATTTATGTGCATTAGTAACTGTACATTTTTATTTTAATGCCGTTAACTGTCCCAGAACGACAAAGATCGAGAAAAATTAAAAAGCTATTTTGTCCTTAGTAAAATATAGGCAGTATTTTTGTGTTTTTCTGCCTAAGGGTACAGTAAAAAAGAAAAGTTTATCTTGCATTATTTTAGGTAATTTATTTAACCATTATGAAATCACCTTTACTCAAAATATGTGTTACTTTTGGGTTACATTTGTGTAACGGTAACACAAAACCTGTTGTGTTACTTTTGTGATATAATTGACAATTTTGGCGGCCTTACCCATAAGAATCTCTGGAATAATAAATATTCCACTCGGCCAACAAAGTCAAAGTGTTGACGTTGAATCGAGAAAAGTTGAAAATTCGGAGACCTGTGTCCAGCTGTGGGACAGAAGATATTAATTACAACTAAAACTAAATTACCCTAGTCTAAGACCTAATTGCTAAGTAAATGTTCTTGCAAATAAAATTATCTTTATCTTAAAACAACTTTACTTACGTAGTAGGCTCATCTAGGAACATAAGTGATGGATCAGAGAGCAGTTCCAAGGCAACGGCGAGCCTCCTCCTCTGACCTCCCGAGAGGTCCTTGCAGAGGGTCTGCACTGTGCTGCTGAGGCCTAGAAGAGCTAGGACCTCATGTACCTGAATAAACAGACAAATATCATACAGAATGAAAAAATAGATGAAACCAATGATCAAAGGGCTGGTGCTTACCTCGGACAGAGGATAAGTATAGCAAGTAACGTTGCCAGCGTTTTGAGCACTCTACCTGTGGTCGGTGACCTGAACTCTGTCTTCGATCTTTAGTTCGTCAATATTTTGGATAGAATACAGAGTCCTTTTATTTATTTAGTTGTTTAGGTTAAGAAGTGTAGGTATTTTTTGTTCCTGTGTGTTTCTTTCTTTGTTCATAAATAAATTATACATAGGTATCTCATACAGAATTATAAAATAAAAGATAATAATTTATACAAAACATGTTTGTGTACAGTTGAAAAAATAAATTTTACAAGTTAAGAGGCTTTTGTCTTGTCAATTTAATTGTTATTAAAGTATGACATGACTGTCAATATTCCTAAAGTTTGTTAAGTAGGTAATTCCTAATTATTTAATTACCTAACCTCAACCGCATGATTGTCGTTTACCAAAATGTCAAAGAAGTTGGCAAAATGCTACCTACGCACATGATGTTTTTTCGGTCATTGAATTTAAGACGTAGAACAAAATGTTATTACTGATCAATTTTAGTTTCGTACAGGTTCAGATTTCCACCGGTAATTTTTGATTTTGCAATTTTTACTACAAATAAAATATTTTCACAGGTAGCTTAAGTATCTTATTAGTGGCAATTCTGAGTGTCGAAAAAGCTAAACTTAACTACCTAAAAATATTGCCCTCCCTTTTATATCGATGGAAATAAAAAGGATGCCATTAATTTTAGTTAGTTTAGTTTAGCTTTTGCGGCACTTAGAATTGCCACTATTACTATGGTAAAATAACTAATTCGACATAGGTAAATATTACTAAGATTTTATTTAAACCAAACTAAAAGCTATTCTTAGGAGTTTTTGTGATCCTTCTTCTTAAATCAAACAAGTGACTTAGCTATTTGATAGGCATTTAGGTGCCTTACTGACAAATGTATAACTGAGGATTAAAAAAATCTTGTCATTAATAAAAAAAACAAGTCATTGATGAGAGTATTTCGTAAGGTTAATGTCATTCCTTTGTTAGAAAATAACGGAAAATCCTTTGACGTGTAAAGTTTGACGTGACGTGAATTTTTTGCGTTTTGTTCAATGCAAATATTTGCGAGGTTAGTAGGTAAGGTAGGTATATCATATATCAACAACTGCGTCATAGCATTATATCATACCAGGGATATTTAAATTTATTTATATATTTATATTTATATTTATATTTTAACCTTTTGTTTCAATAATCTTTCTTGATAGATAATAAATACCGAAGTTAACCTACGGCTTTGCCGTTACAAAAACGTTGTGTCTGTGTCGTAAAGTTAATGAGACGTCATAAACTCACAGAAGTACAAAGCTAATTCATGCTACAGCTGGGTTTTTTGTCTCTCTCTCTCACCTTTTCCTTCCTCTCCTGTGTCGTAAAATCAGCGAGTTTCAACGCCGCAGCCAGCGACATAGCCTCGTATACTGTGAGATGCGCGCGCAGGTCGTCAATTTGTCGGATGTAGCGTGCGCCGCCACGTCCCGTCGACTGTGATGCGCATGCGCACACCCCGTTGACGGCAATCTCTCCTTTCGCTCCTCGTGTACTGGGAAGATTTTAACGATTTAGCAACACCTTAAATTTTTAAAATTCTCCTTACCCATTGGTTCTGAGATCGAGGAGCAATGTCACGTGATTATACGTAAAAATAGTGAAACATAGGGTCTATCCTAGAACCATTCAGAACCTCATTAAGTACTTCTTAAAACTTTAATACACGACTTTATATCCACAACAACTGTCAATCAGTTAAATGTTACGAGTATCATACGACCTTGAAAGTTCTATGGTAATCTAGCTGCGCCTTGCGGTGTTACCCGCGGTGAATAGTTCCCGTTCCCGTAAGAATACCGGGATCAAAAGTAGCGTATGTGTTAATCCAGAATATAAGCTATCCTGGTACCAAATTTCATTCAAATCAGTTCAGCCGTTTGAGCGTGGAGTAACAAACATTCACACTAACATACTTAACACACTGACTTTCACCTTTATAATAATAGTGTAGTATTAGTTTCAGTGGATTTTATGGTGATGATAAGATTGTGATGATATAAATCAAGTACTCACAGATATCCAGCGAGGATATTGAGCAGCGTGGTCTTCCCGGCTCCAGAAGGTCCCATGATGGCTGTCAGCTCCCCGGGCTTGAAGCATCCTGACACACCTTTCAGGATGGTCTTCTGTTCTGTAACAATAAAATACATACATACAATACATACATAAAATCACGCCTCTTTCCCATGGTGGTAGGCAGAAACCACATAATGTCCACTTGCTACGATCCTGACACACCAGCTCTTTCTTCATACACTCTCCAAAATGTCACCAATTAGGACCAATAACGGTTGAATACTTGTAACTACTTAAGTACTTTGATCAATTCATTCGTATTCATCATCATTCAACATCTTTACAAATATGAGCACGACGGTTCGTGCTCATATTTTAAAACTTAGTTACTTATTATTTAAATATTAAAATCTTGTCAAAAGGTGTAGGTAATAACTCCATTAAAATATTTCTTGGGCAGCCACTGAGTAATAATTTAGGATTAAATGATCCTAAGGCTCAATTTATCAAACCTTTTTAGACTAAACCTATTTGAAGATGTCAAAGGGGCCAGTCAGAGTCACGTCCAAAGACATATTTGATAATGATCACTTTCGCTTTTAAAGTTGTTAAGCCATGACGGAGGCCTTTAGGCGGCCTAAAAACTCCGTCACCAGAGTTGGCCACTTGCTCATACGAACTTACTTAGGTAGGTACTTACTTTCGCAGACGTAAGCAAGCAAACGTGGTTTTTACTTTTTAGTTTTTTTAAGGAAAACATTCTGTAGTTTTCTCTTACTATAAAGAACCTAAGCTGATTTGTATTTTTTTCTGGGTGAATACTGATTTTCAAAGTTTATAGCAGGTAGATTTATTATCAGCATCATCATTGCAGTAACTTATAATACCTGCTTTGCGGTTTGCTATCGCATAATCATGCAATTGACGTCAAACACTGTATTGTATTTAAATAATTTAATATTGTAACAAAAATACGAAAGTTTGGAAAAACATAATAGTGGCAATTCTGAGTGTCGCAAAAGCTAAACTAAGCTAACTAAAATTGTTGCCGTCCCTTTCATAGTGATGGAAATAAAAAGGACGGCAACAATTTTAGTTAGCTTAGTTTAGCTTTTGCGACACTCAGAATTGCCCCCAATATCTAGTTATTTTATTCTTCAAGCTGAGCCGTTAGGCCAAAAACTTTTATAACTATCGTGAATTGTACTAGACATTATAGGTAATTATTAACACAACGAGAAATTACTCACGCAAAAATATCGACAATGTTTCGATTCGAACTTATTTTTGTATAATTTTTTTACTGTATTTTTTTTTATTCATTTTATTTTCCTGTAGGTATATATATTTATTTAAGTAACTGTATTTGTTTGTGAGAGAAATTAATAAATGATTGATTGATTGATTCTTCCGGAGAATCTTTATCTGGGTACCGTTGTTTTAATTATAAAATATTTATTATTAAAAACTGTAAATTGGAATGTTACATTTTTTAGTGTAGCTGTATGTATATAAGCTTGTATAAGCATTTAGGTATGTATATTCTAAGAAATAAATGTAGACCAAGTGAAACCGATGGCAGAGGTACTATAAATTAAAGAATTGTTTTGTTAAACACGTCGCGTCCCACTTTATATTCAAAGCCTATACGAGTTGTCAATGAATAAAATCCATTCTGCTAAAATTAAACAGACTGAAAAGAATAGTCAGAAAATAACCAATATTATTTCTACTTCCTTCAGTGGGAAGTATTTGAAGTATAGCTTTGCTCAAAGTTCTCATTTTATTTTGACTCTTATTTAGTTTGAAGAAAATCGGTTTCCTCATCAATACGTCAAGTGCAAAATACTTTTACCGAGCACTTATTTGCAATTATTTGTGTTTCGTATCCAAAATTAAGGCATTATGCATAACTATGACCACTTGAAACAGTTTGAGCTAATAGTGGCAATTCGGAGTATCGCAAAAGCTAAACTTAACTAACTAAAAATGTTGCCGTCCCTTTCATAGCGATGAAAATAAAAAGGATGGCATTAATTTTAGTTAGTTTAGTTTAGCTCTGTGGTTTAGCTTTTGCGACACTCCGAATTGCCACTATTAGTTATTGAAAGTAGCTTTTACATTTAACATCTTTTAAATATAATTTGTTGTGTGCTTGAAATTTCATTATTATTACTTATAGAATGGCAAGCAACAAAAGGAAGGTTGTCACTTTTTACGAAAATCATTAAATTCAATGCATGATATGCGCATAGTTTTGATTAGTCATACGTGATGCTAAAACGCCTGAGAGAATGATTTATAATGTGTTAACATAATAATAAAGTTCCCATATTAGTCCTTCCTCAAGGAAAAAAATAAAATTAATTACGTATAATAATTTTATTACATACCTAAGAGCATTGTATGCTGAAATAAAATTACCACTGCAGAACATTCAATTTTAAATTGTTTTTTTATAAAGCTTAAAATACACAAAAAAAAAACCTATATTATACGCTATTACTGTATTGCATCTACAAAGATTGCCTCCTCACACTGTATATTCATCTGGAATGAGAGTTTTTTCTATGTATTTATAAAAAGACAATCAAAGGGTAACTGAAATCATTGATGATTTTTGTATTGTCATGACAGTCGTGCTTCTGAATCATTAATTGCGACCACGTGACAGATTCGAAGAGTGGCGATTTAAATCTTGATTATCTATTGGGTACAAAAACCAAAGAAGAAAGTAATTTAAATTTCTTGGACAAAATTTATGTTTTAAAGTTTCCAGGCTATCTGGTGCTGCCATCTACTTTAAACTACCGTTTCGGGCTATTTTCAGAGTTACGATTTTCTGTATTGATTTGTCTGTCTTATTGGTATTCATCGTCTTTGCAAAAACTGATCTAGGTTTTGAGTGTAATAATAGGAAGGCTTACCTACTAGATTCTACCTACCGCTAAAAGATGAAGAAATTATATAGCATTACTAATTTTATAATTGAGTGATACGAAAATTTGCATGTAGGTACCTAATTATAATTCATCAGGTAATGAATTGCAGAATTTCCTAGGTCATAATAGTAGCGGAAAAGGTAATAGCTTATTAAATCTTAACTACAAACTTATGGTAATGTGTTATTATTGTGAGAAAAATTGCATCCTATGCTATTTGTTAATTATCGCATCCCAGTCGTACGCCTAGTTGGCACTAGCGATGTCTTCTCAATAGGTTATGGGTTCGATTCATACCCAGGTCAAACCATCTAAAATATTAAGGTTATTCGTTCAAACAATATTTTAATTCAATTAGCTAACATGTAGCATGTTTATTAGATTATTTTGCGCTGCCGCCTATTTTATTTTATTATTACAATGAACAAAGGAATTAAAAAAATTTAGTTGGAGGAGTTAGTTAGGTATGCTGAAGATCTGAGATAATCTTTACCATGACCGCCCTCTTAGCCATATTACATTTCTACAATCGCTTTCAATATATTAATAAAAAAAATGCATAGGAATCGACATTTGCTGACGATAGTCACGTAATCAGAGGTGTCACATCAAAGAGTTAGCGATGATAGAAAGAGAATCACAAAGAAGCAATTGTAACACGAATCTGGAATCAAAAGATCATGATCCTCAATCATAATAAAAGATCAACCATAATCTTTTTATTCGCACATCTAAATAATTCATGATACATCGGTAATGTAGGCAATTATTTATGAGAAGATGACTCAAGTTACTTTATGTAGGTAATATTAATCAACATGCATCAGATATCATTGGTCTTGCCGAGCGATCGGGGCCAAACCAATTGTTTAAATTGAAATGCATTTACGAACTAGAAACTTAAGAATCAAGGGTAATATTGCGACTGAAACCACAGAGAAATAGAACAATACAGCCCATCTTCGCAAAAATATTCATTGAGATATCGACTCTTACTACGGTACATCAACAATATTCACTTCAGCTCGCACAAGTGTAAGCTAATGATAACTTAAGCAGTGTTTAGTTAATATTATATTATATTGTAATTAAGATATATTTAATAATAAATAGTAACTAATAATTTAATCAATATTTAAGATATTTTTTCAATAAGTAATTATCCTATTTTTATATAACGATACAGAATGATGATTGACTCAAAAAATTACTTCTGGGCGCCACCGCTGTGGCGACATTATTAATTATTAAGCGAGGGTGGTGCTGTTATTCGATTCTAGAATTGTGAAATCAAGAATAAATACTGTAAAACGAGGAATAAACTGTTTGTAATCATTTCACTGGATCTAGTTAAGTTTTCAATCAGAAGTGATGGATTAATTCACGCGCTGGACTCGCTGCGAAACTGTAAGTGATTATTTTTCCCGGTGATACTGCTTACATACTGTTCGAATGTGTTTTGCGTGCGGAGTTGGATCCTGTACATGAAAGTAGTGAAGTGTGTTAATTCGGCAAAGTATACACTGCTGTTCTCGTGTTTGCCGGTCCTATTTTCTGGCCAAACTTTGATTATTGAACTTGAATTGAAGTGATACATAAACATAATTATTTTTATGAAGTAGTTAGTCGCTGCTACGTCATACGTGGGCTAAAAGTACTTTGTATCTATTGTGTTAAGTACCTACATAATTTATAATATGATTTGTACAAATTAGGTCGAATTAATTAAGCTGACCTACTTAAAAAAAAATGTGTTTTTTATATTAAATATTATAACAAGGTAGATTTCTTTGTTACTGGTGGCTATCTAGGTAGGTAGTACTACAGTATTGTCTGAAGGCATTTTGTATTAATTTTATTTGGTTTGTTGCAAATTTTAAATCGTTTGAATCGCTAGCCATGGGGTCTAATAGACGGAGTAGGTCTCGTAAAAGACATAAGTCGAAGCAACGTCGTCGTCGTGATTCAAGTAGCGTCAATACGTCTTCTTCGTCAACGACTAGTAATGAAAGGTCCTACAAACGCCATAAGTCTGATAAATCACGATATAGAAAGCATAAAGATCATCATCATCATCATTCTAAAAATAAAAAGAAAGTAGATTTGCCACACACAACACAAAGGAGTGATAGGACTGCGACACAAACTCCTCCAATTTCTGAATCAACTTATTTGCAAGTAGCAAGTAATTCGGCGCAAGCCCCAACACACAATGCTTTTTCAACTCATGTTAATGTGGTACCAGAATTTGATCCGAGCGACAGTTCTCAAAATATTGAATCTTGGATATATAAAGTAAATGAATGCGCACAGATATATTCGTGGAATGATACACAAGTTCGTCATTATGCGTTGGCCAAGCTTACCGGTCTTGCCAAAAGATGGTACCAAGGTCTACCCTCATTATTGTTTTCATGGGATCAGTGGACAGAAAAGTTGAAAGCGGCTTTTCCGTCGACTGAGAATTATGGTGACATGCTTCAGAAAATGCTGCAATATCGGTGTAGATTAGGACAGCCGCTAGACGTGTATTACTTTGAAAAGATGATTTTGATAAATAGGTGTGAAATATCTGGACGCAAAGCTGTCGGGTGCCTAGTACATGGTATAGACGACAAGTTTGTTAGAATGAGTGCAAATGCATGCCGTTTCGAGGAGCCCGAGCAGCTGTTTTCGTATTTAAAGACTTTAGCACAGAGTGATAATAATTACGTGGCAATTAGGCGTAGAACTAATCCGAAAGAATCGGGAGCTCAACAAGAATTATCAAATAGCGGCACGGACTCCTCGAGACCAGGCATTGTTTGCTTTAACTGTGGCGAGGCAGGTCATATAAGGACAAAATGTACCAAACCCATGAAAAGATGCAACATCTGTCGCAGAGTAGGCCATTTGGCTAAGGACTGTCGTTCTAAAACAAACTTAACAGAAAGCGGTGGACATGACACTAATCTTTTGCAAATTACGGCTCCACCTGATAAGAGTGTCATGCGCATACAATCAAATGACATAGATAGTAACAAATTTTACAAGAATGTTAACATCGATGGGTCTGTGAAACTGGCGTTTATTGATTTAGGTAGTAACTGTACTATATTGAAAGAAAGTTTAGCTTTGGAAATTTATGACAAATACGACAAAGGTGAAAACATTCCAAATCTTCGAGGGTTTGGCAATTCAAGCGTAAAGCCGTTAGGTACAGTCAAAGGTACAATTTCTGTTGATGATATTTCAGCTGAAATTGAATTTGTGGTAGTATCGGATTATTATATGCCGTGTGACGTCATAATTGGTCAAACATTCACTGAATTGCCTAATATTGTGATGTACAAAACTTCAAATGACTTACTGTTTTATGAGGCACCCAATTTAGATCGATCTGATGATTATGGGTCAAAATTGAAAATTGACGCACAAATTGATACCATCGTTGAGCCTAGCTCTACATCACCAGTCGGGGTGGTAACATTTACAAATTTTTCCGGATCCCTGTACGTTCCGTCTGGGTTTCGCGATAATGAAGACAAAAGATATTTAATTATGCCAGGATTATATAATTTTGAAGACGGTTCTGGTTACATTATGATTACGAATTTAGGAAGCTCCGATCTCACAATCAAAAAGGGTAAAACAATAGCCAGGGGATTTGAATATGACGAAATTAATGAGGCTTATGTTGGATTTACTGCAACAACTACACAAGACATAACACAACAAAACCCCAAATTTTTAGAAGATATCAATGTAGGTACACAATTATCTGAATCGGAAATGCAAAGATTAGTTCTACTTTTGGAAAAATACAGAGATTGTTTTGCAATAAATCTATCTGAGCTTGGTAAAACTAATTTAACTGAATTGGAAATTAAATTAAAAGATGATACACCAGTAGTTTATAATCCTTACCGAATGTCACTAAAGGAAAAGGAACAACTTTCGGAGATCATTGATGATTTGCTTAAAAATGGTATAATTAGAGAAAGTTCGTCCTCGTATGCAAGCCCAGTCTTATTGGTGAGCAAAAAGAATGGACAAAAGCGCTTATGCATTGACTATCGCGCACTTAACAGAAAAACCTTGAAGGATAAATATCCTTTGCCCCGCATCGAAGACAAATTGGACTGTTTAGGTGGTAATAGTTTGTTTTCAAGTCTAGATCTTGCTTCGGGCTATTACCAAGTGCCTGTAGCAGAAGGCAGCAAGCACCTCACAGCGTTTGTTACTCCGGATGGCTTGTATGAATATAATCGCATGCCATTTGGATTGGCAAACGCTCCGAGTGTCTTTCAAAGGGCTATTAACTCCATGTTGAATGGTGTAGGTCAAAATTTAGTGTTAGCCTATATGGACGATTTGTTAGTCCCTTCGAAAACAGTCCAAGAGGGTCTCGAAAAGCTGGAAAAAGTTTTCATTCTCTTGAGAAATTCTAAATTGACACTCAATCCCAAAAAATGTGTGTTCTTTCAAGATAAAATCGAATACTTAGGGTACGAAATTTGTGGTGAAGGTATCAGGCCAGGCTTGTATAAAACTGAAGCAGTAAAACTCTTTCCAGTACCTAAAAACGTTCACGAAGTTCGCCAGTTTGTTGGGCTAGCGAGCTATTTTCGTAAATTTGTAAGGGACTTCTCGATCATTGCAAGACCTCTAACACAGCTTACTAGAAAAAACGCACCTTGGCATTTTGGGCCTAACGAAATAGCAGCTTTCAGCACTCTTAAAGATAAGCTAGTGAGCCGGCCAGTCCTAGCACTGTATAATTCAAGAGCTAAATTAGAGGTACACACAGATGCGAGCAAGTTAGGGATAGGCGCTATACTTCTACAAGATGATGGCAAGGGTCTCCAGCCCATATCATACTTTAGTCGGCAAACTTCGCCAGAAGAACAAAAGTTTCACTCGTACGAACTGGAGACTCTTGCTGTTATTACGGCCTTAAATAGATTCCGCGTTTATTTACTAGGGGTTGAATTTAAAATTGTTACTGATTGTAACGCAGTAAAGAGTACTATGACTAAAAAGGACTTGATCCCTCGTGTCGCAAGATGGTGGATTGCGCTGCAGGAGTTCGATTTTGTTATAGAATATCGAAAAGGCTTAAAGATGGCACACGTAGATGCCCTTAGCAGGAACCCTGTCGGCTCTAAAGATCCACCATCACGTGATGATGACTGTCATGTCTTTAATATTACCGTTGATGTAGAGGATGAAAGGTGGCTTCAGACCGTACAGCAGGCTGACACTGAATTGCAAAGAATCGTTGACATTTTAAAAGATCCAGAAAGCAATAATATAGTTGAGGTTAAAACCAATTTTGTTATAAAAAATGAAAAATTGTATCGAGTAGTTAAAAAGGAAGACAATGTCCGTCTGCTGTGGGTCGTACCAAAGTCTGTCAGGTGGCAAATTGTAAAAAGTAATCACGATGACGTTGGGCACTTCAGTTTTGATAAAACATACGATAGGGTGCGAAAAGTATATTGGTTTAAAAACATGCGTCGCTTCATCAAAAAGTACTGTAGATCCTGTTTGCATTGTGCACATAATAAAATACCTGGTGGACCTAGGGAAGGTATGTTACATCCTATACCAAAGCCTGATAAACCTTTTGAAGTTTTGCATGCTGATCATTGCGGGCCTTTTCCACAGAGTAAAAAGGGTAATTGCTACATTCTAGCTATTATAGACTCTTTTACAAAGTTTATTTACATAAAACCGGTGAGAAACTGTAAAAGTAAAACTACTGTAAATGTTTTTGAGGAATATTTCTCTCTTTTCGGCGTTCCACGCAGATTGATCACGGATAGAGGGACAAGCTTTACTAGTCGGCTGTTTTCGAATTTCATTAAAGAGCAAGGAATTAGTCATACTCTTAACGCCGTAGCTACTCCTAGGGCCAATGGCCAAATTGAACGCTACAACCGTTCTATTCTAGATGCGCTTACCGCAAGTAATAATAATCGGCCCGATAATGAATGGGATATAATGATCCCAAAAGTCCAGTGGGGACTTAATAATACCTTGAACAAAGCAACAGGTAAAACACCTTCTGAAGTGTTATTCGGTATAGCACCAACAGGGATTTCTGATGGTGCCATGAATTCAGTAGTGTCCGAAACGAGTGAATACGAAGATCGTGAAGAAATAAGAATTAAAGTAAGTGAGCGATTGGAAGAGCAACAAAGAAAACAAAAAGAAACATTTGATAGGAGCCGTAAGATAGCGCATAGATATAATATTGGAGACCTCGTAAGGGTAGAAAGAGAAATAAGTAACGTTATGCCAGGTCAATCGAAGAAACTTATACCGAAATGTAGCGGACCATATAGGGTTACTCGGGTACTCGAAAACGATAGGTATGAAATTGAAGATACTCCAATTACTAAAAAAAACGGTAAACCGGTTTATAAAGCAGTTTTCTCGGTTGATAAGATACACCCATGGTTAGTGTTCTCCAACGATCCTATAGACAGCGATTCTGATAGCAGTAGTGCTAGAGTTGAGTAAATGATAATAATAACTGTTATGATAGATGATTGTAATATGTAAAATTGAGAATATGTAATAATAATAGAAGAAAATATGAGGTTTATAAAGTAGATGTTGTACATTATTATTTATAGTTAAAATACCAGCCCCTTGTGGCGATACCAGCCCCTTGTGGCGATACCAGCCCCTTGTGGCGATACCAGCCCCTTGTGGCGATACCAGCCCCTTGTGGCGATACCAGCCCCTTGTGGCGATACCAGCACCTTGTGGCGATACCAGCATGATCAGGCGATACTAAACCCTTGTGACAATACCAGCCCTTAGTGGCGATCCAGCCCCTTGTGGCGATGCCAACCCCTTGTGGCGATACCAGTCCCATTTATGGTGATACTAGAGCCTTGTAGCGATGCCAGCCCTTTGTGGCGATACCAGTCCCTTATGGTGATATCAGAGCCTTGTGGCGATGCCAGCCCTTTGTGGCGTTACTTGCTTCCGGAAGTGCTGTAATAACCTGGTGTGGCAAGTTCTTCCAAGCTGAGAAGCTACAAATCTGGGATTTGTTACGTGTGAGGATGTTGTTATGTTAAATTAGTTAATGTATTGCTAATATTAGTATTATGTTTATAACAGTTAAAATTACTTGAAATATTTAAGTGGAAGTATCGTAATTTAAATAGAATTATTAAAATTCAGTTATTAGGTAGGTACTAAAATCACGCGAGGACGCGTGCTGAGTCAGAATGGCCGAATGTAAGCTAATGATAACTTAAGCAGTGTTTAGTTAATATTATATTATATTGTAATTAAGATATATTTAATAATAAATAGTAACTAATAATTTAATCAATATTTAAGATATTTTTTCAATAAGTAATTATCCTATTTTTATATAACGATACAGAATGATGATTGACTCAAAAAATTACTTCTGGGCGCCACCGCTGTGGCGACATTATTAATTATTAAGCGAGGGTGGTGCTGTTATTCGATTCTAGAATTGTGAAATCAAGAATAAATACTGTAAAACGAGGAATAAACTGTTTGTAATCATTTCACTGGATCTAGTTAAGTTTTCACAAGTGCTTCGTTGTTGGCGCTTTATATGCCTAAATTTGCCATTTTATTCTAATGGATTACTCTGTCACTGCCGCAGCGTAAGAAGTTCCGGGCGACCTCTTTAACCAACTGCAAAATAGGAGGAGGTTCTCAATTCGTTGGAACCGTTGTCTTTTTATTATTGCTTAAAGAAATCTCGACCGATTCGGAAAGTATTTTTTTGTTTGAACGTGTATATTTTCAGTATGTCCTATTAAAATTTGGCGAGGATCTGATGATGGAGTTCGGAGTTACGAACAATTTACCTCAAGAGTGCAACAAATTGCTCTTCTCACAACAAAGAAGTCGGTTAAAAAAATAATGTATTTGACACACTAACATAACGACGTAAAGGCCTACTCATATTTAAAGTTTTAAACGTTTTGTACACCAAAACTGCGTGTAAAAAATGTAGGTAGTAAGATTTTGTTGGTACAATTACAAACAAGATCATGCGGTCATTGTACGAGTGTCGATGTTTTCCCTAAACCACAGAATAAATAACAGAAAATAAAAGGCCGACTTTACAAGAACATTCATTTTAAGCGACTTTTAGGCTCAAATCACACAGAGATGGCAGCGAAGCGGCTACAGTTTCAGTGTCATATACCACACATAAAAGAATAGGTACTCATATACTTAATTTTAAACTTTACTTTCATTACTATACCTAGGTATATAATGCATGTTAAGCCTAAGCAATGTGTGTTAAGCCTTAATATGACGAATAATAGTGCAATTCGGCTCGCACAAGCGCTTCAAGTCTGTCACTATATGTGCCTAAACTAGCCATTTCATTCTTCCCTAAAGAGTCATCTATTATAACTCTGTCACTGTCACGGACACTACAAAACATTGTAGTGGGGCTTAGTCCTGGCTAAGCTAAAAAAACGACAGGTAAACAAACCTTGTGCAAATGTGTAATTGTGTGCAAAAATTGTTTGATATTCATTTTAGCACGAGTTAGTAAACTGTGACATATTGACCTAGAAGCAATATTGTTAGTTTTTGTTACTTACTCATCGTTTATTTGCATTAATTATCATGTGGTTGCTCATTTTCGGAGAAAGTTGAGTGTCAATTGGCACCTTTAATAGCAACTTATAAAGTACAAATTACGAAGTTAGTCATTATTTATGATTAGATGTTTTTTTTGTTATTTTGTAAAATAATCAATTGAGGAGAAATGGCCGATAAGAAAAGTAATTTCTGTGAATTACAATTTTCAATTTTTTAATGGTCAAGTCAAATTAAACTAATACTATAAAGGTGTAAGTTTGTGTGTATGTTAGTGTGAAAGTGTGAAAGTATGTTTGTTACTCTTTCACGCCCAAACGGCTGGAAAGATTTGAATGAAATTTGGTACCAGAATTGCTTATACCCTGGATTAAAGAATAGGCTATATTTTACTGCCATGTAAGACAGATTATTCGCGTCTGCTACAAATTTCAGTCTCGCGACAAGTTAGCCAATCAGTTAGCAGTACAGTCGTTGTGTGCGTGACTTTTAAGGTAATAATCATGTTATTGACCTCACTATCTGTTATCATTATTAGTATCACATAACTAACACCTAACTTACTGATAAGAATTAGTACCTATATTATGTTAGGGACAATCTTTTAATCCGGTTAAAAAATTATGTTGACAAATCTACTACGAGTATTATGTACCTACCTACCTACAGATCGAACTGCGGGCTTAAATTGTCATTATTATGTCACCCGCAGTGAAAAGTTCCCGTTCCCGTGGGAATATCGGGATTAAAAGTATATGTATAGCCTGTGTTAATCCAGCAATCAAAGCGCTCATGGTAAGCTTGCTAAGACGTTCTTGATAGATTGTTGTAGTTAAGCAACGTTCTGAGCGGCCACTACTTGGAAGGGTGACCGCAAGTGGCATTATCAGCTGAGCGCTTCCGTGCTTCGGAGGGCACGTTAAATTGTCTGTCCCGGCTTTTAAAGTCGTTAACCCATGACGGAGGCCTTTAGGCGGCCTAAAAACTCACCAGAGTTGGCCACTTGCTCATACGAACTTACTTGCTTTTAGCAATCAAATCTGTCCAGTTGTTTGAGCGTGAAGGAGTAACAAACATTCACACTCACATACTTATACACAAACACACACAAACTTTCACCTTTATGATATTAGTGTGATTAAAGTTTGTCGCTTGAATACTATTTTAAACTGCTCCAATTTGAATACCTCAAGTACTTACCTACTTACATATTTTTCAAAGGCTTAGATTAATCTACCAAGAGAAGACACATCATCTCACTATAGGCTAATGAATCGTTTATAATCACGTCTAGCATTGAATTAACTTCCTGTTAGTACGTATTTAGACTAGACGTGCTGTTGTCGCTGTGAATGTGAATTACCTACGTATTTCTGACCTACTGACAGAAGCTAATAAAATAGAACAAGTAATTACGCTTTAAAATCGATAATAGTGGCAATTCGGAGTGTCGCAAAAGCTAAACTAAACTAACTAAAATTAATGCCATCCTTTTTATTCCAATCGCTATGAAAGGGACAGCAACATTTTTAGTTAGTTTAGTTTAGCTTTTGCGACACTCCGAATTGCCACTAATGCTAATGTATCTGCTATACTCTAACTAAATTGTTGCTAAGTCCAAAAGCTCTCAATTTGTTTACATTAGGACAAGAAAAACTTAAAATTTAAATTATAATATCATAGAAATAAAAAGTTGATTTTGTGACTTAAAATGTAACTCGCAAAATAAACTATTCCAATAAAAAAATTATTATTAAAATAATTTTAACACAAAATAGCTTAGGCCA
This sequence comes from Xanthorhoe designata, assembly GCA_963582015.1. Lineage (NCBI taxonomy): Eukaryota > Metazoa > Arthropoda > Insecta > Lepidoptera > Geometridae > Xanthorhoe > Xanthorhoe designata. The sequence continues at coordinate 11,693,528 of OY757039.1, forward strand.
CCACTCTCAGCGTGTTTATTTTAATTAGAAAGAAAGAAAGAAAATATTTTATTTAACACACACAAAACATAATTGGTACAACAAGAAGATACAAGGACGGGAGTGGACTAACAGCAGAATATAACACAAACACATCATACAGTACCTAAGTAGGTAGTACCTACAAAATAAAATAAATAATAAACAAACATAGGTAGGTACACTAATTAGGTAGGAAGGTAGGTACCTAGGCACTCAGCGAGACACAATTTTTTATGAGTAATTAGCCCCTCCCATGGACTAACTACTGACTACTGTGTGGCTAAAAAGGTCCAATCTCAGCGTGATTCTAATTAAGTAATCTTCAACAGAATATGTCACTAAACCAACTAAACAAAGTAAACTTTTTAGTCAGATAAACAACAACTAATCAGTATAAGTAGGTACCTAGTGGCAATTCTGGATGTCGCCAAAACTTAACCACGTTAGCACTAAAAATGCTGCCGTCCCTTTCATAACGATTGAAATAAAAAAGATGGCATCAATTTTAGTGCTGTCAAATTAGTTTAGTTATGTGATGTGTAGCGGACTTTCTGAATGAACATAGACTATATTTTATCAAGGTAGGTACCTCGCGAGCGAAGCCACAGGCGTGTAAGCTAGTAAACTATAAAGACATAGGTCTCCGATATGAATCTAGCAGCATAACAATCAGTAATAGAAAAACAATTAGAAGATAAGTTTTCGCATTTAGATAAATATTGTAGGTGATCGATTAATCAAAAACCATTTTTCGATTTTTATTCAAGTACAAATGAAATTTATACAGCACATTTTATTTATTTATTTTATTTATTTAATACAAAACAGAATTTAGCCAAACAATACTTACTAAACGATTTACAAAATAAGTGTTTTGAGCTAGGTTCTATTCCAAAACATATTGTGTACACATTATACTTATTTAAAGTAGATAGATACTTACATAAAAAGAAAATAAATAAAAAACCAAATGCAGACAATTATGACTGCTCAAACAAAATACAATAATGAAAACATGTAGTAATTAGTTACTCTCTAGCGAGAGCAACCGAAATGTCTTTTTTAAATTTATTAAGTTTATTATTTAGGAAATTCGCATTGAAACTACATTTTACTGCAACAATTCAATATTATCATATCATAATCTGTCTCAAGTTCAACGACCTTCAAGTCTTCGTGATAACGGATGCAGTACAGTCGAATTCAGAATAAGGTTTAATAACTTGTCTGGCCTTGAAATATACTTACCTAAAAATATACATACCTATTCTTGGACATTTCACACAGCGTCTAGCGTCACTAAGTCATAGGCTAAGCAACTTGATGCTTGTGTTATGGTAACCAGATCACTGATATACAACTTATATGGGTACTTTTTTGTAAATACATGGGTACTTACAAATTATAGACAATAGAGTAAAAGTAATTTGGTATGAGCAAGTGGCCAACTCTGGTGACGGAGTTCTTAGGTTAGGTATAGATAGAAAAACACAGACCCGAAACAAACATTGATTTGAACGAGGACAATACAAAATTGCGGATCAATTAATCACGCGTCGATAAGAGTAAATTAGTAATTAGGAGTAAAAAAATAATCAAGCCAATTAGGTAGGTACAAAATAAAACTTCCGTGCCTACTTAATTTATCGCTCAATATTAGTTTCTGATAAGGCTTAAAATACTTATACTTAAATCAAATAAATATCCTTGGACATTCCACACGGGGCGTCATCTAGTCCCAAGCTAAGTAATTTAATGATTGTGTTATGGTAACCAGATGACTGATGAACTACACAGATACATTTTTTTGTAAATACATACATATTATACATAGAAAACACCCAGACACGAAACAAATATTTGCAGATCATGCAAACATTTGTCCCGCAGCGGGATCGAACGCGCAACCTCTGCGTCTCAGGCGGGCTTTCGCCGACTGCGCCACAGAAGTCGTCTAATATACATAAACAACACTTTGAACGTTGATAATTGATAATAGTATCCAGTTAGCACATTCCCTGCCCAGGTTACACGGTGGAGCGCCTTGGCCGACCACACTCAAGATTCGCTAGTGCGTCATGGACACCGAACAACTTCTAGAATATAGGTATACCTAACCTATTAATCGGACTTGGTACCGTGGATATATTTGCCAATACTACTTACATTTGCTTCACCCTAGTACTCTACTAATATTACAGTAAACATTGTCAAGGATTTATAAGATTGCATTCAAAACAGTAAGTAGGTAGTTATGTTATCCCCTCACCCCTCTGCTTTAGATTAGTCTAGAATAACGTTTGTGCTGCATCTTCAATGCATTTCTTAGTATTTGAACTGTACTCAAATTCGCTGATACAGCCGTCTCAATATCGCTCGGCTGCATCCGCTCATGCTTTTATATTCATTATTAAATCACCTCCGAATCGGGATGGACATAATCACGTAGTTTTATTTAATTAAGTTTAATTCTAAAATATAGTTTTTTAAAAACCCGTTCTTACGTTCCGAAATCAAAAGTGGCGCAGCCGGCGCGGATTTTCTTGAAAATCACGGGTTTTCGCGATTTTCCGACGTCCAAATCCGTCTGGAAATTTTGTCAGAATTCCATGTAGAGTAAATCCGTCGAACCAAATAAATTATCTTTTGAAACGGGTAAAGAAAAGCAGTATGGGAGTAGCGGTCGGTTGGTGAGTAAAACTTTTCGCCATTCCTTTCCCTCATCCTCCTAAATTCTGTGATCTTTAAATTGTATTGTAACCACGTATTAATTTTGTTATACCTGAGATAGGAACTCTCTCATTATAACTGATCTGGTGAGCTTGTTATGAAATTCTATCAAGTTGAACCGTGTTCTAAAAATAGAACGTAACATAGAGTTAAGAAAAAATAGATGTGTCAATTTAAAAATCAATTTTAATCAAATAGAAATACATAAAGTGTGTTTTAATAGATTATACTATAGATCTGAAAATCGATCGTAATATAATTTAATTATTTTATTAAAAATAAAATTAAAATCTTTTAAATTAATCATTATTACTGATCTACAAATCGATCGTAATTTAATTTAGTTACTTGATTTAAATAAAAATATTTTAAAAATTATTGATCTCAAATTGATCGTAATTTAACTAAGATATTTGATTTTAAAAAAATAATTTACATTGTGTGTCAAACTCTACCATTGCTTTTTATTTTATTTTACTGTGTGATTTTTGTGTATTTTATTTTTATTGTGTTATTTTGTGTGTGTTTATTTTGTGTAACTGTGTAAAAGTGTTAAAAGTGAGTTGCCTCCTCTGATCATTTTATAACTTCGCGATGTCACCGCCACTAGTTCGACTTATTCCGAAAGAAGTGACTCAATTAATCCCACTTTTTAAGGGTAATAAAAGAGAATTAAATTTATATTTGCGAAAATGTCAATATGTGATTGATCGGTATGGTCATCCGGACAATGAAGAACAGAACCTTTATATCTATAACGTTTTAACGAGTAGACTCATAGAGGATGCAGCGGCGCTCTTATCAGAACGAGAAGACATTGTAACTTGGTCCGCCTTGAAAGAATTGTTAATTCAGCATTTTGGAGACCCGCGTAGTGAAGCGTGTATTAACATCGAGTTAGAATCATTGAAAATCAAATCAGGTGAAAGTTATCTAGATTTTTGCAATCGAATCCAAAGTGTTAGATCATTATTAATGTCAAAAGTGAACACGATTGAGGACAGTGATTTAAAGCGTGCGAAATTAATTATTTATGACAATACGGCTTTAAATGTGTTTTTGTATAATCTTCCTGAGAATATGGTTCGGGTAGTGAGATTAAAAACACCCTCGACTTTAGAAGCAGCTTTGAGCATCGTGCTCGAGGAAGTCAACTTCTTAGAGCAGTACAATATGAGAAATCGTATACACGGTAGTAGTCAGATTACAGGTGCAGGTTCAAGGCCACTGATAACTCAGCCAACTGGGTTCAAGCCTGTATTGCAAGGTACTTACAATGCCTCGCCTAAATTTAATTTTGGCTTACCTCAAAACGCGCATCTTAAGACGCAAGGTCAACCACAAAACTATGGTACATTCCGCCCACCAACATTCGGATATAAACCTCAATTTGGCTTTCAGCCACAACAACAATTTGGTTATAGACCACCTCAACAATTTGGTTATAGACCACCTCAACAATTCGGTTATAGACCACCTCAACCGTTTGGTTACAAACCAGCACAACCATTTGGTTACAAACCCACTCAAACGTTTGGTTACAAACCACCTCAACCATTTAATAGGCAGGAGACTAGACCAACTCAAGTTCAGCCCCCTCGCTTACAAAGTAGTGACGTCTCAATGAGAACAATAGACCCTAAGGCAACGCAACAAGGTTTTAAATTGAACGAACTGACCATGAACGATTATTATGATCCTTACTATGACGAAAGTTATAACTATAACAACGAAGATTATAATAACAACTATGACGCCTACATGAACTACTGTAATAACGAATATTACGATATGTCTGATGACAGTGACGAACAAAATAAAATACCTGAACAGACCGACGAAAATCAATCTTCGGATTTTCAGATAACAGCCTCTATAGACAAGAAATCTTAGAACTTAACTGTGATCCAAATTTAAAACTTCCTTATGTTCACATAAAGGAAATAAATGCTAAAATGATGATAGATACCGGAAGTATGAGATCATTTTTCAGCCCTCGAATTGCTTATCAATATTTCGGTGAATTTATTCGAAAAGAACCATTTCAAGTGGTTAGCACCCACGCAACTAGTAGACACGATGAAGTGATCGAGATCCCTCTCTTGCCTACTTTTGCTAGTAACGATTGGCATAAATTTTATATATACGACGTAGACTCACGATATGACGGTTTAATAGGGAACGACCTTTTACAACAATTAGGCGCGATTATTGACTTAAAAGAAAATCTTTTAAAGACAAATTCTACTTGCATTCCTATAACCAACAATAATCTAAATTATGTCATTGATATACCAGCACGAACAGAAAAACGAGTCAAATTACCGATAGATCAACATTCAGGTGAAGCTATCCTTAGCTTTAGGAAATTTTCCGATGGATTAAGAATGCCTAGTGCGATTGTTAACTGTGTTAATGGTTACGCATCTACGGTTATTCAAAACACATTAGATCAACCGAAACAGCTGACTATTAAAAGACCCTTTGCAGTGACTAGATTTGAAAATACAGACTGTGACTTAAACTTTACGAAAACTTACAACAGTGACATTGAAATTGATCAACTATTAGAAAATAACTTAAATAAAATCAGACTCGACCATACAAACGACGAAGAACGTGAAAAGATTCAAAGACTTTGTACAGAATATAAAGACATATTCTATTGTGATCAAATTCCATTGACATTTACTAATCAAGTGAAACATCATATTAGGACAAGGAACGAAGATCCTATATACGTAAAACCGTATAGACAGGCACCGTTTTTACAGGATGAAATAAGTAAACAGGTAGATAAACTATTCAAAGATAACATCATTAAAGAATCTCATTCTCCTTGGAGTGCACCCGTTCACCTTGTGCCCAAGAAAATGGATGCATCTGGTGAGAAAAAGTATAGGATGGTAGTTGATTACAGACGACTAAATGACATAACAATTGACGACAAATATCCCTTACCGAACATTACAGACCTTTTTGATAAATTAGGTAAGTGCTCTTACTTCAGCACCCTTGATCTAGCAAGTGGTTATCATCAGATAGAAGTAGAGAAAAATGACAGACAAAAAACAGCTTTTAGTACTCAAAATGGACATTTCGAATTTCTTCGAATGCCATTTGGATTAAAAACAGCACCAGCGACGTTCCAAAGGACAATGGATAACGTTTTACGAGGACTACAAGGACTACACTGTATGGTTTACTTAGACGACATCATCATTTATTCGAATAGCTTAGACGAACACATTCAAAAACTGAGAACGATATTTGACAGACTCCGACAGACCAACCTAAAAATTCAACTAGATAAATCCGAATTCATACGTAAAGAAGTCCTTTACTTAGGACATACGATAACTAAAAACGGACTAAAACCTAACAACGATAAAATTGACGCGATATTAAAATATCCATTACCTAAAACAACGACCGAGATTAAAAGTTTCCTAGGACTTGTAGGGTACTATAGACGATTTATAAAAGACTTTGCAAAAATTACTCAACCCTTGACAGCTTGTTTAAAGAAACGAAACGGAATAGTAATTACTCAAAATTACATTGATGCATTTAATAAATGCAAAGAACTCTTGACTCATGCCCCTTTATTGCAATACCCCGACTATGACAAACCTTTTGTACTAACGACTGACGCGTCGAATGTAGCGGTAGGTGCAGTATTATCCCAGGGACAGATTGGTAGTGACAAACCTGTGGCATACGCTAGTCGTACATTAAGTGATACTGAAGCTCGTTATAGCACTATTGAACGTGAATTGCTCGCTATTATCTGGGCAGTAAAACATTTCAGACCTTACTTGTACGGTCGAAAGTTTCTCATATACACAGACCATCGTCCATTAATATGGCTTCAAAACCTCAAAGATCCGAGTAGTAAACTCACTCGATGGAGGTTACGTTTACAAGATTACGACTATCAAATGATACATAAAGATGGCAAACAGAATACTAACGCTGATGCCTTGTCTAGGATAAAAATTAATGCCTTAGATTCTGATGACGAAAATCAATCGATGGCAGTAAATTTGGATGAAAAAGAACAAAAACTTAAGAAACATCTTGATGACTTAGTAGAAAATATAGAAAAGTTAACAGCGGAAAGAAAGGTGAATAGGAATGATTCATCTACGATAACTGTATCAGATTCAAGTAGGACAGCAACAGCAAGCCCTATTGCGATTTCCGACACATTATCAAGACATAGCCTTGACAATGACGATTTCCCAATGAGATCAGAAACCACTAAATCAGGAACAATTCATTCTGCTGTAGAATTAGAATCAACAGGAATACCAATTTTACATGAGGCAGTAGACACAAAGCCTAACCAAATATTAGTATACTCATGGTTTAAAAATGAAATTCAAGTCAAAAATCTCTCGCGAGAAAAACAAAAAGTATTAGAAGTTTTCCTACCAGAAGACAACCCAGAATTAGTAAAAGAATTTTTGAAACGATACATTAAACCCAAATTAAAGTATTTTATCTACTTTGAAAAAAGTTCTCATCGTAGATTATTCGGAAAAATAATAATTCAGCTATTTAAGAAAGGTATGATTAATTTTTATGAATGCACAGAACGAGTTATTACCATTGAAAATGAAGATGAACAAAGAGCAGTGATAGTTAAACATCATGAAGGAAAGACCTGCCACCGTGGTATAAAGGAAACATTAGTTAGAATTCGTAGAAATTACTATTGGGATAGAATGCAAGAAACAGTAACAGCAGTTATAAATGCTTGTGAAGCATGCCAGAAAATGAAATACGATAGGAAGCCTATCAAACCTATCTTACAGCTAACTCAAACTCAAGATTCTCCTTTTCAAGAAATTTTCATAGATCTATTTAGTATTGAAGGAAAATCTTACCTAACTCTTATTGATGCCTTCAGCAAATTAGGACAGGCCATAGAAATTCAAAACAAATCAACCCCTGAGGTTATTCGAGCTCTAATGAAATATTTCTCATTCTACGGAATACCTAAAAAGATTAGTTCAGATCCTGGTACTGAGTTCAATAACGAATTAATGAAAGAATTTTTAAGTTTACATAAAATTGAACTTCATATTGGAACGCCTAATAATCCTAATTCAATGGGATTAATAGAACGATTTCATTCAACAATAATTGAAATTTACAGATTAGCTAAATATGAAAAAAGGTGTACTGACGCAGCATCCACGATGACGTATTCAGTCATGGCGTATAATCACGCTATTCATTCTGTTACAGAACTCACTCCATTCGAAGTTGTGTTTGGACATACAGACACTAGCAGCCCTTATGGCATAGAATTAGAAAAACGTTATTTTCAGAAATTGGTTAAAGATCATGCTAAGCGCACAAAGAATTTGTATGAAAAGTTAGCAGATAAGATGGTAGCAATGAAAGAAAAGAATAGGGAAAAGAAAGGTGGTGAACATGACTTACAATTTCCCATAGGAGAAACAGTTTTTGCAAAAGACGTTAATAAGCGTAAAAGCAAGGATAAGCCGCGTTACGTAAAAGCGAAAGTAGTAGGTGAAGTAGAAAGAAATGTATTACCTATACAAGTAGGAGAAAGGCAAACTAAGGCTCCTATTAAAAACATCAAACGCCCTCCGCAGGTGCAGCCTACTACTAGTAGTGATGCCGTCGCTGGCCCTTCATCTACAAACACTTGAAGGAAATCCAGGATTGCTTCCGATTAAAGAAGGACAAGCTTATATTCAAACTGGTCATTGGACTATTCTTAAGGTTATTAATTTGGAAAGGATTTATAATGACTTCAATTACGTATCTGCAAACTATGAACAACTTGTTAAATTAGTAGACTGGAATACATCATATTCTCATGAATTTAAGAGTGTTAAATTACATACTGAATTTATTCGCGATATAACTAAAGAAAAATACCAACAACTGGTACCACTAAAGCGCTTTAAAAGAGGTCTCATCAATCCTTTGGGTTCTCTTATAAAAATTGTAACAGGAAATCTTGATCATGAAGATGCGATTAGATTTGATAAACTTACTTCAAAATTAAGTCATGATGAAATTATAATATCTAAGAAACTAACCCTGGTCTCTCAGATGTTTGATAGCTTTATAAATGTAACTGGAACTATTAATCAGAATACTTTGAAATTAGATAGCCGCCTAAGTAGAGCTGAAACTATGTTAAGAAATTTAGCTGCTAAAGAAAACAATTGGATTTTCTTTACATATATTTTAGAACTATTTAACGTTTTTACAAGTAGTTTCCGTACTATATTTATCAGACTTAGTGAAATTGAAACAGCTCTAGCATTAAGTAAAGTTTCTATATTACATCAATCTATCGTGAATTCCACCGAACTTTTATATCATTTGAAATTAATCTCAAACTCTGAAACTTTAGTTTATTCACCTACTGAAGAAAACTTGTTAAAATTAGAAGAAACTATTTGTGTAAAATCCTATATTAAGAAAAACCAGATCACATTTATAATGGAAATTCCGATAACAGATAATGTTACTTATAATTATTACAAATTGTATTCCTTACCAATTTTCCATCAATCCGAAAATAAAACCCTAGCCATTTTTCCTAAATATCCTTACCTTCTGGCGAAAGGAATGAAATACTTACCGATTGCGAAACCGTGCCGCCCGTTATCAACTGGCGACCATTTTCTGTGTAACGCAGACAACCAAGCTTTGTACCATGAGCTTACCTGTATAGAGCAGCTCATGAGATTCGACGACGACCATACTCAATGTACGCAGCATCAGGTCCAGATTGAAGAGGTCAAGGTCCAACAAATCAACTCAGATAGTTGGATTCTGTATAGCAGGCTGAAAACGACGCTTACCAAGCATTGTAATAATGACATCAGTAAGCTTCCAGTATTCGGTACTTACCTCATTACAATCAACGAACGGTGTGATTTGGAGATAAACGGAATTCGCATAAGCCACCGTATCAGCATAGAAACGGACGAAGCGCAGCCAATTCCCCTCGTCACCTTACCACAGCTACGTGTTAACGCGAGTCTATCCAGTGCACCCGCACTCAATATGAATGGCGTTAATTTAGATGAAGTGAAATACATGGCGTACTCTCTAAAGCATAGTTCAGTGATTGAAAGTGTTTTAAATCAGAGAAATGAATCTAACTTCAGTGAAAATTTAGGATACGTGACCTTAGGCTTAGTAATCTTAAGTTTTCTTGTGTTTTTATTTTATGTGTTTCGACTCAAATTGTTGAATAGCATTCCGTGTTTGCAAAATTATCGGAACCAATCTCAAATCGATCGTACCGATAATTTTCCTCTTAGGGATGGAGGAGTTATGTTATCCCCTCACCCCTCTGCTTTAGATTAGTCTAGAATAACGTTTGTGCTGCATCTTCAATGCATTTCTTAGTATTTGAACTGTACTCAAATTCGCTGATACAGCCGTCTCAATATCGCTCGGCTGCATCCGCTCATGCTTTTATATTCATTATTAAATCACCTCCGAATCGGGATGGACATAATCACGTAGTTTTATTTAATTAAGTTTAATTCTAAAATATAGTTTTTTAAAAACCCGTTCTTACGTTCCGAAATCAAAAGTAGGTAGGTATTTATTTTGCTCATCGCCAATATTATGTTGATAAAACGCCTGATTAAACCACAGATTATCCATTTTTTGTTTTGTGTCTGGGTGTTATCTATGTATTATATTTAAGTACCTATATTATCCAGTTGAGCCACCTAAGGATCGTTACAAACGATCTATAGGTAGCTCAACTGATCCAAATCACTGCCAGACGGAAGCGTGCCCAAGACAGTGGCAGCATTACCGTGCTGAATGGCAATGCTGATCCTTTGAGCCAAATAAGTGCCAGCCGCCAGACGACCGATGCCCCGATAGAATTTTGAAAACGCGATGGGCCCCGGTACCAGTTCGTTCGTTCGTTTGTTCGTATGAGCAAGTGGCCAACTCTGCTGACGGATTTTTTAGGCATAAAAATTTAGGTAAATTTATATACTTAAGTATTTTATTTTTTATTTTGCATTTTTAGGTACCAGTAAAAAAACGGAAATTTAGTGAAGGGGTGTTAATTTAGATACCTACCTAAAGGGCTTACTCACACGAAAGATACTTCGTCGAACGAAACGCAACAACAAGCAGCCTTCCTCTTCAATCACTCTATCTATAAAAAAAAACCGCATCAAAATCCGTTGCGTAGTTTTAAAAATTTAAGCATACCTGTCCCTATATCTCTGTGGCGCAGTGGGCAAAAGCCCGCCTGAGACGCAGAGGTTACGGGTTCGATCCCCGCTGCGGGACAAATGTTTGCATGATCTGCAAATATTTGTTTCGTGTCTGGGTGTTTTTCTATGTATAATAATGTATGTATTTACAAAAAAAAAATGTATCTTTATGTAGTTTATCAGTCATCTGGTTACCATAACACAAGCATTAAATTGCTTAGCTTGGGACTAGATGACGCCGTGTGGAATGTCCAAGGATATTTATTTATTTATTTATTTATATCCCTATGTATAGGGATATAGGGACAGAGAAAGCGACTTTGTTTTATACTATGTAGTGAAGTGACACACAAACACATAATAAAACAAATGATATTTATCATTACTGATCATGGTGAACCTAGACTGTTTGTTTTATTCGTATGCATCTATTAATTGATTTATGAGCCTTTGTTTAAGTAAGCAGATATTATTACTAGTCTCTGATATAAGTTAAGGCTAATTGCTGCAACGTGAAGACATTAGATATATTAAATATACATTTTAGGTAAATAATACTCATCATCACGAATAAAGCAAGGAGTTATTCCTACTAAAAGCCGTGTTGGCCAAGTGGATAAGTACTTCGACTTTCGATCCGAAGGTCGTGGGTGAATCCGGCCGTGCATCAATGGACTTTTCGTGTCGAAAAATTTGTATGCACTATAACACGAGCTTTACACAGTGAAGGAAAACATCGTGAGGAAACCCGCGGCTTGTCAGTCCCACACGTTTGACCATTGTCTTTCCTGTGGATATGGCCGGCTAAGCTGAGAGGATGGTTTAGGTGCCGGGCAAGCCTATTCCATCTCAACAATGTCCCAGGCACTAGTGTCCCGTTAAGTGTAGGCAAAGCTTGCCTCCTGACTCTGTATAAATCATCTAGTAAAGATGTAAAAGGCCTACTAAAGTCTGTTTATCATGAGATGTTACAAAAAGTTCTATTGCTTTTATAGCCTTTGCCTTGACCTAATCTAAAGGACCAATAATAAATTGAAATGAAAACAATCCACCTGTGCAATAATTTATGAACACAAATAAATCTATCTAAAGGTTTTATCTATAACTAGTAGACCCGCGTGACTTCGTTTGCGTGTTGTGCACGCTACTTTCCATAAAAACTTTTGACACCCCACTGCAGTATCTTAGCGCCTATTTTTTAAGTTAGACCTCTGGCAATACAGCGGTGAAAACTGCATTAAATTCCGTACAATTAGGTGTTTATCTATAACAATTTCACGTTTGTCTATACAAATCTAATAAGTAATGGTCCTAAATGGTTATTACTCTACCAAATATTTTAGTAGTGTTTCAGTATTCGGGTGTAAGGCGTATTCAGAGTCAGCACAGACGTCTTCGCTCAAGTATCGACTTTTTAACAGTGGGCGTATCATCAAGTGGTAAAATGTATAAAACTATTAGTTTCTGCATGTTACCGGGAGGGGCGCTGCAATGGATTCTCATACATTTGTAATACTTGACTCGGTATCAAATTGTCAAATTGTCAAATTGTTTATTTGTTTCTCTCACAAACATAAATAAAAATATATAATAATTTTAAAAATAATAAAATAAATACAGTTAAAAAATTATGATAAATTCAAACAATTGTAGGTTAGAGGCAGGAACTTGTTTTGTGAGAGACTGGTGCCTGAAATAGGTATAAAAACCTGTGCTACAGGTCACCAGTGCCCTATACTCAACTGATTTAACATCTAAACTAATACATTTTGAATAAATATTTATAAATACCTAATAAACTAACATAATACATACACAAAAAAATAAATAAATATATAATTAAAATTAGTTAGGGGACTTATTCGTAGGCGGTGCTTCCCTATACCGTCTGTAGACTACTCCCGCGGTCCAGAAGTCCGGAGCGAGGAATACGTCCTTGTGCTTGGCAGCCACTCGGAGTACATACGACTTGAAGTTGGTCTCCTTCTTCTGCTCCAACAGTTTCAAGCCATGCACGAGTACTACGGGCGGCTCCCTGATCCGGCATCGGCCCCTCTCGTCCACGTAACGGAGAATAGTTTCTCTGGTAATAGACGGGTCCAGGCGGGAAATGTAGATCCCGATGGTCGGCTCCACTGCCTGCAGAGATAGCCCAGTAGACAAAGGAGCAGTACCACGCTGGTTTCGTGACTGCTTGCTTGATCGGCGTTTTTTCTCCACGACTGTAAAGCCTTCTGCGTCGATCTTTTGATCAGCACCGGTGTTCTTCATTGTTGGTTCCGGTCTCGGTCGCCGAATATCAGTATCGATGATAGTATTCAATACTACGGTAAACTGAGTGGGTGTATCATCAGTTTTCGAGTGGTACCTATAGTTAACTATCCTCGCTACCGGTCAAGTATCTCAAATGTATGAAATTATTAGTTCCTGCATGTTACCGGGAGCGGCGCTGCACTGGATTCTCATATATTTGTAATACTTACATGACTCGGTATCGAGGATAGTATTCAATACTACGGTAAACTGGTGATAGACCCCAGTTCTTTATGGAAACTGAGTGATGAATCACCGCTTGAGACACCATTCATGCTTGAGTACGGAACTATGAATACGGACCTTTGAATATTGGTAATATTGGTTGTAACTTATTCTTTATTCTTTATTGTACACAAGAAAAATACAATTAAAATAAAACGAAATGAAAAGGCATGTACAAAGGCGAGCTTAACCCTAACTAGAGTTTTCTTCCAGCAAACCTTTGAGGATAGGGAAACTTACTACATTTTTTGAATCTCAGGCGACGGTATGTTCATTTCATAGTATTCGTACATTATAGAACTGTACCTACTTTAGTAAATAGGTACATTTACGCACCGATTTATGAAGTACTTACAATGAAGGTTAAACTACGCATGCGTCAGACTTTTATCTAACTGAACAAAATAACTCTTCCTTTATGTTCGAAGTAGGTAGGTAGGTAGGTACATTGTGTTTCGCTCTGATTGAGATAAAGTGACGCATATCCGATATGGCGCGTTGAAAGCATGCTAATTATGCATGACGAATGAACATACATTTTTAAATGTATTAAATACTTGCTTACTCGGCTGTGGCTTCTTTTTTTAATGATAATGATAAATGCTGATGAAAAAAACTAGTAGGCCAATACATTTTTATCTAAACGCATAAAATAACTCTTCCTATTTTTTCAAGGATGTAACATTTTGTTTTGATCGAGTTCAAAATGACGTAAGTTGATATCGCATCCCAATACCTACTAATAGATTAGGGTAATTAGCTATTATTTTGTGGTTTGGCATGACGTTCAAGCGGAAATTTTCTCTATTCTTAATATTAGATAATCATAATTAAAATCGATTTTAATGATGACCGGGCTTGTTTCCTTTTTGTAATGAAGATGAATCTGTTGTAGTAATATTCAGCCTTTTGTAGATAGGTCTTGTCATACATAAGTACATAATACTATGAAAAATGAATAATTACATTGCTATTTTATTTTCCGTACCTATACTAGTATAAAAGTAACACCTTTATATCGATTAAATTTAAGAAAATGAAAAACATGATATTGAATGTGTTTTATTGGATTTATTGTAAGGTAATAAATAGTAAGGTCAAAAAAAATTATTTTATTTTAAAAAGCGAGTCATCAACATCAACTGCTCTACAGTTTCAGTTTCAAACGATGACATCGACATTATATTACCTATTCATATTTATACAAGTGATGGTTCACTATTTATCTCTTAAAAAAAAGTAAATTATGCTAAATTTTGCAGATAATATTAGACCTTGATAAAGTAGCATACCTACGCTACGCATTACCCTTCAAATTATATTTCCTAAAATTAAACTTATTTATGGATATGTAACAATTGATAAGAAAAAAAAAACAACTTTTGATAACGGATTTCATTAACGTTATTACTGAATTTTCGAGAACCTTTTCATATTTTGTTTATTTACTTCTCGTAGATACTTAAAAGTACCAGTAAATAAATAAATATCCTTGGACATTTTTACACGGCGTCGTCTATTCAAGCTAAGCAACAAGCATCAGTTTATTTATTATTTTACAGTGTTAAACCACACTTAGGTAAGTATTGGATATTTCATTATAAATGAAAAATCTTACTAAAAGTTAAAGGCTCCGGCAGGATTCGAACCTGCGTAGATACAAGCGATCGCTCTTAAGCCGAGCTTGCCTGACCACTAGGCTACGGACCCTCTAGAGGGCTTAAGAGCGATCGCTTGTATCTACGCAGGTTCGAATCCTGCCGGAGCCTTTAACTTTTAGTAAGATTTTTCATTTATAATGAAACAAGCATCAGCTCAGGGCATCAGGGTTGCCTTCCGGAACTTTGCTGGAACACTGTTCTTGTCACGCGGACGCTGATACTGCTACACAGTTTTAACTTTTGCAGCTGTCAATGTTTCGTATTTTCTATTATGTAGGTACCTACCTACTTGTTTTAAGTTCCAAATAAATACTTTTGAATTTTTATTGAACCAAATAACTGATCTAGGTAGGTACTAGAATTTTTTTTTGTAAATACAATCAAAACATATTCTATTTTTTATTAATTATTTATTCCCACGGGAACGGCAACTATTCACCGCGGGTAACACCGCGGGGCGCAGCTAGTACAATATAAACATACTGAAAGTGGTACATCTCTATTACATAACAGTTTCTTAAGATTACGTCAAACCAGTAGGTACCTAAAGGTTTTTTATTTGTACATAAATTCAATATTGAATAGGCCTCATTCAC
The DNA here is from genome assembly GCA_963582015.1 of Xanthorhoe designata. Lineage (NCBI taxonomy): Eukaryota > Metazoa > Arthropoda > Insecta > Lepidoptera > Geometridae > Xanthorhoe > Xanthorhoe designata. The sequence continues at coordinate 11,709,320 of OY757039.1, forward strand.
ACGGTATTAGGAAAATGATGAGTGTATAACGATTATAGTAGAGTCACCAGATTATCTGTTCAATTGACAATTAAATAAATAAATAATAAATTAATGCTTGTGTTATGATAACCAGATGACTGATTATACTACTTAAATACATACTAACATTTTTTTTTGTAAATACATACCTACATCTTATATCTAGATAGAAAAACATCCAGACCCGGAACAAATATCTGTAGAACATACAAACATTTGTCCCGTGGCGGGAATCGAACCCGCAACCTCCGCGTCTCACGCGAGCCTTCGCCCACTGCGCCACAGAGGACATTGTTAGTGAACTTGACGGTTGGCATTCGTGAATGGAATAGTTTGCTATGTTTTATATTTTTTTCGTTATAAAATAATTACTTTTTACTCATTCATGAACATTTTTAGTGATACTTAAATCGTTACATATCATAGATTTGTCATTATAAAATCTTTATTAACGATCGATTAAAGTAACATTAAATGCCTTTGAGTGCTGCTTTTTTTTTACGACCAAAATAGCCTTTGTTGTTTGACTGTTCAGCATTTTGATATTGATAATAATAAAACGCTGAAAGTGTGAGTTTGTTTAGTCCTTATTATTTGTAAGTTGTCACACTGAATTAATGTAGGAAAATTAAATGCTTCTTCCATATTAGATAGATAGATAGATAGATAATGCTTTATTGTACAACAAAAGAAAGAAATAAACACAAACAAGGAAAAATTGCTAAAAAATACAAGTACAATTGGCGGCCTTATCGCTAAAAGCGATTTCTTCCAGGCAACCTGGGTATGGAAAGTAATGAGTAAAGCAGCATGAGTGATAGTGCAACAAAGCAACATTAAATTGTAAATAATATACCTACTTAAATAATTCAAATACATAAATACCTACCAAATTATAAATAAACTAATAAATACAAAATAAATAAATAAATAAATAAAATATGTAGCATAATAATGAAGAATAAATAATAATAGACTCATAACATAGAAATAGACACGTAAATTATGGAGAATCATTCAGATAAAAAAGTTTTAATTTATTTTTAAATGTGGTAATTGATGAAGACTGTCTGATATCTACTGGCAGCATGTTCCACAGTCGCACTGCTTGGACAGTAAAAGATTTTTCATAAAACGTGCTGCTATGTACAGGAGTTTTTAAAGCAAGATTTTCTGATGACCGTAATGAAAACTGGTTGGAGGCATGCAAGAATTCGAACCTTTCTTTGAGATAGTTAGGAGAGGAAGGGAAGAACAGGACAGTATAGAGCAAAGAAAGAATATGTGAGTTACGCCGAAGACGAATAGGAAGCCATTTAAGCTTGGACCTATATGGAGTAACGTGATCGTACTTACGAAGTCCAAAAATAAACCTAATGCAGAAGTTTTGGAGACGTTCCAGTTTATCAAGCTGCTCCTCAGTTAGGTCAAGGTAGCAAGTATCCGCATAATCCAACACTGGAAGGAGAAGCGTCTGCGCGAGTGAAATTTTGGTAGCAGTTGGTAAGAAGTTCCTCAACCTTCGCAATGATCCAGCTGAAGCAAAAAGTTTCTTGCAAGTGATTTGCAACTGAGCTCCCCAAGAAAGGTTACAATCGATAGTGATACCCAGACTTTTTACTGTCGCACTAAATGAGATGACAACACCATCAAATATAACCGGAGGAACTGTAGCCCAGTCCAATCCAGACAATAATCTAGAGCTGCCAATAATAATAGTTTGTGTTTTAGCTGGATTGATCTTTAACCCATGCGCTTTACTCCACTCAGCGATACGATTTAAATTCTCATTAGTGACATGTACAGCATCAGCTATACTGCTGAGGGGAGCTTGGCAGTAAATTTGAAGATCATCCGCGTATAAATGATAGGAACAAGTAAGATTACGAGATATAGAATTTATAAAAATAGCAAAAAGGAGGGGAGATAGCACGCCACCCTGAGGTACTCCAGCATACGTATTGCACCAAGAAGAGACCGCCTCTTCAAGATGAACGCGCTGCCGTCGATCATGGAGATAGCTGGAGAACCAATCAATCACCACCCCAGACAAGTTAAGACAGTGAAGGAAGGTTAGGAGAATATCAAAATTAACTGTATTAAAGGCGTTACTAAAATCTAGAAGGGTCAGAACTGTAAGCAGCCTGTCATCCATGCCCAGGCGTATGTCATCAGTGATTTTAACAAGAGCAGTGGTTGTACTGTGACCTTTACGGAATCCAGACTGCATTGGATTTAAAAGATTATTGTAAGAGAGGAATGAATTTAATTGGTTGTGGACTAAGCGTTCTGAAACTTTTGACAAGAATGGGAGAATAGAAATAGGACGGTATTCGGAAAAAGATTTAGGATTCGATTTTTTAGGCAGCGGAATGATTTGAGCCTCTTTCCATATCAAAGGAAAGACACCACTTATTAAAGAATGGTTAAAAAGATGGCATAAAACTGGAAGAATGTGATCAAGGATAGGAACAATCATATTTCGGCTAATACCATCAAGCCCAACCGCATTTGAAGTGATGGAAAGGACACTCTTTTTAACATCAAAAGCGGTGACTTCGGAGAATGTAAATTGAGAATGGTCAGGGAATGGCTTTGACGATAGGTGATTAATAGTTATTGCCTTTACAGCGTCGTTTAAAGGGGAATAAGAAGAGAAATGACGATTAAGAGAGTCCAGGTCAAGGCTATTGGGGATAACATCCAACCTAGATCTGCCAACTCCCAGAGATCTAAGAAAACGCCAGACCTTAGCAGGATCTTCCTCAGAAACAGCATCATGTATATGCTGACGTTGTGCATCTCTGCATGCTCTGTTGCATTTATTGCGAATTCTGGCGTATTTTATTTTATTATTATCTGTAGGTTTTACTCGATATTGGGTCTTGGCCATAGATTTTTTACGCATAAGAGACCTAATGTCGTCTGTAAGCCAAGGCGCCGGAAGGTGCTTTAATTTTATAGAACGGAAAGGAGCATGTTTGTCATAAAGTTGAATTATAATTGAGTTGAAAATCGCAGTTTTATCATCTATCGTGTCAGCATTTGCAACAGGCGACCAATCCACATTAAGTACATCATTTAGAAAGTTTTCACTATTTATGCCAGCAAAATTACGCTGCATTATAACCTTGGGCTTGGCCTTTGGAGGGCGCAGTTTGTACGAGAGATATATAAGGTCATGATAGGAAAAAGAGTCAGCTGGAAACTGGCCGTGCTTAACCACAAGATTAGGAGAAGATACGATGATTAGGTCGAGAAGCGACGGCTCACAGTTAGGAAAATGGTGGGTTGCCCCAAGAGGGAGAATATGCAGGTTACAAGAATTAATAGCGTTTTCAAGTTGAGAGGAACGAAAATCTTTTTTTAAAAGGCAAGTATTGAAATCTCCCATTATAATCACTTGGTTATAAGAAGGAACAAGATCCTCCAAAAGTTTTTCAAAAGAGGAGAAGAAGTTAACACGAAGAGAGGGACAGTAATAAACACCGAGAAGAATTTTAGAATGGGATAGAGTTACCTCAATAAAAAGATGCTCACCAGCTGAAGGCGGCGGCGGCTGTGCAGACATGCTAAGAATAGAGAAGGGAAGATGAGTACGGAGATATATAGCTACACCACCACAACCAAGACCGGTGCGGTCGTTGCGAATAAGGCGAAAACCTGGTAAATGAAAGGAGGCTGAAGGGAGACAAGGTTTAAGAAACGATTCAGAAATAAGAATTGCGTGAATGGACTTATGATCAAAAGTATCCAGCAAACTTGCGTAGTGAGCAGGGACACTTTGAGCATTAATGTGAACTACATTGAAGTTACGTGGTACATCAGAAAACTGAGTCACAAGATTTGCAGAAAGGGATGGTATACTAGCAAAACTGTCATCACTATTATCAGAGCCACTAGAACAAATAGATTGAAAGTCATCACTTTCATCAGAACTACTAAATACATTACGTAGCATAGTTTAATATAAATATCTTTATAATAGGTACTACTTAAATAAATATTTGTATAAATAAAATATACTTATAATTGACTACTTAATTTAATTTACTTATATATTAAATATATATACCTACACCAATATAAATCTAAATTCAATTATGTATTTAAAACTTATAAAACGTCAGTAACGTTTAATCAAATCGTCACTTCCTCATTACCTTCACCAACTGGATGTGCATAAAAAATAGTAATTTTTAACGCAAAAATGGAAACAATACCATTTGAAACAATATAAAATTCAAAATTAAAATCTAAAAACATTTTTATAAATAAAAAAACTTATAATAAGTAACCAACATACAAGGCGGTATTATCGATCGGTTACAAAAACAACGTAAAAAGGAACGCAATTTAATAAAAATTAAATATTTGACACTGACAGTGAAAATGACAGCTAACTAAACTGACATGAGTGCAAATTGCTTGAGCAAAACTAAAAAAGTAACAACCGTACATTACTAAATAGAAAAGTGAAAAATACCAAATTAAGCTACCCGCTCCAAACAACTAAATTTACCCACCAATACTGGCTACTACTTTACTTTGCGTTATATAAAATGCACCTACAGGAACTCAGGGCACTCCATACTACTTTTTCGCTGCTCGCCTGGTCTTCGGAGCTGCAGAGGCTATAGAAGTCTCCTTGACGACTGTTGGAGGCTTCAATGTAGTCGATGACTTCAATTTGTCAAGTTCCTGTCGGCAGTTGATACGATGACGAACTCCATCAGATGATATAACATAAACGCACCCATCTTTTGTCCAACACTTGGAAACGCCAAATTGATGTCTTGCCGCCATGAAGGTTTCATGTCTAGACCTTGTGAGGAATTCCGACAGAGTGAAACCAGTGCTTTTAAGACTAGTTTTAGCAGACCAAACTTTGTTCTTCCAATCAGTGTCATGCAATTTAAATAAGATTGGCCTGGGACTGTCAGCAGAAACGACCCGCCCCATCCTATGGCAACGACTGATGGCAGCCTTAGAGAAATTACTAAGCTTCAATTTCTGTGTAATAGTCTGCACCAACATGTCGGATGTGTTCTCATTGGTACCTTCAGGAATTCCATGCAGCAACAGAATTTTCCTACGACTCCTCATTTCTAAGTTGTCCACCTCTCTGCTGACTACTTGAAGCTGATCCTGAAGAATCTGCAGCGCCCCAATTATAAAAGTTCTAAATGAAGTGAACTCAGCGGCTATGCTAGATGTGGTGGCCCTTGATGGTGAAATGGGCTTATCAATACGACACTTGAAGTCATCCATCTGCTCCAAGAACATTTGCTCAAGTTGTTTCATGGAATTAGCCATAACCTCCAAAGTGAGCTGTGACATGGCAATGATGTGAGTGAATGTGATGTGTCAAATTTACCAGGCAGTAGTGTAGAGAGACTTGTGAAAACACTTCCAGTTAGGTAAGGCAAACTGAGAATTACTCTAGTGCATTATTTTATAAACAAAAATCAATTAATATATTTTAAAAAATTAAAAATAAAGGAGCTATATTATTTTATTGTTTACTTGGCAACTACCCTCAAGTATCTGTCAATCCTCAAGTGTCTGTATTATTATGTAATTAAAAATTAATTGACTGAATATTTGCATGCCTGCATGGTAGAATGTAATTGGACATAATATTAGAATGTAAGACCTGATGTGTCATAATGTTCTGGCAAATAAACGTATCTTATCTTATCTTATCTTATCTAACAATTTTAGAGTCTGTTTTTTATCCAAGATAGGGGCTTGGATAAACAGATATACAGACAGACAGTAAAGGTTTATTACCAATGGCACCCGATTTATAAATTAAATCGTAAAAAACTAATCAGACCTACTTTGAAGATGACAATAATGATTTGAAATTGACGACCTTCAAAAATTTCATCGGAACAGATATGCTAGTGGCACTCTAAACTGAGATGGCAAAAATAGTTTATTAGGGCGCTCGCACACGTCGAGTTTTTGTAGCGATGCAATCGCGCGTTTCGTAAGCGCGCTTCTGCATTGCTAATGACAATGATGAGTTATAATTAGAGAATACAATCCCGAGCATGTTTTTCCCGGGCTTATGGGATTTTTGAAGCCTTTTCCCGGGATCCCGGGCCTATCCCGGGAATAGATTATGTGGTTTCTAATTGGGCTAAAATAAAAAAAACACGAGTAATTAAAAAAAACGTCTTTAATGTCTTTGCATCCCGGGATCCCGGGATTGTATTCTCTAGTTATAATAAACAATTACTTCGTCATTCATTTGTTTTCTAGAGCTCTGTCGGCAAAAGCTCGTAAATAAATTAATAAACCATCAAATATCTGCTGATCCTAAAAAAAAACTAGCACTCACCAAATTATTGGCAAAAAATATATTATGATAAAATCGAACCAGTATTCGAACAAGTATTTTTTTGCAATTTAACCTATTACGTCATCTGAGAAAGCGAGAGTACTTTCGCTGCATTCATCTCGCATTGAGCCATGACGCAATCTTCCAACTTTGAAAAAATCGATATGTATCCAATACATTGCTACTTTACTTAGAGACCACGACGTTATTCATTTGAGAACAGGCATTGTGTGTGGTTATTTGATTTTAACCGTATATTGTTTCGCCGGTAACTTTTTGCGATATTTTTTCCAATACATTGCTATTTTATTTAGAGACACTGATGTTTGTTACTTAGTAAACAAGCGTTGTGTGCAGTTTGATTTTTACCGTACTTTTGATTCGTCGGTTGCCTTTTTTGATACCTACTTTGTCTATTTTGTGTTACCTAAGAGTGAAAGTTGGTATTAACCGATTTGACTCAATACCTTAAAATATTTTGTAAAATACTTAGCGACTCATTCCGGGTATTATTTACATAAGTTTTTTTTTAAATATGCCGTACTAACCTAACCTACCTATGCATGCCAAGTTTTTTTTGTAGTAATAGGTGATATTTTAATTGAAACAAGCAATTTATCTAACGTAATTAATCTTATGTGTCGTTATGGTTATTTATTTCTACATAATAATATTAAATGTAGTAAATTCCTTGTAGGGCAAAAGTTTATCTTATAAATGCCTATACATATCATTGGTAATATAACATCGCAAAAAATAATTATTAAATGAACGAACGAACGAACTACACATTTGGCTTCAACTTGGTTCCAAGTTCCAACATTAGCTACGAATAGAATGACCAATGGCAATGCTCAGTTTATGACCAATAACCGCCCAAGATAATAATCAATTAATTTATTTGACGAGTCATAGTTTGTTCACTTAATAATTTATAATTACTTATTGAATTTATTTTGTTAATGTGTTACACCTATGATAATAAATGCATTCTATTCTATTCTATTCTAATAAATAATAAATATCCTTGGACATTCCACACGGCGTCATAATAGTCCCAAGATCACTCCAATGTATGATGCCCGCATGAAGGGTTCTATCAAACACGGAAACTTCTAGAAAAAGAACTAAAAACAAATGTTTTCAATAAAAAAATGGTGATGATGATACTTTTGACTGTACTCAAAGTCAACAAAATATCTATTCGAAAGCAAATACGTGATTTGGCATCGACCGATATTTATACGTCGACGGCTAAATATAAATCTGGTAATAAAATGTTTGTTTTTGTATTTCTGGCCAACGGTACATATAAATTACTAGATGCATGTATGTATGTATGTGTATCGTTTGAGCTAGTGCAGTTGGTAATTTCCCTAACGTTGATACCTACTGCAGAAACATTATCTAAACATTGGCACTGATTCTGTTTTAGCACTAACTTTTTAAGTTATTGCTCTTATTTCGTTCACTTTAAAGTTCAAAACAAAATGACAGCTTGAATGACATCTCTACTAACACTATAATATATTAGTGTAAGTGCATGGGGGTAGAGTTTGCCAAAAACATTCTTGCTTCTGATTAAAACTACCTGCAAAGATGAAAAACAAGGTTTAAAGTGTTATTTTCCGTGCTATGCTTTGGTCTTTAATGTGAACTTTTATTTTTAGTGACAATTCAGCTAGTCAGTGTTACAGCAGAATCAGCGCCATTATTCAGTTACCTAAAAGTTTAAATTAAAGATTTTACTACTTATTTCTAATTATCCATACCTACTGCGTTAAGCCGACCAAGAATCCAAAATTGCAACATTCCATTCTTAAAGTAATACCAGGCAGGCCACCAATTGCAAAGTACACACTCAAGTAAACAGTGTCTCAAGTGTAGGTACCTACTCTAAAAATTTCCATTAAAAAAAATACAGAACACTTGAGCTTTGACGTAAGCCTAAGTGTGGATTAGCACTCGATTCTAAAAAAAAATAAAGACGTAGTGTTGACGGAATCGTTACACCACTTTTCAAAGTCAAAAAGAAGGAAGATATAAGTGTATCTATGTATCTGTACCTAGATATAATAGGTTGATCAAGGTCTAAAAATGGTGCAGAAAATTAAAATTAAAACTAGGCTAGCCTTTTCTAAAATGTTTTCACTGATTTTGTTTCGTAATTATCCTCTCGTATATAGGTATTAATTAATATATACAGTGTGTAAAAAGACAACTACCGAAAACTGATGGGTTGAAATCAGACCATAGTACTGAACATAATTAGGGGAAATTTTTTTTTTTTTTTTTTTTTTACCTTAAATATTTTCCTTTTTTTTTTTAGTTACTTACATACACATCGTACAACATAATAAGACCATTTCCACCTAATTAGATCATTTAATAAAGGAAATAAACAAGTAAATTAAAGAAACAGCAGTATTACGCATAGCTTAGTATGCTCGTACGACAGCGAACAGCTGATCTCGCCCGCGGTCATCGATCGCCCGCGGTCATTTTTCAGACAACTAATGTTTCTTTAGATGTCTTTTGGGGTGCTGTACCACCCCGTTTCGTTTTCGGTAGACGTCTTTTTACACCCTGTATATTAAATAATATAATTCGTAAAGTATGTACCGCTCCCTGGGATACAGTCGTGATCATAAGTATTTCATTTTTGATTTCCTGTGTAGCTATATAGGGTCTGTGCTGTGTAGTTATATATCCCGAAATTATAACCTTTTTTAACCAACTTCAAAAAAGAAGGAGGTTCTATATTCCACTGTATGTATTTTTTTTAATTCTTTTTTATACCGGTTCGTTGAAATAGCAAACAGAGGACCGTTGTATACTTATACGCAATAAATAGAACAAATAGGTAATGATAATGAAGAAATCTGAACAAAACATACCTATGCCATAGGAAATATAAACACAGTTCGCCAAAAGGGTAATTAATTCTAAATTGCCGACTTAATTACACGTATTGTTTACTTACTAATTGAAATGTCCAGGAAATGATTGCAAAACTACTAAAATAATTAAAGGCTAGTTTAAAAAAAACAAATTCAATGTCCAATTAAAAAAAAATTAGGCCTTTACTAGATGATTTATACAGAGTCAGGAGGCAAGCTTTGCGGGACACTGTAGTGCCTGGGACATTGTTGAAATGGAATAGGCTTCCCAGCACCTAAACTAAACCATCCTCTCAGCTTAGCCGGCCATATACACAGGAAAGACAATGGTCAATACGTGTGGGGCTGACTAGCCGCGGGTTTCTTCACGATGTTTTCCTTCATTGACATATTTTTATTAATAAGATTAATATTTAAGGAAGATGCTAAAGTGACCTAAAACTCAACAGATTTTGTCACTGGTTCATACGAACTTCACTACATAGTATAAAAACAAAGTCGCTTTCTCTGTCCCTTTAACCCTATGTATGCTTAAATCTTTAAAACTACGCAACGGATTTTGATGCGGTTTTTTTTAATAGATAGAGTGATTGAAGAGGAAGGTTTATATGTATAATAAGGCTACTTTTAACTACCGCGGGTAACACCGCGGGGCGCAGCTAGTAGGTACCTACTAAAGTAAATTACAAAGCTTTTCTAATTTATTTCGGTTACTAATAACCGGTTGCTGGCATTCTAATATGCATATTATTAATATTCATTAGCTATTACTGAAATTATGTAACACATTATGAAATGTATGACAAACGCGCATGTTATGGTGTTACTGGGTGCATTACGATCACTCCTGAAAAATGAACTAAGTATCTATGAAGGCTATCGATTGTAAGTTAAAGATAAGTTATTTCAGTTAAATGCATTGTTTGTTTAATATGGCATGCAATAAGGGTTATTCTTCTTACTTTTGACTCTTGAAACAATAACAACAATTATTGTTGGTTATTTTGTAGTTAGAATTAATCACAGGTAGGTACCTAGGTACATAAAATCACGCCTATATCCCGCAAGGATCAGTCATCAGATTTAGAATTGTTAAAATGATAGGTATTTAGTTAGACAAGAAATACATTAATTATTATTTATAATAATGTATTTTTAGGCGTCGATGGGCTTGCAACCTGTCACGTATGGAAAGTTAACTTAAGCAAGATGTGGGCATGTACCAAATATGTATTTGGACATACCTCTGACTACCCCCTAAGACATCTTCAAAAGGATCTAAGAATTGCATTAAGATCTGAAAGAAATGTCTACCGCTTCCTGGGATACAGTCGTGATCATATTTCATTTTTTCATTTATTGTTTATACCTACTTTGAATGTCTGATATGTAATTTTTTTTTTTGTCAAACTCTGTTGAAATGTCTATAATTCCATGATCACGCAGTTAAAATGCCTATACACAAAAATCTGACCTCAATCTTAACTGCAGACACATAGAAAGCAGGTAAGCAAGTGCACAAAAAAGTTAAAGTAGGTAACTAAATATAAACGTATTCGTAATAAAAACAGAAAAAAAATCAATTATAGGGGATTTCTACACTTAAATTACCAAAATCCCCTTCGATGCTAAATCATAATTAAATCATAATTTTCGGTAGGTAGGTATAGAAATAACAAAATCTTTTACGCTACTTAACCATTTGGAATTTGATAAAAATTTAAATAAAATGTTTAAGAAATTATTCTCGGACATCATAATAATAATGTATGTTTAAGTATGTGGGCTACTTCAAAATGTTAGTACGATACAATATAGCGCGCGCTCATGATTACAATTCCCTAAAAAACTTAAAAGAGGTATTTTTAAAATACCTACTATACTAGCTACTACTTAGGTTGTGTAAAAATAATGTACCTACCTACCTACTTACTTACTGTACCTACTGTTACTGGCGTAAGCGATAGTGTCAGGCTAAACCTTAGTGGTTTTTAGATGCTATTTTATCTTATAAGATTTATTAATGTTAAAATGGTAAATAATGAAAAAAAAAAAGTATTTTATAATTTTCCTGCTTTCTGCCTAAGCATAGGAGCAGCCAGAAACAGTTTGGTAACGTGTATTCCGGTTCCCTCGAGGGATTAGTTTCGTCACTTGCCTTTTCTATGGCTAACTAAGGGCTATTGACCCACTCGCAGTCGCCTACATTGAACTGGTTTGAGGTTGGGCAGGTAATAAACCATTTGGTTACTTCTAAGCCGAATCTTTAACTAAACTTTATTTTTTATTTTCGTTGGACATAACAAAAAAAAATTTTTTTTTGTCTTCATCATTTTATTATATTTTATGAAAAAACTGTTGCAAAATAATAAATAACAAACACTTTTTTATGAGTGTTTTTTTTTAACTTTAAAGTCTGTAATTTTAATAGATAGGTACTGTCTTAAGGACCATTTGAACTTTTTTCATGTAAACAATTTTGACGATTAATTTGTGGGTCAAGAGTTTGGTCAAGAGCGATGTCCATACAAATAAGTCATTTTGATCTAATAGTATTTTATTGGATATGGGGGAGACCTTTGTCCAGCAGTGGGACGATATAGGTTGAAGAAAAAAAAAAAAAAAGTATTTTAATGCGGATCGATTCAGTTTACCTTTCATGTAACGATTTTTTTATTATATAAAAACTGTTTTTCTTTCTATACGTGTACGTGTTCCGAGTGTTTAATTGCTCGAAACTCATCAAAATTTACGATTCCAACGGATTCAAACCCGCGATACAAAGATCCTTGACAAGCCAGTGTCTCGCTAGACTTTTTCTGTAAAGTACTCACCTATACGAAACTTGTTCATCAGAAAGGTGTTCATAGTGCAAGTTATGTTTCTGAACTCCAATTGCACTGTTGTCCGCGGCAGCAGCGGCACCACATTGTTGTTGCTCATCTCTATATCCATGGCTCCAGGCGTCATGGCTTTCACTTCACTTTCTCTTTCACACAATTCTCTGTCCCTTTCAGCGTGCACTTATTGTCATCACAGTAGAAAGTTTACTTTTAATCGCGACACAGAACAGACTTTTTTAAAAACGGAACGAATGAACCGTTAATGCAAGGTTAATGTAAATTGCATGTATATCAACCATTAATTTCATTCAGTATTACCACAGATAAAATAATACTATTACTATAAATGCTAATCATTCATTTGGCGCGATTTATTAGACCACTACGAAATAGAAGATTACAAACATTTACTTTACAAAAAATTTACGATTAACTTCAAATAGTTTTAGGATTCAAATTGGCCTGTTTTAACTTTTTAAAGCATTTCTTCAATTTTTATTTCACCAAAGGACCGTTCACTTTCTCCGGGCGTAATAGCTGTCTCTTTTACTCCAACGGGTTATTACGCATCGTAGTATTGTCGTTGGCCTTATCGCCGTCCCAAGTTCATGTCCATTGCATCTGTAATGGAAGAATTATCTTAACTGTTGACGTGGATTCCGGAAACTCTACTGATACTGTTATCAATATTCCCAGACATAATGACGTCCAAAATGTTTCTGATTTCTAATTTTCCAATAATCATTCCACGATCCACGATCATTCAGACACGGGTTTTGTATTTTTGAAAATTAGTATAATTTATTATTTTATTCTGAATATTCTTCTGTGAAAATGAAATCAAGCTCATGATTATTTCTTGAAACGTGGATATTAATTATACGTAGACAATAGTGGCAATTCTGAGTGTCGCAAAAGCTAAACTAAGCTAACTAAAATTGTTGCCGTCCCTTTCATAGCGATGGGAATAAAAAGGATGGCAATAATTTTAGTTAGTTTAGTTTAGCTTTTGCGACACTCCGAATTGCCCCTATTTTTGCCCTAGATTGGTCTTGCCCACTCTGATATACATTTAATTAAGTACATTACTTTACAAAATACAATCAAAACCAGTTGACCAAATACGAGATGTTAGCGTATATTATCCAGTGTAGTTTTATCTTGTTATTAAAATATTTACAAGTAGGTAGTTAGAATATATTTACCTAGCAATGACGAGAAAAGTAAATTGACCTTTAGAATATTATGGCTTTGTTACAGCTAGTTCACCACAAAACAATTTCATTCGTTCGTTCGTATGAGCAGGTGGCCAACTCTGGTGACGGAGTTTTTAGGCCGCCTAAAGGCCTCCGTCATAGCTTAACGACTTTAAAAGCCGGGACCGACAATTTAACGTGCCGTCCGAAGCACGAAGCGATCAGCTTATAATGCCACTTGTAGTCACCCATTTAAGTTGTGACCGCTCAGAACGATGCGCTAACTTCGACGATCTATCAAGAACGTCTCAAGCTTCGCCACGAGCGCTTCAAAAAGTAGTAAAGGATAGGTACTACTATCAATTATGTAAAAAATTACGTTCAAACATTTGGTTCAAAAAAAGTTTTATTGTTGGACTTTTCAAATAGTTATAAAAAAAGTAGGTACAATTAAATAAAATAAAGGTTCATAAATAACAACAAAACGTAAACAATCGTTGAATCAAACCATCGTCTGACCGTCACGGGTGAATTACCTCTAATATTAAAAAATAAAATAAAGCTATTTTACACGGCAAACCGTTTTTAACTAGAACCGTTTTACTAAACACCAGTTTTTTTATTTATTATTCAACGGAGCGTTATTACATAGCTGGATATCTGTTTTGTATTTGTCAAGCGTATTTACTTTATATCGATTTCGTTTCAAATTGCAATTTTTTTTGATTACCTATTCATTTTATTGTAATCCAATATAATTATTTCAAACAAATAAATAAATAAATAAATATCCTTGGACATTTCACACGGCGTCATCTAGTCCCAAGCTAAGCAATTTAATGCTTGTGTTATGGTAACCAGATGACTGATAAACTACATAGATACATTTTTTTTTTGTAAATACATACATATTATACATAGAAAACACCCAGACACGAAACAAATATTTAACAACACTACGAGTATTTGAAATTTCATTTTATTTTTCTGTTGAAAATAGTTTGTTATTTCTAATTAATTAGAACATGGCAGTATGTAATTATTATTAACATTTAAAAATTACAATTTTAAAATTAATTATCCTAAAAAATAATTATAAATTTAAAACGTATAAGCTAAAATCGGGCCTGAGACCGATGAGTGTGAATGATTTCTTATTTAAATGATGTTTTAAATGCCTACATGATTACTTACCAAACAGCCCATACAAATATTTGTTGAGGTTGACTCAGGTCGGTTTTTAAACCAACTTTTGCGAATTCCACATAATTATATTTGTCTCGCCGAAGTCTGCACTGATAGTGGCGCTGATTCTGTTGTTACACTGACTTGCTAAAATGACTAAAACCGAAAACTCTTATTACGTTCGTGCTAATGGCATAGCACTGAAAATAAAATTTGAAGAAGATGATACTTTTAACCTTGTTTTTCATCTTTGTTTTAGTCAGAAGCATAAATGGGTTTGATCAATTCTACCCACATACACTTTAATTTAACCAAAGACGATTAAATCTAGAAGACAGACAAAGGCCATACCTACACAAAATCGTAACCCGTACCAGATAGCCTGGAAACTTTAAAACATCAATTTTATCCAATTACTTTCTAGTTAAAATTACCTAAAATTTTTTTTATATTGAATATTGTTGCTACCTACTACCAAAGACGATTAATATCTAGAAGACAGACAAAGGCCATACACAAAATCGTAACCCTAAAAAATAGCCTGAAAACTCTAAAACATCAATTTTATCCAAGAAATTTCAATTACTTTCTAGTTAAAAATGTTTAAATATTGAATATTGTTGCTACCTACTACTAAGTATTGAATTTCTTGGATAAAATTGATGTTTTAAAGTTTTCAGGCTATCTGGTACTGCGGGATCGGGTTACGATTTTGTGTATGGCCTTTGTCTGTCTTCTAGATATTAATCGTCTTTGCTACTACTAAGTGTTGGCGACTCAAAATAATGATTAAGATTCTTTTTTTATTTTTGTAATATATTTGACGGTAGTCAACCGCCGGCCATTCTGACTCGAGCTGAAAAGTTGTAGGACGTGCGAAAAGGTTGTTGAAAATTAAAAATAAGTTCTTGAGAATAAACAAGTGAACATCTACTCTGAATATTTATATTTACTTAGTATTTAGAGCCCCTTACAAGGAATCGTTAATATCCGAAGTGGTAAGAACGTTGGAGAACGCCCATTGGTATGTACAATACATTTATTAATTCTACGTTGTTTTATGTTAAATCTTACTTACTTTACCTATACTTACCTAAGTAGGTAAGTACCAACTTTGATTTATGATAACGAACTAAAACTTTTATCTATCTAGTACCTACTATGTCTATACCTACTAGTCTAGTCCTTTACTAATACTTACGCTTATTCTTTTGTTCGTTATTCTAATAAAGATAATTACGTGGTTGGTTACCTACATAGATAGGTACTTATATAAATCTCATCATAGATCTGAATTGAAAACTCGGTAAACAGCGTAAAGACGTTACTTATTGTTATTGTTTGACGCTGTGATAGGTAACCTATACCTATTCAACTTTTTTTTGTTATCATTAGGTACCTACACATCGTAGCCATTTGTGTAGCTTAGAATAAAGTATTATCATCTAGTTTTCAACTAACTTATTGTGAGGATCGGTAGGTGGGTGGGTACCTACCTAACCTACCGACTTCTCTTCAAAATATTACTTACCTACCTGCCTAATACTTAAGTGGGTAAATACTTACCTAGTGGATGGATGTGGATATGATTTAGTAAATACTTACAATAAGTACCTAGGTACTTACCTACTTATCTGCATTGTGAATGAGTGACTAGTCCCTACCTAGGTAGATGATTACCTAAGCGCTTATATTTTTTTTTTATCATGTACCTACCTACCTAGCTACCTACCCATCTAGGTACATAATGTAACGTCTGGTGGGTGCTAGTGCTTGTAGATATCACACTATCACATTAGGTAGGTACACTAATATTATAAATAAAGTGAAAGTTTGTGCGTGTGTAAGTACTTATGTAAGTATGAAAGTATGTAAGTGTAAGTGTGTTTGTTACTCTTTTAAGCTCAAACGGCTTGACGGATTTTAATGAAATTTAGTACCAGAGTTGCTTATGCCCTGGATTAGAGATAAGGCTACTTTTGACCTCGGTATGCCCACGGGAACGGAAACTATCCACTGCGGGGCGCAGCTAGTTACCTATATTATGTCATTCGATATGACAATGATATTCTAGATAGGTACTACCTATCTACCTACCTACGACTGATTATTTTTACTAGCAAAGTGAGTCTGGAAGCATGAAATAAACCAAGTGATTTATTTAATAAACACACACACACACACGCATCAATTTATACCAGAAGCGAATACGGCTGTGGTATGTTTATTTTATTGGGTTAAGATGATATTATAAGTTTCGCGTTGAGTGTATGTTAAGGTGGCCATAATAGGTAGTTATTATATTACTGTTATTATTATTAGACTTGATTACCTTATAACAAATTTCTGTTTTCTTCTCTTCCCAACTTACCTACATACTAACTTCTAATACCAACCCATTAGTCTCCACCAATTTCCCCCCTGTTATTTTCGAATATCCAAGTCATGTCGGATAGATCATATACTCCGCCGATTCAAAATGTAATCAGTAGTAGGGCCTCCAGAAGCCCAACCCGAAATGGAAATGCTTGTAAGCGAAGGCGATCCACAACCAAAAGAGAAAATCGATCCGTAAGAAAACGAAATACCTGGCGCAGTCGGTCTAGACGCAAGGTATCCGATGATGAGAGCAGCAGTTCTTCTGTGGATAAAATTTCAAAACGACGGCGTAGAAATGAAAATCGTAAACGCCATCGTCAGCACAGTAACAGGGATCGTTCCCTATCTATTACTTGTTCGAGTACGAGCTCTAACCTTTCACGCTCAGATACTACTTCCGATGACGGTAGCGCCTCCAGTAATAGTGAAGGTAGGATGTCCAGACAAAGAGAACGGACAGGTGATAATAAGAGGAAGAGGTCAAAACGGACTACTAAAACTCCAACCTCTAAGAAAACCCGGACAAAATCACGAAGGAGTACTGAAGTAGACTTCCTCACGAGATTCACAAGACTGTTGAAAAGCAATAGTAGCAGTACATTCGAAGGCGCTCACAACGTTATTCCGGAATTTGATCCCGACGCAAATTCTCAAACTGCTGCAGATTGGATCCGGAAAGTTAACGACACTGCAGCCATCTATAAATGGAATGAAAAACAAACGATTTACCATGCTATCCCCAAACTAACTGGGTATGCTAAGAAATGGTATCAAGGTCGTAGTTCCGTTAATTTAAATTGGAAACAATGGCAGCACCAAATTTTAAAGACTTTTCCCGACGACCGTAACTATGCAGACCGACTGTACGAAATGCTAGAAAGAAGAAGCAAGAGAGATGAGTCGCTAGAAGAGTACTTCCATGACAAGATTCGACTCGTTAAAATGTGCGGAATAACAGGAAGGAACGCCGTAGACTGTGTTATAAACGGTATTTTTGATAATAATATTAGGTTAAATGCACAAGGCTCAAGTATAAAAAGACCATCTCAGCTTCTAACATATTTGCGTCGAATTTCAAAGAAAACCAACCAAGTCCGAAAACCGTTATATCAAGGTGGTAGGTATAATAACGACATTAAAGAACATAACGTTATTCGAGGAAATACTGTAACCAAAGCGACCGCTAATACACTGAATAATAATACTCGCTTTAAAAATACTCGTTGCTACAACTGCTCCGAGTTTGGACATACCGTACATGCGTGTTCAAAACCGATACTCCGGTGTAGTAAGTGTGGCCGCTTAGGTCATGAAGTCCAACAATGTCGACAGTCTAACGCTATGAAACCACAACCACAGGACTCTGGACATAACATACCTGGTGATAATAAGACTGACAACAAGCGAGTTTTACAAATAACTAAGGATCAAACACAAAATGGTAAATACTTTAAAGAAATTAAACTTAATGGCAAACTACTATCTTCTTACGTTGATTTTGGTAGCCAGTGTACCCTTATTAAATCTAAGGTCGCTACTGAATTGAACTTAGTGTTAAACAAGGTTGGACTTCCGGTAATTAAAGGTTTTGGGTTAGATAGTGTAGTACCTTTGGGACGCGTAAGCGTCACAATAGAAATAGATGCAGTTAAAGCTGATGTTGATGCGTATGTCGTCATGGATAATCTATTGAATACTGATACTTTGATCGGACAGTCGCTTACAGAGCTTCCATCAGTCACGGTGTACAAAACAAGCACACAATTGACACTGTATTGTGATGATTCAACACTTGATCGGCTTGAAATACTAAATTCTTCAAACATAACTGTGGAAGTTCTGTCGAATATAAATGTTCATGTCAGGGGTAATGATTATACTGGATATTTATTTATACCGGGATATGTGTGTTTAAAGAGTGGTAATGAACACTGCATTCTACAGGGTGCATATGAGTTTACAAATGGGAAGGGACGTCTTATTTTGATAAATCTCTCTAATAAACCTTTGAACCTATTACAAAGTAAAGTTCTTGCACGAGCTACCATATTGCCTACAAATGAACAGTTCAAAGATAAATCTCTCGAGGTCTATGTAAATTCAATATCAGAAAATAGCTCAAATGAAACAGTTGAAAGTACGATGCCCATCACTATGAATATGTTAAATGTAGGACCCAAAGTATCCGCTGAACAGAAAGAAAAACTGCTTAAACTTTTAAATTACTATAGGAGTTGTTTTGCTTTTGATATGCACGAACTTGGCATGACACAAGCTGCAGAAATGGCAATTAGCCTTAACGATGACAAGCCAGTTACCTATAAGCCATACCGCCTTCCGTTTAGTGAACGTGCTATTGTTCGTGAAATGGTAGGGGAATTGCTTGCAAACAACATAATAAGAGAATCTCATTCTGCCTATGCTAGCCCTATAGTTCTCGTACGCAAGAAGAACAACGGACATAGACTTTGCATAGACTATAGGGCGCTGAATAAGAAGACAATTAAGGACAGTTACCCGATGCCTGTCATTGATGACCAGTTAGACCGGTTACACGGAAAATCACTTTTTACCAGTTTAGATTTGGCCTCGGGCTACTATCAAATACCGGTTCAAGAATCATCGCGTCATCTGACAGCATTTATAACGCCAGACGGACACTACGAATTTACTAGAATGCCGTTTGGTCTTGTGAATGCACCTGCAGTTTTCCAAAACATGATAAACAAAGCCCTTGGTAATAGGAGGTTCGATCTAGCGATCCCATATTTGGATGACTTACTGAGCACGGGAAGTACTTTTGAAGAAGCCTTCCAGAAATTAGAAGAGATTCTTGGTCTGCTTGTTAATGCTGGTCTGACTCTAAACCTAAAGAAGTGTTTCTTTTTCCAGTCCGAAATAGATTACCTTGGATATAATATCTCCGAACATGGTCTCCGACCAGGAACCACTAAGACTCGGGCGGTATCAGAATTCCCAACACCAACAAACGTACATCAAGTTCGTCAATTTGTAGGCTTAGCGAGTTTCTTTCGTCGCTTTGTTTACAATTTCGCTACACTCGTAAAGCCATTGACTAAATTGACCAAAGCAGATGTAGTGTGGCATTGGGGTTCTGAACAAGAAAGTGCCTTCCAGGATATAAAATCAAAATTGATAAGCAGACCCATACTGGCACTATATAACTGTAACCATAACACGGAGGTACACTGTGACGCAAGCAAAATCGGAGTTGGAGGAGTACTGCTTCAAAAAAATGAAGACAATGACAATTTGCGACCTGTTGCATATTTTAGTCGTCAAACCACACGTGAAGAGACCTTTTGGCACTCATACGAACTAGAAACTATGGCGGTTGTACTCTCTCTTAAAAAGTTTCGCGTCTATCTTCTCGGATTAGAGTTCAAAGTGATGACTGATTGCGTTGCGTTGCGGACAACGCTCACAAAGAGAGATCTTTTGCCCAAAGTCGCAAGGTGGTGGCTCATGTTGCAAGAATTTAATTTTTCAATTGAATATAGACCAGGTCAAAACATGCAACACGTAGACGCCTTAAGTCGCAACCCAATGCCAATAGAAGAGCTAGAAGAATTAGAAGTCCTTCAGATTACGACCAACGACTGGCTACACACAGTGCAAATGACTGACCCACGTTTAAAACATATTAAAACAATACTCGATACGACAGAGGAAGATCTTAAAGACTTTACCAATAATTACGTTCTTCGTGATGATAGGCTATATAGACGCACTGGCAGAAAACTTAAATGGGTGGTACCTCACGGTGCACGCTGGCGTATATGCCAGATGAATCATGACGAAGCTGGTCATTTTTCATTAGAAAAAACGCTAGAGAAAATCAGTGCAGATTACTGGTTCCCCAAAATGAAACGCTTCGTCAAGAAATATGTTACCTCCTGTATAAATTGCGCTTACAACAAAGAAATGTCAGGCAAGAAGACAGGTTACTTACACCCCATCCCTAAAACTGCCTCCATATTCCATACACTGCATATGGACCATCTCGGCCCTTTTATTAAAAGTAAGAGAGGTAATACTTATATTTTAGGGGTAATTGATGGATTCAGTAAATTTATTTTTGTGAAAGCCGTTAGAAATACCAAATCAAAGACAACTATCAAAGCTCTCGAAGATGTATTTTCAAATTTTGGTTGTCCCAAAATAATCATTTCGGATCAGGGCACTGGTTTTACTTCTAATGAGTTCAGGGTCTTTTTAGAATCTCTTGGAATCAAACATATACTAAACGCAGTAGCGACACCTCGAGCGAACGGACAGATAGAACGATACAACAGAACAATTTTGAACTCATTGGCGGCTATGAACCATGGCCTTGACGAGAAAGATTGGGACCTAAATGTTCAAAAACTTCAGTGGAGCCTGAACAATACCTTAAACAAAGGAATTGGGAAGTCTCCGGCCGAAGTAGTTTTTGGGCAAAGAACAGTAGGACAGTCAGAGAATATTCTAAAAGGAACATTAGAAACAGAAACAGAAGAAAATGATCATGAAGCAATAAGAAAGACAGTCGAAAGTAATATTCAGGAGAATCAAAAGAAAATGAAAGAGACATACGACAAAACTCGAGCTCCAACAAAGATTTTTAAGGAAGGTGACTTGGTCATGATACCAAATAACAACCCTGAGAAGGGAAAAAGTAAGAAATTAGCACCTCGTTTTCGTGGGCCTTTCAGAATTACTTCTGTTCTAGATAAAGATAGGTATGAAGTGTCAAATATTGAAGGACACTCCACAAAAAGATACAAGAATATTTACCCAGCAGATCACTTAAAATCTTGGATTACCTGTCATGGTTCTCCTCAAGCAAGTGAAGATAGTAGTAATAGCAGTAGTGATGAGACGAACGTTACTGACTAATGTGCACAGATTTATAAATCATAAAAATATGACGTAATTATGTAGATTCAGTATGGCTAGTCCCTTTTCCTAACATCCTAATCCTTACCGTTACAGCTTAGATAATGATTAATGATAATTGACGAGCAATGGATGGAAGACAGACCATGTCCCGATGGTGGCAAGTGGTAGTAAACGATACCAAGAATTTAAGTAACCGTGTCCCGAGGGAGGCAAACGGCAGTTTTCGACACCAACCAACAAACAGGCCGTGTCCCGAGGGTGGCAAGCGGTAGTTATCAGCATCTAGCAACAAACAGACCGTGTCCCGAGGGAGGCAAACGGCAGTTTAAACATCAGTCAATCAGCAGGCCGTGTCCCGAGGGTGGCAAACGGCAGTTTAAACATCAGTCAATCAGCAGGCCGTGTCCCGAGGGTGGCAAACGGCAGTTTAAACATCAGTCAATCAGCAGGCCGTGTCCCGAGGGTGGCAAACGGTAGCATGTAAACTCAAGCTGTAAAATACCGACGGAAAGCGACCTACTTTATGTGCAAGTGCAAGCAAGATCATAATTCAATGATGTTAACTGGTGTTTGTAATGTCTGATATCTAATGTTTTAATGAAGAAAAAGGAACTACTTACTATTTGTAATCAATTACTTAACATTAAGTAAAGTTTATGATAGTTATATCTTATTTATTTACAATTTTTTTTTGTTTTGTTATGTAATTATATAACTTATTTAGATACCTAGTTTATGTTGATTTTCTTTTGTTTTGTTTGTCAAAATATAACTATAATTTTCTCTTCATAAATAATGATTGGCTATGAGGACATATGCCTGTTAGGAAGGCCGAGGGTCCAGGAATAGGGACATTCCTGTAACAGGATGGCCGACTGTTGGCGACTCAAAATAATGATTAAGATTCTTTTTTTATTTTTGTAATATATTTGACGGTAGTCAACCGCCGGCCATTCTGACTCGAGCTGAAAAGTTGTAGGACGTGCGAAAAGGTTGTTGAAAATTAAAAATAAGTTCTTGAGAATAAACAAGTGAACATCTACTCTGAATATTTATATTTACTTAGTATTTAGAGCCCCTTACAAGGAATCGTTAATATAAGTATTGAAATTTCTTAGATAAAATTGATGTTTTAAAGTTTCCAGGCTATCTGGTACTGCGGGATCAGGGTTACGATTTTGTGTATGGCCTTTGTCTGTCTTCTAGATATTGATCGTCTTTGATTTAACTAAAATAAAGTGACTTTAGAGATGTCACTCAGGTTATCTTGTTTTAAACTTTAACGTAAACGTAAGAGCTTTCAGATTTAAGAATAATTTAACTTTATTATTTTTTTACATTGTATCGTTGTTTCAATATATCATTGTTTTTATATGTGACTACATATAAAAACAATGATATATTGAAACAACGATACAATGTAAAAAAAAATCAGGCATCTGGTTACCATAGCATAGTACAAGCATTAAATTGCTTAGCTTGGGACTAGATGACGCCGTGTGGAATGTTTAAGAATATTTATTTATTATTTATTTATTGTCCATTTTTCGATTCATCTGTAGTAGTACCTGTCCCTTTATTTTTGCAATTTGTAAAAGATTAAATCGGGGTTTTCCGATTTATAAATGGGTATAAATGTAATTGCTGTTTAAGCACCGGAACAGATCAACCTATTTGTATGCACGATTGTGGATGCGGTTTGTGGTTTAAAATAGTAATTCGTCCACGTAGCATCAGAAGTTTTCACTTTTGTAGAACTTAAAAATGGTACTTTAACGTTTCGTGATTTGTATAGGCACATGGGTATTTTATACGAATTTATTGGGAAATTTAGATTTTCTTAAATATCCATATTATGTTATTTAATAATATATTTATTATTTAGGTACCTTATATTTAATAATTACGCGATAAAGTCTCGTTTGATTTCGTTTAAAACTTGAAAATAATCTTTCTATAGAAAATAGTCTAAGAGTTTTATTAATACAGAAACTAATCAATAATTTTCGGATTCAACATAATTTTTAGATTGGTACCTACCTACTTATTTTTTATTAAATTAATCTATGTCATATTCGCCACTTAATTTAGGTATGGTATTTACTAAGATGACTCTCAGGAAACAATGTCAATTAGACAAAACATGAACTGGACCTAAATTGATAAATACCTACCTTAAAACCAACATACATTTTTATAAATAATAATAATAATAATAATAATAAAAACGTTTATTTCTTTTCAAATAGAAACATTTACAAAAAGCTTAAAATAAAAATGCGACAAAGAAAATGGTCATCACTCAGCATGTGCAACAGTAGAGCAGAAAGGTACCCTACTGTTGCGCTGGTATTATGTGACGCCAGAGAAGAGCGTATAGCAGCGGCACTGCGATACACATAAACGATACACTTAATTATGCATTCGCGATGTCTGACGTTAAGCTGGCGATTCACCACGTCAATGTCATGGCGATTCAAACTAACACTCAAAATGTATTTATTCAGTACGATCGTTTATAGACCACTTTGACATGCTCACGTCTTTAAAACTATTCTACTGCTTGTTCCAACGCGACTCCCTACACCAGCTTTAAACCAGCCAGCCAACCAGCTTAAAACGCTGAGAGTCCTACTAGCGGTCATTTCTCTATGGTGCAGCTAAACGTAGTGTTTTTATTCTCTTTGGGTGCAGCTTTGAAAGTACTTACAGCAAGCGAGCGAGTGACGCTAGTAATCGTCCATCGCACTCGCTCACCCGCTTATGGCCCACCGATAAAGCTATCACTCGCTTCCACTAATCGCTTTCGTTTCTAGCTTTTAGTTCTACTCGCTACTCGTTCTCCGTTTCCGGTTAAGCCTTAAAGCTGGGGATAACTTGATGTGCTCACCAAAGCACAAAACCGATCAATAAGTATTGTAATTATCATTCGAGTCCAAAGGACTACGTCTCTAGACATTATAATAGCACACGGGAAATTACTCACGTAGAATTATCGTCGATTTAGATACCGTCTACGGACCACGTCTGTAGTTCGCGCCACGTAAAAAGAGCGCTGAGAGGAAGTAGCGGGGGTACGTTTGCGCCTGTGTTCACTCGCTGACGAACCAATAGCACTTGCTAAATCAATGGTGTGAATTGCACCGCGTAACCTCTCCACCAATCATCGACCACTTCGCAGTTTGCCAGCCAGCGCTCTTTTTACGTGGCGCGATCTATAACGGGCTAGCTACGTCTTTAGTTGCTAATGAAAATAAAGATCTCATTATTTATTGGCAATTAACACGGTTATTACAATGTGTAATAACAATCATTTAATTTATATTATAGCAATGTCCGAACAATAAAAATTACAATGGGCTATCAGTAACGGCCGGTGAACCGTTGAACTTCCAACAAATCGATTAGACTTGGCTTAGAATATCGATAAGAACTCGGTTTTGTGATTGTTATTACGAAAACACATAAAGTTTTATAAGGGAAACGTTTTATTTTTTTAGCAGCAGTATCGGTATCACGTTGTGAACAATGCCTACTGCCGGTCTCTTATCAACTCCACACGTGGGCTTATCTTGGTTCCTATGTTCAATAAAATCTGAACAAATATTTGTTTGATTTTTTTAACACTAGTAGCCCCGCGCGGCTTCGCTTGCGTGTTGTACACGCTACTTTCCATAAAAACTTTGACACCCCGAGTTTCTATATAATTGCACTTTCCTTTAAATCCTATACACATTTTGACACCCCGTTGCAAACCCTTTAAAGGTGTAAATCTGCGGTAAAATAGCGCTTATTTTTTTAATTAGACCTCTGGCAATACATTAGTGAAAACTGCATTCAATTCCATTCAGTGGTTTTTGTGTGATGCGGAAACAAACGTCCATACAGACAGACAGATAAAAATTTTAAAAACCTTTTTTTTGGCTTCTACTACTCTGATAAAGAAATTATTTATCAAGATATTAGTTTTTTATTAATATCACAAATGTATAGACATCGATGTGCTACAGTTTTATTATATTATGTAGAGTACAAATATTTATTATATAATTTACGAGGAAGGTTTTATTACCGAATATCAGTGTCGTTAAAGATTAGGTTAAATAACTAACGCATCATAAGCTGATAATGTGAAAAAAGATTTTAAAACTATTTTGATAAAGAATAACGACAGAACGAAAACTATTTTGATAAAAAAAAACAGTTCTAATATTCACTTACTTAGGTACCTACTTACTTCTAAAATTGTTTTTAAAATCTACCTTCAATGCAAGTCTTTCAAAACCATCAGCGAGTGAATCATAAGTTTTACAAAAACAATTGTCAGCTTTATTTTAATTAATTAACAAAATGGACAAAACGATTGCCATGCATAGAATGATGGACAAATTTCAGTAGGTAATCGATATTGCGAAACACGCAAACAGTATCGATGACTAACTGAATCCCTAATTCAATAAAGGAAAACTATATAATTTGCTAAAATTCAATTATAAAAACGCAAAGCTACTTACACTTCGAAAACAATTGATTTTTGAAATTTCCTCTGCAAGTTTATTATCAAACAACACACGCGTTAAACACGATGTTGATTTAAAATAGGAAAGACCGACCGTGACACAACTGCCTCGCGCTACGCTCAGTGCGCGACTGATTGGGAATGTACAGCGGGTAGAAAGAAAATACTCTCCCTGCGTTTATGAATCATTGATAAATTCTTGCTTAGAAAAAGCATGTCATCTCTGTCTTCGCATTATATTGATCCAAGAAAGAAAGGGACAGATTAGATAGCCGAATGGTATCGTAAATGTATATACCTATGAAAGCTATGTTCTGTGCATGCCATAAATGTTCATGAAAAACATAAACAAGGTCACGTTAGTTCAACAATCAGATTTTCATATGAAATATTATTTTAGAAAATGAAAAATCTTACGAAAAGTTACGACTTCGACGGGATTCGAACCCGCGTGATTCAAGCGATCATCCTTTAACCGGATTGCCATCGATGAAATACCTAAGTGTGGTTTAACACTACCTATAATAAAAATATATAAAACTATAAATATTTTTTTGATGATAATTTTTTGTTTATTTTATTAATTAAGGTAAGTAGGTACTTCAATTAATAAGGCACAAACACCAAGTAGGTACCTACAATAATTTATTAAAAAAGAGAAAAATGACTATTATTATAGCTTTGATATCAGACTAAAATAACCTCAATTATTATTTTGACTGTAAAACACTTTAAGTACTTATTTGTTATTATGTACGATAATAATAATCTTACCGGAAAAAATAACAGAAAGATAAATTCCTACCTACTCCATTTAATAAATATAATTACTTAGGTACATTATTTTAAGAAACTGGGCATTTTAAATCAAGTAATAGTGGCAATTCTGAGTGTCGCAAAAGCTAAACTAAGCTAACTAAAATTGTCGCCGTCCCTTTCATAGCGATGGGAATAAAAAGGATGGCAACAATTTTAGTTAGCTTAGTTTAGCTTTTGCGACACTCAGAATTGCCCCCAATATCAGAATAATCAGAATTGCCACTATTAGTGGCAATTCTGAGTGTCGCAAAAGCTAAACTAAGCTAACTAAAATTGTTGCCGTCCCTTTCATAGCGATGGGAATAAAAAGGATGGCAATAGTTTTAGTTAGGTTAGTTTAGCTTTTGCGACACTCAGAATTGCCACTAATATCAGAATAATCAGAATTGCCACTATTAGTGGCAATTCTGAGTGTCGCAAAAGCTAAACTAAGCTAACTAAAATTGTTGCCGTCCCTTTCATAGCGATGGGAATAAAAAGGATGGCAATAGTTTTAGTTAGCTTAGTTTAGCTTTTGCGACACTCCGAATAGCCCCCAATTTCTATCCTCCTAAATTATAAACGCGAAAGTTTGTATGGATGTTTGTTGCTCTTTCACGCGAAAACTACTGAATGGATTTAGCTGAAACTTGGATAATACAGAGTATGTGACCTGGAATAACACATAAGCTGCTTTTTATCCAGGTAGGTACCGTAGCGAAGCCGCGGGCGAGTAAGCATCTTGATATAAATGTTATGCCCGGCCTATGTTTCATTGTATTGGTTGCGAACAGGATGGTTATACGATATGACCCAACCAAACGTAGATACTACGTGAAAAAACGCATCTCGACACCGCAATATCGTATTGTATTTTGTGTTTGTCGCGTTGCGTCTTGTTGGGTCATAGCGAATAACCACCTAGAAGTTGAATAAAAATAGAACACCGATTGAGAAAATAATTAAACTAAAAAAAATCATAGAACTCCGTGGCTGAGTTGTTTTAGGCAATCTGGCTTTAGAAGAATCGTTTGAATTCATAACCGGCTAAGCTGAGAGGATGGTTTAGGTGCTGGGCAAGCCTATTCCATCTCAACAATATCCCAGGCACTACAGTGTCCCGTTGAGTGTAGGCAAAATCATGCCTCCTGACTCTGTATAACATCTAGTAAAGTTGTAAAGGCCTGAGTTTCTTTTTAATCCATGTGAGTTCAAACATAAATTGAATTACCTACGTGTACACATAAAACTGTTAGTAATCTGACCGCAAACAGCAACTTTAACATAACAATCATGATGTTTGATCATCTGTTGCTGTATATTTGCAATCAGTGGTAATTGAATCAATCAATTCCAGCTAATATGAGTTTCCACACAAGTCCGTCCGTTCCACACAAGTTGCCAATCATTATGAAAATATGATAACTACATCCGTAGCTTTCTACACGATAGGTTTTAGGGGTGGTATTATCAAGGATGATATAGGTAAGGACTGCTAATGTTCATACTAGGAACTGTGATTCCATTATTGTTATACTTAACCTGTCAAATAACGGCTTCGAACTGTGCGTGGAATTTCGAGGAATGGCGGAATCTGAATCCGCGGATTTGCGATTACCTAAAACTTAAAGTCATAGAAAATTAAAATTAAAAATTAAAAATTAAAAATTAAAAATTAAAAATTAAAAATTAAAAATTAAAAATTAAAAATTAAAAATTAAAAATTAAAAATTAAAAATTAAAAATTAAAAATTAAAAATTAAAAATTAAAAATTAAAAATTAAAAATTAAAAATTAAAAATTAAAAATTAAAAATTAAAAATTAAAAATTTAAAATTTAAAATTTAAAATTAAAAATTAAAAATTAAAAATTAAAAATTAAAAATTAAAAATTAAAAATTAAAAATTAAAAATTAAAAATTAAAAATTAAAAATTAAAAATTAAAAATTAAAAATTAAAAATTAAATAAAAAAAATTAATTTTCTGTAAAAGGTACCAAAGGCCCCGGGGCCGTTTTCGCGCTACCACTCTCTATCTTGATCAAAATATAATATGATTTGATATGATTCTAGATTTTTATATTTTCCAATTAGTTGAATCTTCATTTGGGTAGAAAAAATCACGGTACAGTCACCGTCACATCTAATAGTTGTGTTTTTTATTTTTTTTAAAAACGTTTTTTTATTGTTGAAAGCATTCATTATAAATCTTGCTGATAACTGCGAGATTTGCTTTTAACTTACATAAGCACAGTCTTGTCGACAGATGATGGCCACATGCTCACTAAAAAAATTTGGAAACGAACGTTGCGTGGTTTGGCTACTAGGTCAGTTATCACGTAATTGACCATGTACTTTGATATTGCTGGACTGAGTTACGTAAAATAGTCATACCTACAATAGTAAAAATTGAAATCGATTAAAAAAATGTTATCCGGCTTTTTACGTCCACCGGCTCGATGGGTAGATGACATCCGCAAAACAGTGGGTTACACGTGGCTAAGACTAGCGCAGGATAGAGGCGAATGGCATTAACGAAGGGAGGCCTAGGCCTATGCCCAGCCGTGGGTTAAAAGTGGCTGATGATGATGATGATGATGAAAAAATGTTATGAAGCAGTAGTAGCAGTAGGATGAAGTAAAATTGAAATCATGTTTTTTAGATAATTTAGAACTTTAGCTACAAATGTTATTTTTCTTTTAGGTAGGTACAGTCGAGCTGTCAGCCTTCTCATTTTCTTTCTCCTTTTCATCTCCTTTACTCAGAATTCAACTTTATAAAAATGAATGTTAACAAACTTTTGTCGCCGATTGTCCTTTTCATCTCCTTTACTCAGAATTCAACTTTATAAAAATTTATTTTAACAAACTTTTGTCGCTGATTGTTCTTCGTGAATCATAAAATACATTATCGACAAATCACAATACATATTTTACAGTAAACAACGTTTTTGGGTTACTAACCTCTTGTAGGTTAGTAACCCAAAAACGTTGTTTACTCATTTGAGGAGCATTTCAATGCGTTTTGTGTATTGTTAATGCGGCAATGACTTCTGTCATTTAACCGACCTCAAACAATGTTTAAAATGAACCCAAAAACAATCGTGATCTTGTAAGTCAACCTTGGAAAGTAGGCTAGTAGTAGGTACCTACACCATTGTCTCGTGAAAACAGTTTGTCACATCAGAAACAGTTTTTTTGCCTAGCCTACTTTTTAAAGTCAAATGCACTTATCATTCAAATACCTAGTGACTTTGATAGCTTTAACTAAACTCTAGGTTCTCTGAAATAAATTGGTAAGTATAAGTCTTCGATCAAATATTTTTTTTTGATTAAAATAAATATAAGTAATAAATA
Source organism: Xanthorhoe designata (assembly GCA_963582015.1). NCBI lineage: Eukaryota > Metazoa > Arthropoda > Insecta > Lepidoptera > Geometridae > Xanthorhoe > Xanthorhoe designata. The sequence continues at coordinate 11,739,768 of OY757039.1, forward strand.
TACTTGGACATACCACACAGCGTCATCTAGTCCCAAGCTAAGCTATCTAATGCTTGTGTTATGGCAACCAGATGACTGATAAACTAAATAAAATATACTTTTTTGTAAATAGATTCATATTATACATAGAAAACACCCAGATACGAGACAAATATTTGCAGATCATACAAACATCTGTCCCGCAGCTGGAATCGAACCCGCAACCTTTGCGTCTCAGGCGGGCTTCCACCCACTGCGCCATAGAGATAGTCAGAATAACTTATACGAATTTAAACTTTATTTTCATTACTATAATACTTATGATCGCAGAGAAGGCCGAATTCGCCGCGAAGCCGCGGGCATCCTCGCGTCTCGTTCTAGTTTCTCATGCGATAAAAAGTACTTATTATAGTAATGAATATAAAGTTGAAATTCGTATGACACTGAAACTGCGCTCCGCTTCGCTGCTCTTCGATGCTCTTTTGGTGTGAGTTGAGCCTTAATACCACGTTTATTGATAATAAAGTAGGTGTTCTGAAGGACCGTGATTTTGTTGATCTCTTGCGCAAATCATAGGCAAATACTGTTTGGAAATAAAGAGAGGTTGTGATATTTAGTTAGTTTAGGACAGGTTTTTTCATTGAAAAAGCCATCGGTCAAGGGCCTGGCTTACCAATACAATTTACATTCCTCAATTCTGCTACCTTTGGCAACACGAAAAAATTGTCGATGCTTTTTGAAATTTTCAAACAATAGCTAGTTTGATATTAAAAAGTGTTTAAGTAAATTAATTAATGAGGTAGGTAGGTCCCGTTGGTGCGTTCATTTCCCTTGTAATAATTAGAGCGATTTAATGAGACCATGCTTGAATATTATATACCTTATACTTAGGCATGATGACTCATTTTGAAAAACGTTATTATCTGACTCTTAGTATAAAACCCTTTTTTTATACACTTATAAAATTAGTAAGTACTTACTTACCTAACTAAAAATAAAAGATTTAAAATGTAGGTAATATTTGTTTTTATATTTTTATAGGTAATTTTACTTAAGAGGTCGGCGATGGACTTGTAAACTGTCATCATAATCATCTCGTGCAGCCCATCTCATCCCACCGCTGGGCATAGGCCTCCCTTCGCTTGTATACTACCATGGATGGTTAATTACTACCTATGTTCGAGCTGTACTTATTGGACTTACCTCCGATTACCCCCCGAGATATCTTGAGTTTATCTTGAATTTCAGAAAACCTTAATTTCTATCGTTTCTGGGGAATATGAGCTTGTTTATATTTTAATGTCTGTTGCAGAAAGTAGATTCAGATGTTTTTACTTCTACTGCTTCTACTAATGATGGGTCGATTGCCAATGGAATACACATTTCACAAGAGACGGGTTAGCACTAGTTAGAACCATTACGATAGCAGGTGATTAACATAAAAAGTGTAAAGAAAACCCTGTCCGTTCTGATGGCTACACACTATGCCGGGCGCAATGCCGGTGCTAATGCCGTAAACAATCCCGGCGACTTATCCGGTGGCCCGGCGCGGCGGCGTATTCATATTCATATATTCATTTATTGCTTCAAGTTGGTACAAAAGGTCTTAAAAATTAGGTTTGGCCGCAATAAGAGCCCCGTTGGGACACCACAATGTTTAAGGAAATAGTAGTACCTACGTAGTACCTAGATACTATTCGGTGGCCCGGCGGCTTACACAGCGGTATAATATGTAGGAGCTATGAGAGCTTGTCAGAATTTCTTTTCCCTTTTATAATTCTGCAATATTCTATTGTTCTATAATAAATAATGAAGCAGAAGACTTTGCTGTTTGTTTGATTGAACGCGCTAATCTATGGAATTAGAATTAATTTGAACAATTTTACCTGCAATTACTTTAATTTTTATTGCTTTACCATCTTTACGATTATTATATTTATTAGATGAATTAAATAATCCTTTAATGACGACCTCTGTGGCGCAGTGGGCGAAAGCCCGCCTGAGACGCAGAGGTTGCGGGTTCGATCCCCGCTGCGGGACAAATGTTTGCATGATCTGCAAATATTTGTTTCGTGTCTGGGTGTTTTCTATGTATAATATGTATGTATTTACAAAAAAAAAAATGTATCTATGTAGTTTATCAGTCATCTGGTTACCATAACACAAGCATTAAATTGCTTAGCTTGGGACTAGATGACGCCGTGTGAAATGTCCAAGGATATTTATTTATTTTTATTTATTTATTACTGGAATTCGCAACATTATTTATGTATTTAGGTACCTAATTGCTTATTTCTTGAGGTATGTTACACACAACTAATATTTTTTTTAAAGAAAAACCACTTAAATGACATCTACAGGTAGGTACTATGCAGATAAATACAGTGTCAGGAGGATTTTTTTCTACAATAACGAAATACTAGTGCCGGGACATTGTTGAAATGGAAGCTTGCCAAGCACCTAAAGTACCTAAACCATCAAACTCGAACTCAAACTCGAAATTTATTTATTCAGTAGACCACTTTGACACGTCACGTCCTTAAAACTAGGGGATTCTACTAAATGTTCCTCTCAGCTAAACCCGTGGGTTTCCTCACGATGTTAATTCAATAGCATTTAAAATGGTGTAACTAGTGCTAGCCCCACAATTATGACATTTTAATTTACCTATGAGCACTTACATCGCACAATAATGGAACGTGGACTTTACGAAATACGATGAAATATTAGTTTAATACTTGTTTACTTACTGCTATAAAACTGTGCTGGCTTAGTGGGAAGTGCTTTGGTTTTAAAGCTAATGGCGTTGGTTCGATTCCTAACTGTCACAATTATAGTTAAATTTTTTTTAATTATAGTCCATCATTTTTACTTTCCATCCGAAGCACATAAGCACGAGCACTTTTGTGCTTCGGATGGAAAGTAAATTTTTCTACTATTATTTTTTGTGTTTGCGGCACTTTAGTGCTTGTGTTATGGTAACCAGATGACTGATTCTACTACCTATATAAGTACATTTTTATTGTAAATACTTACTTTATATACATAGAAAACTCGAGACTCGAGACAAATATTTGTAGATCATACAAACATTAAAATTTGTCCTGCAGCGATCGAACGGGATCGAACCTGCAACCTCTGTGTCTCAGGCGGGCTTTCACCCAACGCGCCACAGAGGTCGTCGTCAATGTCTCAGAAGATGGTAAAACCATCTTCTCTGCTTCGTGACTACAGAAGAAACATCGTCAAGTCGATTATTAGGTCCTTAGATATCTAAAGGGATAGTCAAAGGGATGTCCAAATACAATTATGGCAATGCTTACATTTTGCACGAGTTACAGTTTTCGTGTATGTAGATTGTAGGTAGGTACTTACGTGAAGACGTCCATTACCGCTAAGCTGACAGGTTTTTATTTGGATAGTGTTATAGGAGACCTTTGCCCAGCAGTGGGACATGATAGGTTAATAAAAAAAAAAAAAAAGTGTTATTATTAGGTATAGTACTTAGAAAAGTAAACGTAAAAGTAACACTAGTTATATTTAATATACAACAATTAATTATGATTAATTCCAAGTATATACAATTATTTGCGTTTAATCTTATATTATTTCACTATTATAATTGTGAGAACACGATGCTCACAATGCAACCGTTACAATAATAGCGAAGTTGTTATCTAAAATAATACTTTTTTTCATATCAATTAGTTCAATTCATCTTTAAACTCATTTCTGTAACTTGTCATTTGCGTGACTAGGACGCGACCTATAGTAGCACGTGACTTTATTTAACACGTAATTCATTAACAGCTGGGGCCTTACCGGGATCAACGAAAACGAAGTTTCGTGATAATTTTCGGGTTCCAATTATGTTGGTGAACTATTACGAATTCAGAATTCATCTCGCCAAATATTATATATACTCGTACTTACCTATAATTAAATACTTTTTTAGATAAATAAAAACAACAAATAAGATTACTTATGAAATTATTATTCCACATTGAGATAAAACTTCAATTATAAACTAATTTTTAAAGCAAGGAAACACATTAAACCTTCAGAATTCGCGAAACTTGAACTACCGATAAACCCTTGACATTGTACGCATCTTAAAAAGATAACGGTTTTTTATCATTAGAATAATGTACCTACTACTTACCCAGACCAAAGCTTATTTTTATCATCGTCTTTGCCTAGACGTAGAAAAGTATTCTTTATTCATTATTGTACACATTATATACAATAAAAAATACAAATAGTAAGAGCATGTACAAAGGCGAGCTTAACCCTAAAAAGAGTTTTCTTCCAGCAAACCTTGAGGCTAGAGAGAGACTAGAGAGAGAAACTAGTAGGTAAAATTTGATAGTAAATAAATAAATAAATATCCTTGGACATTCCACACGGCGTCATCTAGTCCCAAGCTAAGCAATTTAATGCTTGTGTTATGGTAACCAGATGACTGATAAACTACATAGATACATTTTTTTTTTGTAAATACATACATATTATATACATAGAAAACACCCAGACACGAACAAATATTTGCAGATCATGCAAACATTTGTCCCGCAGCGGGGATCGAACCCGCAACCTCTGCGTCTCAGGCGGGCTTTCGCCCACTGCGCCACAGAGGTCGTCAAAATAGTAACCGTAAAGACCGTTTTTATACCTTACAAGCTGTCCCGGCAAAGTTCGTTATGCCAAAATCTAGAATGATAGAAACCAGTAAAACCGTAGGGTTCCATAGCCTAGTGGTCAGGCAGCTTGGCTTAGGAGCGATCGCTTGTATCAACGCAGGTTTGAATCCTGCCGGAGCTGTTAACTTTTAGTAAGATTTTTTATTTAGGTATAATTAAATAAGACCTGTGTGATTTAAAACTGTAAAATATATAAACTAACCAATCGATTTGACAGTTGCTGTTATTGAGATGTCTGACATTTTGTATGGGAAAGGAAGGGAATACCAAAGAGGGGAATACAGTCGGGATCGTATTTCATGTTACATGCCTTGAGGATCCTTGTGGATTACTAAGAAGTAGAGGTGAAGAACAGGCTAAATTTTATTGCAGGTTTGATTTCGCGGACGGGATAAGAAATGATGAATGCATGGGTTTCGAACCAAAGACCTTTGGAACGAATGTTAAGACACTAAACCATTCAGCTATTATATCCTACTTAATATTATACTTATATGCGAATAGTTTTTCTTAAACTTTCGCGATCACAATTCATATTCATAAATACATGTACACGGGGTTTTATCGCGGTATTTACCTACCTTATTTCTTTTCTTCCCGACGTTTCGGCTATGTTGCAATAGCCATAGAAAAGAAATAAGGTAAATAACGCGATAAAACCCCGTGTACATGTATTTATATGCGAATGTTTGTAATGGATTTGTTGACGCTTGTTGCTCTTGAAAACTACTGAACACTTGAACAGGTTTCACTAAAACATAGAATATACCTACATAATTTATACAAATACATAGTTTATATCCAGAAAGACACAAAGGCTACTTTTTATCCAGGTACCACGGGGCCGAGTGAGCTAGTACTTAAATTATATTTGGCGTGACCTTTTCAATTCCTGCAAATAGGCATTTCCTCTCTGATGACATTGTTCCTAATAATTAACAAAATTATTATGTCCTAATTAATGATTAAAACGCCAGTTAACACACTTTTGCGCTAAACCTGGTATAGTCACAACGGGTTTTAGGAATTTTTGGTTTAGGATTTTATTTTTTGTATGTTTTTAGGATATTAAAATGAAGTGGGTTTTTTATGTGATTGTGTTTGTGTATATGGCATATCGAGCTGGTAAGTTTTCTGTAGGTATAGGTACCTATAAAATTTTAGGGCTTAATAATAAAAAATAAGGTGATTAGAAATATTTTTACATAATTTTTGATAGATAGGTACTTAGGTACTTTACCTATGTACCAAAAGTAAAAACAAAGGAAAACCTTATTGTGTGTCTACAAATAAAAATACATAAATCTAAAGATCCGTTATCCAAAACTGCAAAAGATGCTTCTTTGAACATTAAAAAGTTTTAATGGTGGAAATTCAATACCCAACTAACATGTTAATAATAACCAACCATTAAAAATATAAAAATGTATTTTTCCTAACAGTATATGGCGCTAAAGTGAATAATGAAATATCTATCGAGAAAATAAACTACGGTAACGATACGTTCTTTAGCGAAGGCTCGAGACGAACGATTACTTGCAAAGGGACAAACAGAAACCAACGGGTAAGAAAGGCTTCTATCCTACTTCCTATCACATCATCATCATCATCTCAAGCCATCTTCGACCAATTTGGTGTAGGCCTTCTTCAACCCCTTCCACTTTGTTCTATCTTGGGCTGTCTGTATCCAATTTTGGCCCGCTATCTTCTTGATGTCATCTTTCCATCTCATCTGGGGTCTGCCAACTGGTCTTTTGTGTTCCCACGGTCTCCATTCTAACAGATCTTTGCACCATGAGTATGATTTCACACTAAAGGTGAAAGTTTGTGTGTGTAAGTGTGTAAGGGTGAATGTTTGTTACTCCGTCAGGCTCAAACAGCTGGACGGATTTTAAAATTTTCATCTCTGAAACTAAGTAAGTTTGTATTCCATTCATTAAATTTTTTCTCTAACTTTATATGCTTGCCAAGATCTTTTAGCAATAAGGCCCTTGTTCTTTTTAATTTGTTTTATTGTTGTTTATAATTATTTTGTTTCATAGTTTTTTAGTAGTGGCTATTCGGGATGTCGCCAAAACTAAAATTTGACTGCACTAAAAATATTGCCGTCCCTTTCATATCAATCGAAATAAAAAGGATGGCATCAATTTTAGTGTTGTCAAATTGGTTTAGTTAAGTTTTGGCCACATCCTGGATAGCCACTACGACCTAATTACATTATTCATATTTTTTATGTTGTTACATTATTTTTTCCTAATGAAATTATATTAATTTGCAGTTAGAATGGGTGGATCCACTTGGTAAGGTGGTCACTCGAGTACTTACCAATAGACTGTACACTCAAGAGCGAGTGACCAGTCCCAATGGGCGGAGCTTGGCTCTGGTCTTCACAGACCTGCTGGCGAAGGACACAGGCGACTACACCTGCAGAAGTGGAAGTATAGAACAGCATGTACCAGTTTGCGTTATCAGTGAGTGTACTCTTTTTGCTTTATTAATTTTTGGCTTACGACTTAGACCTGCTGCCCTAACCATGTTACATTTCTACAATCGCTTTCGATTAGAAATGAAAAAAAATGTATAGGAATTGACATTCGACGACGAAAACTCGAGCGATCAGAGGGCCTAGCCAACCGGCATTCGCTATGAAGCGATTCGATTTCTATCATCGCTACACCTTTGATTTGACATTTCTGATCGCTCGAGTTTTCGTCATCGAATGTCAATTCCTAAAAATTTTTTTTAGTTTCTAATCGAAAGCGATTGTCGAAATGTAACATGGCTAGGGCCTCAGAAATGTCAAATCAAAGGTGTAACGATAATAGAAAGAGAATAGGTATGAAACATTTGTTACTTGTCTACGCACCCTGGAGTATTAGGCCTTATGAACAGGCTCAGAGTCAACGAGCTATGGAGGTGGCTATACTCGGGGCTTCTCTACGAATGGAGACCAAGGATCGGCAAAGACGTCCACAAAAATAAGATGGACGGATGGTTTTGTAAAGGCTGTCGTTTCACGGTGGATGCAGACCGCTTCTAACCTAAACTACTGGAGATCTATGAGGCCTTATGTCCAGCGATGGACGTCCTATGGCTGATGATGATAATGATTGCAACTTTACATAATTGTAAATCTAAGTCGCTTATTTTCTCACAGTGTTTGTTTTATCAAACACGTGTTAATGCGTAAATTGAAGTTTTAAAGAGACAAACAGTTTAGCCTTTTTGCGAGTTAATTCCAATATTTGTTTTATTATTGAAAGAGAACACGCATTCTTGACTCAAGAAGTACCTATTTGTCCCCTACAAAATCTAATGTAGATACGAACAAAATGTATTAGGTAATAGATATCTATCCGTTTGTCTATGATCTATACTAATACTTATTATAAAGAGGTAATGTTGGTTTGTTTCTTTGTTTGTTTCTTTGTATGTTTGGGGTAATCTCCGAAACTACTCATCTGATTTCAAAAATTCTTTCACCAATTTGTAGCTTAGACTTTCCAAATGAACATAGGTTATATTTTATCAAGGTAGGTACCACGTGAGCGAAGCCACGGGCAAGCAAGCTATTGTATAAAGTTAAACCTGATTTTTTTTTCAATTATCTCTATATAATAATAAAACTGTAACAAGTCGATGTCTGTACATTTGAGGTATTAATGAAAAAATGAATGAAAATCTGTTTTCGAGAATAGAAGTAAAAAAAATGGTTTTTATTTTTAAAAATTAATAAATAAACTGATTGAATGAAATAAATTAGGAAACTAAAACTACTACCTTTTTTGGTGTTCATCTAAGATGCCGAATAAAAGGTTTATCAACATTGGTGAAACCAGAAACAGGAGGACAAAGACACACTGTATTGTTTTACGTAAATATGACTTACATTTTCAGAGCCAGCAGAATTCGTAGACACACCAACAGAGGTTGTCATCGCACTGGGTCGCGCTATCTCCCTCACATGCCAGGCTAAGGGCAACCCAGAGCCGACTATATTCTGGCAGAGGGACTCAGAAGAAATAACTGGTACCTATGTCTATTTGTTATTTAGTAAATAGGTACGACATTACGCGTTGTAGGTATTTTATATCATCCAGAGAAAACAATTTTAATAATTAACGAATCGTTGAGCACTCATAAAGCGTCATCTAGTCCCAAGCTAAGCAATTTAATAGAATAGATCGTCTCATAGTCTCATATTTTCATGGAAGTAACGCTGTTCAAGACGTTACGTGTGGCGCCACCTAGCGGTCAAGGGCGGAACTACGATGACGTCTTAAGATTTAATAAAATACATACTTATTAGGCCTACAATGCTTGTGTTATGGTAACCAGATGACTGATATAGGTCTACATTCAATCATTTTTTGTTGACCCTACATATTTAGAAAACATCCAGCCTCAAGATAGCTTAGATATTTGCAGATCAAACAAATGTTTGTCACGCAGTGGGGATCGTACCGTTTCTGCGTCTCCGGCGGTCTTTCAACCACTGTGCCACAGAGGTTGACAAAAAAAAAAACCATTTTGCCCGCGACGAGAATTGAACGCGTGTCTCAGGCTCCACTGCGCTACAGAACCACGAAGAGTTTTATCTTGATCTCAGTTTTTATACTATTTTCAGAACAAAACGAAACATCAAAATACAAAGTAAACACGAAGTACAACGTCCAAGGGTTCGAAAGTATTCTTACTATAATCGATCTAGCTCCTCAAGACAGCGGCAAGTACACTTGCGTGGCAAAACAAGAACATTCTTTGCCAGATTGCGTGAACACTGAAGAGACTAACGTGACTTTACTAGTTAGCCGTGAGTATTATTTTTGGTAATCCTATTTTGAGTGCAAACTATTTTGGATTGTTAAGTTCTAATTATATTTTTATTGTTGCTGCTAACTAGCTCAACACGTCGTGTGTTCCCTGTTCGTGCCTCATCCTGTAGATAGGTACTTACATAATATATATCTACCTACCTACACACTACAAACTTTATCATCTCTCTTTTTCGTTGAGGGTTTATAGCTTTTTGAAGCGAGACATTTTTCAAAGATAACTTTCTGCCACGCTTTACGATAACAACTGAATTGTTGCAAAATTTGCGGCAATTTGGCGTCGATGGTTCTCTAAATGCTAAATTAGCATGTTATTTTGGTTTTGTTGAAGAAAATTAATGTTTTTTTCAGATGGTCCCATATTTGAGAATGAAAATGACACAAAAGCCGTTTACGGAGAACTTAATGAAATGTAAGTTGATTCGACTAAAAGAACGACACAAATTATAATATAAAACTTATTTATAAGTTTCACAAGTACCTACTTACTTACTTACTTACTAGGTATAAGTACGTCAATTCATTTTTTTGTCTATTAACCAAAAACTAACCAAAAATTAGTGTAAACTAGTTTTTTCTTAATGTACCTACACAATTTCTTCCAGAGTTGACTTAGTTTGCTCAGCCATAGGGCACCCTACACCAACCTACAGATGGTTCAAAGTCCAAGATGACAATGTACTGGCAGAGTTTGACAAAAAACAAATAAAGTATTCCGAAGAAGAGAATTTAGCAATCCTGTCAGTCACAGCCAGTCATACAACCTTTGGTAACACCTACAAGTGCGTGGCAAGTAACGCGGACGGAGACGCGGAGAAATATTTTCAGCTATTTGAACTTGAAAAACCTGAGAAACCTTATAAGGTAACATTTTAAACTTTATTGCTTTTTGTAATTAATTTTAGAAATCACATACTTAGGTATCTAATATTTTCAGGTAAAACTCACGGATTCTACTGATTCCACGGTGGAGCTCAATGTTATGTGGCTTGGAGAAATTGACTTTCCTGTTAAAGGTAAGTACTTACCTAATTCTAGCCTCAAAATAGTATGCTTCGAGAAGTAAGCATTTAACATGTGAGATTACAAGCCCATTGCCGCTATTAGAAAGCTAATAAGTTTCCTTATGATGTTTTCCTTCGTCGTTAGCTCGTGTTACGAGTAATACGCATATACATTTTTTTAACTAAACATTCATTGATGTAGGGTATGGAATCAAAATCACGAGGTTCGAAAGTCGAGGCACTATCCAACCTAAATAGTGGCCGACGGTAAAATATCCTTCCGGGCTTTTTCATGTTATAAATATTTTCCAGGTTTCCAGGTCCAACACCTTAAAGACAAACGAAAGCATAGAGGGTTGGATTGGAAAAAAGCTGATGAAACTTACGTAGACGTAGAAGAGGATTTTAATTCAGAATCGTCAGGTAAATTGCATGAAGGGGTGACTCTTTCTCATGTCAAATTTCACACTTTCAATATTTGTATATAGAAGCGCCAATCCCTGCCTTTTTAAAATCGATATGACGGAGACCTTTAGGCGGCCTAAAAACTCCGTCACTATAGTTGGCCACTTGCTCATACAAACTATTCTTAAAAAAAAAGATAATTTTGCAGTCATCGTCAAAGATTTAGAAGAAGACACCAGTTACTGGGTCCGAGTGAAACCCATCAACAACGCTGGCGAAGGTCCTTGGTCAGATGCTGTGTTTGTTGAAACTACCGTGAAGAGTGAAGAACCTGAGGAAGAAACGGATGCTGAGCCGGTTGCTGCTGAAGTGTCTTCTGATTCGACCTTCTATGGTGTTTTCTTCGCGGGCGGTATTGCTGTGGTCGCGGTTGCGTGTATGTTTATTATGAGGATGGTGTAAAGATAACAATAGCAGATCCTGTTATTCATAATTGTTTTATAAATACTGCAACGCTACCTAAATACTTGAGACCGTATTATCCATCGATAAATTCTTGTCAGATTGGTGTAGACAACGAATAAACGCTTTTAAGTGGTGCAAATCTTTGTCAATATTTTGACGTAGGTATGTTAGTCCTCCTACAGCTCAGGCGCCTTACAACGGATCAACGTCCAATTTTCAAGTTCCAATTAAGTTGGTAAACTATTGCGAATTCAGTATCCGCCAACATAAGCTGACCCGGAAAATTGTCACGAAACTTCGTTTTCGTTGATCCCGAGTTGGTACGGCCTCTGACGACCACTGGCTTGATTGGAAATTCATACCTAGTTATTCTTCAACTGTTAATTTTTGGTAACGATAAATTTTGTTCACAAAATTTAAATAAATAAAAACATTTCTATAAAATTTCGAATTAGTATATACCTACCATTTTCATGATGCTATTTTCTTGTATGTACCAGAGCAATCATTGTAAGCAACTGTTGTTTAGGCCATGCAAGTCATGATGACAGTCAATTTGATTGTATGCAACAGGCAAGAATCTTGCATCGTGTAAATGACACTTTATTTAAAATGTTGTTAGTCAATAAACAATAGAAATTTCCCACTGTTGACTAATTTGGCAAAATAAACACGCAGGTAAGCACCATAGTATGTATTTTTTTCTTTAAATTATGAAATAAAATTGTCAGTTCGTTTTTAAAAAATGTTTTTATTGAGGCAGAAACACCAGTGGTAAAGTAACATAACAATCAATATATACCTGGGCATTACTTTACAAGTTTCAACATATTTACACATTTCTTGAAATAATTTAAGTAATTGAACACTTCGTGTCTTTTAAAATTTATAAAAGACATTTTAACATTGTTATAATCTTTAAATTAACAGGGTTAACGTACAATAGAAACGGCTAAAGACCAGTTTCAATATTCTATCTAGCTGTGGTTAAACTGGCTGCGTAGGTAGGTACTAAACTAACCATGACATTTGCCAATCAATCTACCTACACGCTCTAACTAACGTAAAAGTTATTTGACCGATAATGTACGAAAACAGGGCCTTACTCGGGATCAATGAAAACGAAGTTTCGTGACAATTTTCGGGATCCAATTATGTTGATGAACTATTACGAATTCAGTATCTACCAACATAAGCTGACCCCGAAAACTGTCACGAAAGTTCGTTTTCATTGATCCCGAGTACGGCCTCTTTTTTCACGTGCCTCTAGCGGAAAAATATAAGTAGTACTACAATTATAAAAACCTACAACCAATTCCACTGTAGGTATGCGTGCGTATATAGATTGGCAGGATACTGTAACCATTGTATAATCGTCATTTTACTAAACACAGAAAGTAAAACTACAGATAGGTAGATAGTTTAAACTGGACGTTAACGGTACATAACAGTCGTTTTACCCGCTTATAAAGAATGGATTTAATCATGGAATCTAGATGGACATTATACAACAACACGAATATTATAAAGTGAAACTTACTACAGTTATTATATACTTCAACTACATAAAAAATATATAAACTATATTATAAATACCTAAACTACCATGAATAAACCAATTCTTCATTGGGGCGGGTCTGATCTAATTTTATTAAATTCAATTTATCAAAGAACTTTTCTCGAAGCCTTAATTATAATTGATAAAAAGCTTTTCAAGCTAAAACTTTGCATAAAAACTTAAATTGCTGTAATCACCATAAATGTAAGAGAATTGGGTACAGAAAATTTGCTGTATTTCAAAGAGGTCAAGCTTGACGGATTTATAATATCAGTCTTACATAAAAATGCACGATAGTTTAATCGACCAATTCTGAAACGATTATTTGATAGCAATTGACAGCACATCGTAAGGTGAGTAAAATCGCTGATATTTTTAAAACATAGTCATCATATTGTATTTAAACCCAATAAATAATTTGAAGTATATATTTTACAATAATGACACTCTATACGTTTATAAATCAGTTCCCGATATATACATAATAGGTACCTACTTGCTACTTGTCTAACATTTTTATAAGTATTCAAAATGTTATCAAAAGCACTTTTACAAACACTGAAAAGTTTTAATTCTTAATTATGCAGGATAAAACAATTGAATTAAGCTAATTAAAATTAATCCTTAAATAAATTATTTACATAGTAGCATTAGGTAAAATAGGTATGAAATTATTAGGCACCTAACTTTTAGGACACCCATGTTGAAATGTTATAAATACTTAGGTAACCTAAACAAAAAACAAATCTCAGTAAAATGTAGGATTTCAAATCTAAATAGCAATTAATTTTATGAATCGTATATTTTAGGCATTATTGGGAACAACACTTAATATTAAACAGTTATATTTTTCTTAATTATTATAGATTTATCTATCTACAAAATTATAGAATCAATCATTTTGTATATTCTTTGGAATGTCAAGGGATTTCAGCCCAGTAACTTATAAGTACCTAATTAGATATTTTTGTGAGTTTTTACCGATATTCTTTAAAAATCAATGTAGGTATTCCTAAAATAAACTTAAAATAAACCTAAAATAAATATGACTACTAAAGCAAATACGTTTAGCGCCTTATTATTATTTTATAGCAACACATTCGCATGCTCTAGCAATTTTCACATTAGGAGTTTAAGTTTTCCACTCACATGGAATTTAATTACTTAAAAGTTTTTATTCTTTCCACATAAATATAAACCTTTGTAGCATGTCATTTGGCAAAATGAAAATACATTTTAAGACACGTACGTATTATATCCATTGTAATGGACGATGCGTGTCCAAAAACACTCAGTAGGACTAGGAGTAGGTAAAAAATTCGAGCAATTGAAAAAAGGCCTGCTCCTTGGACGAATAAACACTCGCATCCCAACTTGTTTAAGAAATTTTAAACAATTGGAAAATAATCGAAAGGAGGAATGTTTTAGCTAGTATGTAGGTAGTTATAAAATTATCTACTGATAGTTCTCTAGACTCGAGTATTTGATATAGGTACCTTACGTAGTTTTTGACTACAGGTCGACACATGCCGAATACCTGAAGACGCTCGAATTTCAATTTATCGCCGACTGCAATAATCGTGCACTGGCAGGTAGTGTAAATTTCCCAGAAGTTAACCATAGACAAAAGGGTCCGACTTTATCTGATTAGAATTTTATATGCATACGTGATTCAAGCTAAATTCAAAGTAAAAATAAATCGAATTGAAAATCTAAAACCCAAGATCCAATCCCATACCGAAAACCTCATACACAGAAACATGGCCGATGGTTTTTAAAGAAATCTTACGTAAAATTAAAATAATTTTTACAAATCTTAATCCCTCAGGGTCCTCATAATCTTAACAGAGTGTGAATGCAAAAGCAGTGATGACAAGTAAAAAAGCCGCTGTCATTTTAGCGGCGAAGTTGATCGTTTTCGCGGGCTCGCTGATCTCCAGCCAATCAGAGAAGCCGGCCGCGTTCAGGCTGCGCACGCGCACGTGGTACGCCGTGTTATTGGCCAGCGAGTCCACAATAAATAACGTATCTGTAAATACATACATAAATACAATATTAAGTTTTTTGTAATTATTCTTTTTGAAGTGAATTTTTTACTTTGTCAAAGGTGTCTCGAGGAAACTATAGCAGGAAACTTTTATTAGATAGATTAGATCATTGATTTGGGATAATAGAAGCAGTAGGTAACTTATGCCTCTCACCACTCGACCACTCGCCTGCGGATCGCGTGAACAATTCGCGAAACAGGAGTGGAGACAGATCGCGAACAATATTGTCAAATCTCTGTGAGTGTGGATTGACAGCTTCAAGTACGCGAAGTGTAAATGGGCTATATAATGCCCCATCCAGACTCTCTACGAAGCTACACGAGGAAACGCGAGTGCGAGAGTGAGGACGGTGCCCTCGTGTCCCCTCGTCTTCCCTCGCCTCGCCTGTGGCCTCGGCCAGTGAGGCCAGGGGAGTGTTAGCCATCCACACTGTGGATGGCTAACACTCCTGCCGCCTCCACTTGCCAAGACTCGTGCCGAGAGCCGTAGGAGGCGCCTCGCGAGAGTCTGGATGCGTACTGTGCACTACGTAGCGTGCGCCGAGTTTTGACGTTTACATTTTATTTGTCTGATTGTGGCTCTATAATACTACCTCGATGGTCATAATATAAAATAGTATGCTTGCCTTCAGGATGCCCAATGTAAGTGTCCTTGGAAATTTTCTCGGCGGATTCCCAGTCCGGAGGAAAGTTTTCCTTGTAAGGCACCAATTCAAAAGTGTACCCTGAAAATAACCAGTCAATGAAGTAAAAAGTAAGCTCGTATGTCCAACTCGGGTGACGGAGTTTTTAGGCCGCCTTAAGACCTCCGTCATGGCTTAACGACTTTAAAAGCCATGACCGACAATTCAACATGCCCTCCGAAGCAAGTTTTAGTGCTAAATTGTTGGAACAATTAAAATTATCAATATTATGAATAAAAACGAACCAGACGTCCTTGGCCTCAACGACGTCTCTTAATAATTTTGCATTTTATAAAAAAACGGCGAACGGGAATGTCTTCATTATTTTAACATTAAATGACAATAATATTACAAATAATACAGTAAAGTTATTTCAATGAAATATTGTTTGGTTTTCGCTAAATATTTTTTTGTTTAGAGTGTATCAGCTCAATAACGTTGCGAAATAAAGGGTTAAGTGTGTGCCATAACGCCGAGGAATGAGCGGGAGAGCGAATAATGTTTTTACTCGTGAGTGAGAAGCGCAGAACGATAGACACGCAACATAATTTATAGCGAAAAAACAGGGCTTATTCCACTAATCCCCGTTGACAATCCCCGTTAACGGGGATTAGTGAACTTTTTGTTCATATTTCCCCGTTGACGGCGATGCGAGCTCGTAACGGGGATTAGTGAACTAAAACAGTTCATAAATCCCCATTACGTTAAAAATAAAATACTGAGTGCCTCTTTCACGATCTTCAAGTAAAGTTCCGGGTAGGCTAGTCACCAAGTAAAGTGTCGAGTAACCTCTAGTCGCATTTCACGACGTTCAAGTAACACTACTCGTAAGTAAAACTGGCCAGTAAATTACTTTGAACATCATCTGCACAGTAGCGTATTTACTTGACGAGTAAAATGATTAGACAGTTGGATAGTTGTCATTATTACGGAAACCTAACCTATTTTATTTATTTATATCTTTATGTTTGTTAATTTATATTAATAATGGATTTGATTTGATAGATAGTCAATTAGATGAGCTTGAAGATTATTCAATGCGAATTCCGAGACCACGGGTTTTTAAATTTCGTGTTGATTATTTTACAAACCTAGATGAAACTAACTTTTTTGCTAGATTTCGCCTGACTAAATTTGCGGCGAACAAAGACCATAATTTAATAAAACATAGAATAAAACCTAATTCGCTAAGGTAAGTGCTATTTTTATAAACACGTATAATTTAGTCTATGTAAATACCTAAGGTTATGATGATAGACACGTGTTTATAAATATGTAGGTACTTACCTCTATTATTCATCATTCTCCTGCCCTTATCCCACGCTAAGTGGGGTCGGCACAACATGTTTTCCTCTTCCACTCTCCTCTGTCGCTCGTCAACTCTGAACTCACTCCTCTTACATTCATATCATCTTTCACACAATCTATCCACTTCTTCTTCGGCCTTCCTCTACTTGTATACCCATCCACATTCATACTCATAACTCTTTTGGTAATATGTCTTTCATCCCTGCTCATTACATGACCATACCATGCTAATCTGGCACTCCTCACCTTTTCAACTTACCTCTATTATTACCTACTCTAATTAAGATTGGATTTTGAATTATAATACTCGTAACTTTTACTTGCCAATTAACGTTACTCGTTAAGTAACTAATCAACACTTTACTTGAGGATGGTGAAAGAAGCCCTAACACCCGTATTTATAAACTAGTTACTTGTTGCTAGGTAATTTCTTAGAGAAGTCATCACTTGACAGTATAATTCTTCATTACAAAATCTTATTCTATAGTCGAGTAAAATTACTTCACTTCGAACGCAATAACTGTCAAATCAAGTACAAAATGATAGAATTCTCAATGCTCAATGTAAAGGAAATGGTGACTAGAACTCAGCTAAGAATTCTTATTTTAGACAGTTCTTACTTCAAGCAATTTCTTAACTATAAAATAAAAATCGTTACTTAAGTGATTACTTTTACTAGAGTAATCACTTTGACTTGACTATAAATACAGGGGTAAGACTATTAAGAATCATGTTATCCAGAACAAATTATCAATTATCCAAATTATCAATAGGAAATAAATTACTATTAAGCTGTGATTGTAGGAATTAAGAAATGCGACTACATAAGTATTTATTTTATTTTAAGGTTTCTTAAGTTTTCTTATTGATAGCTCTGTGATTTTAATAAAGAAAAATAAATAATAATTAAAAATCGTTTTTTTTCTGGATAACATGATTCTTAATAGTCTTAGTATTTTATTTTTAACGTAATGGGGATTTATGAACTTATTAGGTAGTTCACTAATCCCCGTTACGAGCTCGCATCGCCGTCAACGGGGAAATATGGACAAAAAGTTCACTAATCCCCGTTAACGGGGATTGTCAACGGGGATTAGTGGAATAAGCCAAAAACAGTTTTTATTTAATTACAAGTTAATTAAACAAGTAATCGAAAAATTCAAAAACCAGAACTAAATGAATACTTCTAGGCTATTTGTCAAAACATAAAACCAACAAAAATAGCGTTCTGTTCCTGAGATAAATAGCAAACTGTGTGAAAAACATGTATTTTTCAAAAATATATATGATCGAGAAAACTTTTACCAATCGTGTTTCTAAAAAACCACAACGCAAGATAAAAGTTCAAAGTTTAATTTCTCCAAACATTATAAGGTGGTATCTTTCACGGATTTTGAGATCTAATACGATTCAAACCACATATTTGCTACCTACGGCCTCTTAAGTGGTTATACCTATTCTAAAATTCAGATCAAGGGATTCATTACCAATGATGATCAGATGTTCAGGGTCTGGCGACACGTCGTCCTGTGCTGTCATGTTGCACTGAGAGCAGGAGACGTTGAAGGTGAGCTCCGTGACATTAGCTACTGCTAACTTGGCCTGCAATATCGCACTTAGATTATAAAGGTGAAAGTTTGTGTGTAAGTGTGAATGTTTGTTACTCCTTCACGCTCAAACGGCTGGACGGATTTGAATGAAATTTGGTACTAGGATAGCTTGTATCTTGAATTAACATATCGCTTTGATATCGGTATTCTCATGGGAACAGAAACTATTCACCGCGGGTAACACCGCTAATATGTAAAACAGCACACTCGTTCGTTCGTATGAGCAAGTGGCCAACTCTTACTCTGGTGACGGAGTTTTTAGGCCGCCTAAAGGCCTCCGTCATGACTTAACATTTAACGTGCCCTCCGAAGCACGGAAGCGCTCAGCTGTTCATGCCAATACAGTAGGTATACACTTATACATACCTACATACATCAAATTACGGCTTTTTCACATAGGATAGGCAGAAACCACGCAGTACTTTTTGTTTATTAGTATTAAACAACACTTCTTACACTTACTTAACTTTATTTCATTTAAAAATTATAATCGGTGCATTAACCGAAAAATCATCTTACTGATAGGTTTGACTTCGGCGTTAGGGGTTTCGTGGCCAAGTGGTAAGGCAGTTCGGCTTAAGGGCGATCGATCTATCTCGGAATCAAAACTTTTAGTAAGATTTTCAGTACCTATAATGTAATAAGTACGTACAAAGTCAGGGGGTTGTGGTTTGGCGCCGATGGAGACGTGGAACACAATAGACTCCTGGCCCTTAGGGTTGGTGGCCGAGCACTTGTACTCCCCGAGGTAGCTGGTGTCATGCATCCTCAGCACCAGAACTGAACTGGAACCGTCTTCTGCTGTTATCACCTGGAATAATAATAATAATAATAATAATAATAAATATCCTGAGACATTTCACACAGCATCATCGAGTCCCAAGCTAAGCAATTTAATGCTTGTGTTATGGTAACCGGATGACTGTTCGTTCGTTAGTTCGTTCGTATGAGCAAGTGGCCAACGCTGGTGACGGAGTTTTTAGGCTGTAATATACACTGTTATACTTACTACTTATATACATTTTTAAATACATACTTAATATAGATAGAAAACACCCAGACCCAGAACAAATATCTGCAGAACATGCAAACATTGGTCTCGTGGCGGGGATCGAACCCGCAACCTCCGCGTCTCAGGCGGGCCTTCGCCCACTGCGCCTCAGGGTCGTCAATTGTTGGTGGTAGGGTATCGAGGACAGTGTCCCAAAGAAAAAAGATACACCACAGCCAATGATCATATTCTCATGTATTGTGGACCTAGAGACAGTAAGCTGTCTCTAAATCCACGATAGGATTCGTCCTTGTAGGTACTTACTGTCTCTGGGTCCACGATAGGATTTCGACACTCCCTACGTACAGTTGTGTATCTGCAAAACACACATTTTACAGGAGAGCGTTTTTAAGATTTGAAAAAGTTGAAATGCCTATAACTGTAGCCCTTTTTGAGATATTGCTGTGAAAATTGGTGAGACGCTCTTACTGTAGATCACGTTTAAGATGGATACTATGTTTTATTTTAATATTTATTGGTTTAGATTTTATTACACGTACATATTTTTACGTGGTGCTTACGATGATGTATGTGGCACATACATACTTTTTCGTCGATGCTTAATAGAACGGCAATATTGTAACTGCCTGTTACACGGATATACTTAGAGAATTTTTCTGTTTAATTGGTACTTACATGGTTTAACGTTAGAAAGTATGATCTAATAATATGTTTTGTACATGTGTTTTGACCCTAATTGACGAATTGTCACTTGCGTAACTAAGCTTATTCTAAGGTAGTTAGTTTTTTGTAGAATATAACAGAACTTAATAATATTCTTATCCATTCCGCGTAGGCCATCCTCCATATTTTTACTGAGATATTAATTATATCTGAAATACAATAAAATAATTGTTTATTTTATTAAAATAACATGAAAAAACAAACGCAGAACTATGTAAGTGCATGGGTCCATACATTTAATTAAATAACTTTCCGATGTAAAGTTATGTAAAGGTAAGTTACCGAATTATGATTTAACATCTTTCCGAAGCATAAATATGTAAGTGCCTACATACACTTTATGATCATACTGAACCCCGATGCATAAATATGTAAGTGCGTAGATACACTTATGATCATACTGAACCCCGATGCATAAATATGTAAGTGGCGTAGATACACTTATGATCATACTGAACCCCGATGCATAAATATGTAAGTGCGTAGATACACTTATGATCATTACTGAACCCCGATGCATAAATATGTAAGTGCGTAGATACACTTATGATCATACTGAACCCCGATGCATAAATATGTAAGTGCGTAGTTACATATATGTACGTAGGTAATACAAAAAATTATGAAAGTAACAAAATTTACTAATAATATCCATAATAGTTAAGGTAACCATGAAGGCAATAAAACACAACTGACTAAAAAAGCCCAATAACTATGATTGGACATCAAAAAGTACAAAACATTGGTAAATAATTAATTATAATTTACTTATCTTAAGGTAGATATATCAGGGTCTGATATATCTATTTTTCTTTTTTTAATAGCGTTAGCTTTCAAGTTGTTTAAGAATGGAAACGTTCACATGTCATAGTTGCGGCAATAAAATATTTACAAATCGCACACGCATTGTACTCGCTGTCCGCGCAAGAACTAAGTAAGTGGCAGTTACCCGCCACCTGGACCTCATTCCCCCCGCGTCAAAGTGTGTATGAGGAAGATAGAACATTGTACGGCGGGCAAATAATAAAGTTAGACAGTTACACGATTGAGAAAAAAGTACTTAGAGTAGACTTTTTTATTTTTTTGTAAGTTATAATGATAGATTGACATGTGTAGATGCCAAAAATGCAATAAACGTATAAGTGTGTATCCGGCAGTTACACAAGTGTACGTAGGGAGTGTCGATTTGTCCTTATACCTACTGTCTCTGTGTCCACGATAGGATTCGTCCTTGTACTTACTGTCTCTGGGTCCACGATAGGATTCTTGTCGTCATCGTAGCTGTTTTCGCGGCGAAACCAACGGTACGTGGGGGGAGGGTTGGCGATTGCACTGCATGTGATGTTTTTACTGAAATAACAAAGATACCTATAAAACAGCTTTAGCAATTTTTTTGGTAAGTAATAATCTTTATGAAGGTCCCAACGATGTTTATAAAGGTCCCAACGAAAAGCTCGGTGAAGTTATAAAGGTCCCAACGACCACTTAACAAGTCAATCCAGGAAAAAAAATTGGTAATATCATATCTAAGAGAGACGAGCTTGACTCCTACTGTCCACAATGGACTACACTAGCTCACAATAGAGAGGAGTGGAGAGAAGGAAGGGAGGCCTTTGCCCTGCAGTGGGATGATACAGGCTCCTAATAATAATAATAATATCTAACATTAGATTGGATTTGGTTAATGTTCAATGCCGGCACCACACATGGGCTTCAACTTGGTTCCAACACTAAAATGGCAATGGCAATGCTCAGTTTGTAGGTTTAATAAAAAAAATATTTACCACTTGGATCTCTGTCTTATAATTAATGTTTTTAAACTATAAGCTTGGAACTACAGACGCTGTGTGGAATACCTAATGATTTTATTTATTTATTAATCGGTCTTAGTGGGTGACTGAACGGTCAAGTGGGTGTTGACTTCTATTATAAATCAATACAAAGAAGTAGTTATTCTTTGTTTGGCATATAAATACTTTTGATGTTATGGTTTCAACGTAAGTCGTTGTTATTGTTGTCCCTTCCAGGTATGCTGAGCGATCATGTTTCAGCGTTATCAGCAGCGAACTCGACGCACGCCATAGTTTGTAAGCTACTTAATTTAAGGTGACTGTATGCGTGAAACTAGCGTAGCCGCCTATTTTATTTTATCACTTACTACTCTACCGTCCGTGGATTCTAGTATTATTAAATTTAAAAAAAACTGAATGTTCCGTTTGTGAAACCTATCATAAGCTTTTTTTTAATACCTCTGTAATTATTTTGTCCAGTTTTTTAGGTTTTAGTACCAGTTTGCCACCAAGTGCAACTTCGCTACTCCTAAACTATTAAAAAAAAAGCTTATGATCGGTTTCACCTTTAACGTCCTTGCTATTAGCGTTAAGACACAGTGAAAAATACTTACGTTTCATTTAAAATGGCGTATATTTCTTCAGTCTTGTATACTTTGCTGGCGTACAGTTCCTGTGTGTGACTGTTGTAAATGTAGGGCTTATCTGAAAAATAAACAACCCAAATTATAATTTTGTTAATAAATATATTTTAAGGCAAGATTATTTCTAGTGGGATTCTATTTTGTCTTATAAATATCATAAGTACTAGATTCGTAGTTTTATTATAGGTACAATTTTTACTCCAATTATTACTTAGTCACCTTTTTACCATACAAATTGCAGTTTGCCAAATCTCCCCTTCATGTTACTATTCTACAATTGCCTTAGAATAGAATTAGTAGAAAATGTATTAGAAATAATAATTGGCATTCGTTATCAAAACCTTACAAATAAAAAAGTAAGTTCGTATGAGAAAGTGGCCAACTCTGGTGACGAAGTTTTTAAGCCGCCTAAAGGCCTCCGTCATGGCTTTACGACTTTAAAAGCTGGGACAAAAAAAATCGGAGGCTCCGAATCACGGAAGCACTCAGCTGAAAATGCCTCTCGAGGTCACCCATCCGAGTTGTGACCGCTCAGAACGTTGCAATAACGTCCTAGCAAGCTTCGCCACGAGCGCTTCAAATGCTCTGCAGTGAATCTCAGTAAAGCCAGTTTTTAGTAATAAAATTTATGAATATTATCACAAAATATACGTCCCTGGTGAATTATTTTTCCGAATGAAATACTGCCAAACTATAAACAATGGCCAACAAATCTGCCGGCCGCATTCAACTTTTCTGTTCTTTTTTAGTATCGATATAATAATGTGCTTTGCAAGTGCTGAGAATTACAAATCAGGTATGGATCAATAATTTACTACACTATAATACCAACAGCTAATACCACCGTATTTGTTTGAACTCGTACTATTTATTTTCTATTCAAACGGATATCACTTAAAAAACTAAGCTATCTAAGCATGTGGTGTTTACCTGTAAGTGGTTGTGCAATAAACATTTTTAGTACCCTAAGTACGTTTATATTATGTAACCCTGTGCAAGGATAATTGTAACAATTGTTGGTAAACCTAAAATAAAAAATAAAAAATAAAATAAACTAGCTGTCAACAGATACTTATCAACAGCTTCTACAAGTCAATTCCTTAGGCACCTAGGTACACGTTTTAAAAAAGAAGTGAAACTTGTAAAAATTAAACAAATCAACATTCAGGTTTAACAAGGAAGTACTTACCTACTAACTACATATTTATAATCTCATGTATGTGCTCAAACCTAAAGCTTTGAGCTCAAACATTGTCGTCATGTTATCTCGGGATCCCCTCAAACTCAGGGTTCAGAGCTGGAAACGGCTGGTCTGATTTCTACCAAACATGGCTAAGAACATTCTCGATCAAGTCAAATAAAAATACTACTTTCAAATCGGTTCATCCATTTGGGAGCTACGATGCCACGAAATACACACCTCAAACTTGTTTATACCTTTTGTCGGGTGCATCCATCGATCTAATATTTATATTATTATTAACTGGATGGTAGGGGGTTAAAAACTTACGTTGTACAGACAGATGGATGGTTTTATCTGTGTAGTGTGAGAGTACTTTCTGTCGGACCTTGCAGACGTAAGTACCCGCGTCCATGTGGGTCAGTTTCTTGATCACCAGAGTGTGGTTCGCCTGAATGTGGTACTTTTCTTCTGCAACAATTATAAATATATGTATAAAGAAAAATCCCCGGGTCGAATCCGCTATGACCCAACCCAACAATTATTTTCAGATCATGCTGCATTTTCAGATTCTATGAAGATGTCTGAGGGTAGCCAATCAGGTATGTCTAAATACATTTTGGTATGTCTAAAGACGCTTTTAGAAAGCTAATTGGTTTCCTATGATGTTTTCTTTCACCGGTTAGATTGTGCCAATGCGCGTACTTACTTATACATTTTTCGAAACGAGGAATCCATTGGAATAACCTTCCGAACGAAAGTCGAGATACCTATTAAATTAAATACGTCCAACACGCACGGCTCACTTATTTATATCGGCGGATTTTTATGGGAAATCAAACACATTGATGGATTTGTTTAAAATGTTATAGATAAGTTCTATACTTACTGTCTAATGGTAATGGAGCATTGTCTTTGTACCACACGACAGTGGGTTCTGGGATACCATTGGCTTTGCAATTGAACCTGATGGATTTTCCTTCTTCACCTTCCATAGACACGTTCCGGTTTGAGATGTTCACTTTTTCTGGAAAAAGAAAACCTACATGTTAATATTTAAAAAGCAACGTAAACGCGATGTTTAAAAATATACAGGAGGTAAAAAGACGACTTCAAAAAACGAAACGGGGTGGTACAGCACACCAAAAGCCATCTAAAAAAAATCTGAATCTAAAACGGGACTCTGTCTAATCTATTTGTGTAATCTGTTTAAGTAATAGTTTCTACGAAGACAACTAATCTATTTGTGTAATCTGTTTATAGTTTCTACGAAGACAAAACTATTACCTTCTTTGTTATTTGGTAAGTTCATACAATATTTTGTACACAACATGATAATTATAAAAGTCGTTTGTATGAGCAAGTAGCCAACTCTGGTGATAACATTTAATTTTAAGCTTGATAACATTCCGAGAAACCTTAATTATAATGAGTGGGTTGTTGTATAATCGCCACAAAGTAAACAGATGAATGAACAACAGTAACTTTTAGTTCAACTTTCTATAATGTGCGTAGTTTTGTTTTATTTAGATTTTATTTTATTAGCCTTCTATAATCTTAAGTAAGTTCGTATGAGCCAATGGCAAACTCTAGTGACGGAGTTTTTAGGACGCGTAAAGGCCACCGTCATGTGGCTCAATGACTAGAACTACGATTAACCAAGGACGATTGTGGTCCTATTATTTAATTTTTAAGATCAGTGTTGACCAAAGCGTTGATAAGAAAGAAAGAAAGAAAAATCATTTCTTCTTGTAGGACCTCAAGGATCACTTTACATGCTAGGTGATTCTAATGCCTGTACTGATACGAAGGATGAAGAGTCAAATCCCCGCTGTGAATCTTT
Source organism: Xanthorhoe designata (assembly GCA_963582015.1). Classification (NCBI taxonomy): domain Eukaryota; kingdom Metazoa; phylum Arthropoda; class Insecta; order Lepidoptera; family Geometridae; genus Xanthorhoe; species Xanthorhoe designata. Next base: position 11,765,554 of record OY757039.1, read on the forward strand.
AGAAAATGTGCATTTTGAACTAAATATAAAAAAAACACAAAATTAGTTTACGATGTTTACCGTCGTCCACACTAATTTACAAATCCCATCCCAGTCGAAACGTTCGTAAAATATAATAGGTAAATGGTAATAGCGATAAAAACCCTTAGGTCAATAATGTTTATCATGATTCATGACGTCATGTGTTTATATAGACAAAATGATCTTATTTGAGTACCTAGTTCAAATAAGAATCGGATGCATTTCGAAGGCGCTCTCTACCTCTACGTGCCTAGTACCTACTGCAATAATTATACCTTGTGGGTATTACCCGAAAACGAATTCTTGATGTTGCCATCTATTAATCTTTCTCGCCAAATGTAGCGGCATTAAATATTTTTGTAATTAATATTTTCAAAGGTTTATTGAGTAAGGTATACATTATTCATTTGAGATGATGATGCAAAAATAAACGATTATCTATTTTTACCCATCCTGCTAATAATTTTATCATATTATTGGTACGAATGAATAATTGGATGTTTGTTAAGTACTCTTTTGCGTAAAAAACTACTAAACGGATTGGACTAAAACGTAGAATTTAACATAGTGTAGGGCCTGGTATAGCACATCACATGGGTTTTGATCAGACAGGTATCTAGCACGCGAGCGAAGCCGCGGGCAAGTAAGCTAGTAAGAAAATCGTCACGCCTAAGTCTTTCTTGTCATTTAGTTTCATTTAAAAACTTTGAACTTCCTACCGTGACGCCTTAGTAAAAAAAACGAATTCTCAAAATTAGTCATCATTCCTCAATAGGCATTAGCCGTTTTTGCGTTTTAGAGGCAATCCTCTAAAACAAAAAACGGCTTGATCGATTTGAATATACGTTATGTTTTCTCTTGAATTCGATGAATTTACAATTTATTAGTTTCATTCAAGACCATAGCGCTCGTTGCTAAAATGAGCATGGTTATAAAGTCTATATTGCCTTTGGGATTGAACTTACAATAAGAATTCTGGTAACCAAAATGCATAATCGGTAGAGGTAACACTGCGTGACGTCCGACGTCATTTTTAAAGTCGTTAGCAAGCTCATAAAAAGGTAGGCAAGGAGCAGTACAAGTGCAGTTGTGTTCATAGACACGTTGAAGCCGATCAACTAGATATTATCTGGAAATTTTAGTATTTTTCAAGGTAAGTGTAAATAATTACATATATATTGTAGGTACCTAACTAAATAATCAGCGTTTTTTTTGTTAACTGGGACAGTATTCGAAAATTCTAAATTATAGAAGTTTCGACAGGGACTCGATTTTTAGCCCGTGGTCTCCCACGGCTGGGCAAAGGCCTCCCCTTGGTCTCTCCACTCATTACGGTCCTGTGACATTTGGACCCACGCTGTGTTAAAGGCAGCTAGTTCGTCGCGCCACCTCTTTCTAGGTCTGCCGCGACGCCGTCTCGCTGTCTCAGGGCTCCACTGAGTGTTAATCTTAGCCCACAGCTCGTCCGCATCTTCGAGAGTGCTGGTAAAAAGTTTTGGTGACAACGGATCACCTTGCTTAACACCACTTTCTATTTTAAAAATGGGACCCTGTGTTTGCATCTTTATTGCTGCTGTACTGTTTATATAGATATTACGTATAAGATTGATGTATGTGGGCTCTATGTTTTGTTTGGAGAGAGATGTACTTATTTCTGAGTGTTTTACGGAGTCGAATGCCTTTGCATAGTCGACAAACGCAAGATAAAGAAGTGGGATATCGAACTCAGAGTGCTTTTCTATCACCTGGTTTAAGGCGTGAAGATGGTCAGTTTATATAAAAATATATGATAAAACAAGTTAAAAAATAATTATACTTATTACAAAAATATTACTTAAAACATCGGGATATAAAAAAGGTACTTACGTAACAACGTACCTTTTTTATGTTCCGACGTTTCGGCTATTGGTACATAATTAACCTACCTACTTAATTACAAGATTGGGTGACATTTTGAGTCCTTAACTAAGCTACTTTTTCTTTTGTAGCTACAAACATTTAATGTTAGCCAATCGTTGCTTTATTTTGAAGAAAAAAATAATTGCGTTATTAGATTTTTTACTCACGGTTAAATAGCCAATGGGGTAGCCAAAAAAAATACATTTTACATAACTTTCGATTTGATCTTACCAAATAATTATAACAAAAACCATTCCCATATATTTTCTAAGCGTGGATGAAAAGTCAATGGTCAATGTGTGGGGCTGACTAAGCCGCAGGTTTGTTGCTCGTATTAATGCGCATATAGGTACTACATCTGTAATCCCAGGATATTCGTAAACTCAATACAAGTAGATATTCAATTCATCTGTTTGTTTACTTTCAACGATCATTCCATCTAACTAGCAACCTAAGCGCTCACGGCGAAGACAAAGCAAGTGGCATTATCAGCTGAGCGCTTTCGTGCTTCGGAGGGTACGTTTTACATTGTCGGTCCTGGCTTTTAAAGTCGTTAAGCCATGACGGAGACTTAAAAACTCCGTCACCTGAGTTGGCCACTTGCTGATACGAACGAACGAACGAACGAACGAGCAACCAAAGCACATTCTTAATCAGTCTTGGTACAACATAGGTAGGTACCTATATAATAGGTATTGATATTATTTCATTGTTGTATTATATTGTAGCGTTTATTTTATTTGATCAGTGATTTCTCTTTGAATATTTACGCGATGCTGTGAGTAAGAAGTTTTTTATATTTTCAGAGAAGTGAAAACTCTGTAATGGACACCATTCCTGCCTTGGCGATATTAAGAAGCCAGTTTGAAGACCTGATTAAAGGAGTTCAAAAACTTAACAGCACACAAGACGAATTACTGGCTACTGTTAACAGTATTTCTGACAAACTTGAGGGTGTGGAAGCTAATAAAGGCATACACCCACTAGCATTGGACCACGTGAGCACTGAAGCACAAATGTCTGCGACAAGTGACTCTCCAAAGCAAACATTTCGCCCGCATGGTTACGTTACCTGGAGTAATAAACACGATGTAATCAAAACTCAAAAATGGGTCGAAGTCACAAATTTCAAACGTTATTGTGATTACATAAAAAATTGTCGAAGAATTGGTGAAAAATTTGATGATTCTTCTTACTCGCATGTTGTCAATGAAGTTAAGCGATTCCCTCAGGTAAGTAGGCTATTACTTTTCAGGGTTTGGAAGTCAAAAAAGAACCCTTATAGTTACGCCGTTTCCTCCGTCTGTCCGTCCGTCCGTCTGCGGGTATGTTCAAAGACTAATATGTAATGAATGAATAATTATTAATAATGATACAAGAATACTTATATTTGACAAGGAGGAGGTAGGTACCTATAATATTGATGACGCCGACAAAGTGGTAGAATAAAATCAAAAAGAAAATATTTTTCAGTTGAAAGTACCTAATTTAAATATCTTGGGATAAAATTGATGTTTTAAAGTTTCAAGGCTATCTGGTGCTGCCATCTACTTTAAACCCCCGTTTTGGGCATAGCCTTTGTCTGTCTACTTGGTATTCATCGTCTTTGGTAAAACTACTTTTCTACTAGAAAGAAAAGTAGTTTTTTTAGAAGTAGGTATCTGCTAGACTAAAAAAAATATATTTTTTACCAAGTTTCCGAGTGGAAATATTTTCAGTTACAGATTCTAGAACTAAACCTGCATCTCCTATCCTAGTATTTTTTTTAAATGGGGTGGGGCACTCACTTTTTGTAGTAGATAATTTGATATGGATATGCCGCTTTTCTTTAGGTAAGAGCACAGATAAAATAATACTAGGTAAGAGTCAAGTGTCCTTCTGCCAGCGTAACCATTGTACCTATTTGAAAAATTGAAATAACTGTTTTTAAACAATTACAACTAGGGAACCCTACATTGAGCATGTCCCGACACGCACTTGGTCAGTTTTGTGCGGTATCCAATTATTACCTATATTAAATGTATTTTTTTCAGGGTTTTCTATTTATGGATGTGAGCAACCCACGAGTGGCCACCGAAATATTGTGTGCCACTTACAAAATTTTTGATGAAATTGATGCTGAGCTGGATGTTCTGAATTCTTTGAAGACCAATATGCATACGCGTAGCAGTTTTGAACAAAAGTATGGACTTGTATGGATCAAACCTCCGAAAAACTGAAAATCAGTTGAGTTACGCGCTATCGATCAAAGTGATCAGATCACTTTTACTTCAATCTAACCATACTGTATAAGTGTTTATTCTGATTGTCTGAATGAACAAGTGACATTTTGGGCATACCTTTTAAAAACAATTAGTTTTTAGTCAACTACTCAAGAAAAATGATATTTTTCCAGGCAAGCTAGGTGCTAAAAGTTCAAAATGATTCACTGTTTGGGTTTTATTTGGTTTTACCTTTTTACACTGGTTTAACTTTTTAAAACTTTAAGTAAAGTTAACACTCATTCGTGGCAGCCTCATTTAGCCTAAATGTATCTTGTCTTACTTACATTTTCAAAATTAGTAGTAAGTTAGTAAGTAGTTAAAACTTTTGACTATTGTTTTGTATGAATTTGTCAAACATGGAGATTAGGCTCTAATATGTAATGTAACTTTATGGCTAAATAAATAACTTTTATCTATACTTGTCTACTTTTTAACCGCCTTCAAAAAAGAGGAAGTTCTTAGTTCTACTGTATGTAGGTAGGTAGGTACTATATTTTGTTTATGTATGGTCATTTTTTTATTTTTATTTTATGTAAGTAGGTAGGTACCTAGGTAGTACACAAGTTCACAGATTATTTCGTTTAGTGGACTGATTTTGAAAATTATTTATTGTTTGAAAGAGTATAATCCGAGGTGGTATACTCCGAGGTGGTATCATTAAATAATTTTGAGGATCTGATGAGTATCTTTGGAGTAAGAACAAAAGTGCATCTCGAGAGTGTAGGAAATTGTCTTCTTACGAAGTGTGCGTTATAATCATTATAATACGCAAAAGTTGGTATGAATGTATAGTTGGATATTTGTTACTCTTTAACGTGAAAAACTACTGAACGGATTTGACTAAAACGTGGAATTTAACATTTACGACACACATTGGCTACTTTTTATTCAGACAGGTACCACGCGAGCGAAGCCGCGGGCGAGTAAGCTAGTATAAATACTTACCAAGTGTAAAATAAAACACTCTCGCGTAATTAAAATCGGGGAGTGGTATCACTGTAGGTATGGCGTTAAAGTAGGTAGTAAGCTGACAATAAGGTAGGCCTGAACGAGCAGTTGTGTTCTCAGACACGTCAAAGCTGGTCCACTAGATTATTATCTTTATATTTGAGTATTTTTCTTGAAACAAGGTTAGTGTAAATATTTACTTATGTACTTGTTTACTTTATTTTAATCAGTGATTGTTTTAACTAGGAAAAATCAGTTTTCATAACCGACAATTTCAATTCGTTTTCATAGTTCGATCTTCATAACCGACTTCAAAAAAGGGGGAAGTTTTATAATCGCTGTTGTGTTTTTATTGTTTTTATGTAGGTACCTATGTTCACCGATTAATCCGTCTAGGTATATTTGACCGATTTTGAAAGTTATTTCAATCACCGCTACACTACAGCTCGCGCGCCAGATACGCATTATGTGCACAAATGGGTCACGTTCAACCCTCGTATAGGTCGCGTCACGTAAAAAGAGCGCTGGCTGTCAAACTGCGCAGTGGTCGATGATTGGTGAAGAGGCAGCGCGGCGCACTTCATACCATTGATTTAGCGAGTGCTATTGGTTCGTCAGCGAGTGAACACAGACGCAAACATACCCCTGCTACTTCCCCTCAGCGCTCTTTTTACGTGGCGCGACCTATATAACAATCTACTAATCACGGTTAATTCCATCGTAGTAAATTTAATTACCCGTAGTTAATTACCCACAGTACCTTAATTAATGCAATCTTGCACTGTAGTGCCTAGGACATTGTTGAGTGGGATGGAAAGGTAGGCTTGCCAAGCACCTAGGTACCTAAACCATTCTCTCACTGCTCAGCTAAGTCAGTCGTTCATATCAAAGAAAGTAAATGGTCAACACGGCGTGTGAGTGTGAGGCTCACTAAGCCGCGGGGTTTCCACATGATTATTTATTTATTTATTTTTTCAAAAAAGTTTGTAATTTTACAGGTACTTAACCTAAGACATTACAACATGATGACATGATAAAATGATACATGATGTTTTCTTCCACCGTTTAGAGCTCGTGTTAGTGCGCAATGTAGGTTAATTATGCAGGTAATCTGAGGACATTCGTAAATTCAATATAAGTTTTAATTTATCTCTAATTTAACAGTTTTTTACTATTTTATTTTTGGTAGAAATTTTTTGTTATTGTCGTGTTTATGAATATTGTGTATTGTACTTATTTGTTACCCATGTTAATTTATTTTTATTTTTGATATATGTGTCCTAGCTATTACCTACTCCTTACAATAATAATTATTCTGATAAGTAATATCTAAGTGTATATTATCTATAAACAAATAAATAAATAAATCTCATTGTCTAGGTAGGGAGTCGCGTTGGAGTAGAATAGAATCCCCGTATAGGTTACAGGCAGTAGAATCCTCTAGTTTAGATCCCCTAGGACGTGACATGTCAAAGTGGTCTATAAACGATCGTAGGTACCTACTGATTAAATACATTTTGTTATAAATAAAATAAATTTATTTTGAGTTTGGTAGGTACTTTCAACAATCATCCCATCTAACGACCTCTGTGGCACAGTAAGCGAAGGCTCGCCTGAGACGCAGAGGTTGCGGGTTCGATTCCTGCCGCGGCAGAAAATAAATGTTTGCATGATCTGCAAATATTTGTCTCGAGTCTGGGTGTTTTCTATGTACAATATGTATGTATTAAAAAAAAAAAACTGTTTAAGTAGTATAACAGTCATATCTGGTAACCATAACACACGCATTCAATTGCTTAGCTTGGGACTAGATGACGCTGTGTGGAATGTCCAAGGATATTTATAAATATTTAAAATAAATAAGTATTTTATTTATTATCTTACTAGCAACCTAATCACATTCTTAACCAGTGGGTAAATACACATACTAATGAATAGCTATTGACATTATTTCACTATTGTACGTTTATTTGATTTGATCTGTTTTTTTTTATCTAAGGTAGTTGTATGCGTCAAACTAGCGCCGCCACCTATTTTATTATTACGTTGAACAAAGGAATTTAACTATTACAGTGGTATTAAAAAAAACCGTCACCAGAGTTGCCCACTTGCTCATACGAACTTACTTACTTTATTAAAAAAAAGGTTATGATAGGCATTGTTCAACGTAATAATAAAATGAAATAGGCGGCGGAGCTAGTTTCACGCATAAAGTGTGTGTCGCAGTGGGCAAAGGCCCGCCTGAGACGCGGAGGTTGCGGCTTAGATCCCCGCCACGGTACAAATGTTTGTATCTTCTACAGATATTTGTTCCGGGTCTGGATGTTTTTCTATCTATAGTATGTATGTATTTACAAAAAAAAATGTATATACGTAGTATATCAGTCATCTGGTTACCATAACGTTGCTTAGCTTGGGACTAGATGACGCCGAGTGGAATGTCCAAGGATATTTAAGAAGTTTTTTATATTTTCAGATTGAAAAACTTAGTCATGGCCACCAATACTGACTTGGCGACATCAAGTAGCCAGCCTGGCGACCTGATTAAAGAAATACAACAATTAGTAACTGCTGTTAACAGACTGTCTGATAAACTTGAGGGTATGGAAGCAAAAAAAGGCATACAACCACCAGCATTGGATCTTCAAGCAAACCAAACATTTTACCTGCATAGCTACATTAATTGGGAAGAGAAACATGATGACATCAAAGCTCAAAGATGGGTCGATGTAACGAAATTGAAACGTTATTGTGCTAGCATGAGATTTTCTCAAAAACATGGCAAAAAATTTTATGATGCTTCTTATGTGCATGATGTCAATGAAGTTAAACGATTCCCTCAGGTAGGTATGAGGTACCTAATAGGCTAATACTTTTTGTTTTCATAATTATTAGAGGTCTCTTTAATTTCTAGATGGGTGCCGTTGCTATAGGCATGATGAAAATAATCAAAAATTACCTAGGTATTAAAAAAATATTTATCTAATTAAATACGATTCATGGATTCTGAAAAACGTACCTATTTATTTTTATAATAAGAGCAAGATCAATAATTTAATTTGATAGAATAGAATTAGATATTACAGCATTCCACCATGTTTTGTAAAACAGAAATCAGAGCGTAAGACGTCACTCCTAAGTAAAATCACTTTCTTGTCATTTAGTTTCCTTAGAAAAATTTAAACTTCCTAACTGGACGTGACGTCACGCCTTAGTAAAAAGGCGAAATGACACTTGCGAGCGTTTTGGCGTAAAACACAAAATATGTTTTGAAAACTAAATTTTGGGCTAACACATGTTTCTTTTCGATAAAAAAGGTTTTTTTTTATAAAAAAGAGACCGATAAGAACATTTAGAATCAAATGGTTTTTCAAAATTAGTCATCATGCCTATTATAAAATGTTTTTTTTCCAGGGTTTACTATTTATAGATGTTTCCGATAAATCTATTGCTTTTAAATTGTTAAATATCATTGAAAGAGAAGAGTATAATGATGTCGAAAAGTGGTCGAATTTTCTGCAATCTTACCAGAGCTATATGCAGACGAATAGAAGCTTTGAACAAGCTAGAAGCCTTACATGGGTCTCAGCCTCCAGAGAATGAAAATCAGTCGAGCTATCAATCAAGAAGCATACTGATCACTTTTACTTCAGTTTATATATACCTAAGAGTTTATTCTGATCAATATCATAGCCGAGAATAATGATGACGGAAGGAACAAGCGATATTTTAAACCTACTTTTAAAACAATGTCTTTATATCTCTATAAATATAATATTAGGTACCTACTATACCCTGGATGCCTGGATGTTAATCATATTTTATCTTTTTAAAATTAGTAGTTAGTATATTTTCAAAATTAGTAGTTATAACTTTTGATCATGGCTTGGCATGAATTTATCAAACATAAAGATTAGGTAAGCTCTGTTTTGTCTAGGTAAATTTCATTTTTATAAAACGTGTCGAAATTTTTATTGTTTCTGCTAATCTGATAAATAATCAAGCTCATCATTATTTTCCGTGTGATATTAGAGTTTTAATTATAGGTAATCGTTTTCTAATAAAAATATATTTTTGCAATTGTGTTTTTACTTTATTATTAGTAGCAATTCGGAGTGTCGCAAAAGCTAAACTAAACTAACTAAAATTATTGCCATCCTTTTTATTCCTATCGCTATGAAAGGGACGGCAACATTTTTAGTTAGTTAAGTTTAGCTTTTGTGATACTCCGAATTGCCACTAGTACCTATCTACCTAGACTAGCTGTGCCCTGAAGTAATTATGTTAGTAGTACCAAAGACGATTAATATCTAGAAGACAGACAAAGGCCATACACAAAATCGTAACCCTGACCAGATAGCCTGGAAACTTTAAAACATCAATTTTATCCAAGAAATTTTAATACTTAGTTGTAGGTAGGTAGCAACAATATTCAATTATAAAATATTTTAGGTAATTTTAACTAAAAAGTAATTAAAATTTCTTGGATAAAATTGATGTTTTAAAGTTTCCAGGCTATCTGGTACCTACTGCGGGATCAGGGTTACAATTTTGTGTTTGGCCTTTGTCTGTCTAGTACCAAAGACATTGGTAGTACTTACCACTAATCTTATAGAAATGATAATTTTTATAAAGAATCATCTACAGAACCGAAAACCAGATTCTATAATTTTTAAAACTTTATAGTTCTTGTTGTAGCCCCCAGAACTAAAATAACCAGGAAATCCCGGTTCCAATGTCCTATTTACAATGTTCTTAAAATAAATTATTATTAGGTACCTACTAATATAAAATATAAAAAATATTTATTTATTTATTTTATTTATTTTTACATCTTAGGAAAACAAACAGTCATAAAAAAACTTATTAAATAACTAATTAAAATACTAAAGACCATATAGAAGTTTAGTTTTCTAAACTACCCTCAATAGTTTATTTAGGTATTGAGTAAGTTAAGTTATTAGTTTTATGAGCCGTGTTGGTCAAGTGGATTAGTACCTACCTCGACTTTCGATCCGAAGGTCGTGGGTTCGAATCCGGCCGTGCATCAATGAACTTTTCGCATCGAAAAATTTATATGCGCTTTAACACGAGCTTATAACGGTGAAGGAAAACATCGTGAGGAAACTAGTTAGCTCTCTAATAGCGTCGATGGGCTTGCAACCTGTCACGTATGGAAAGTTAGCTTCTGCAAAAAGTGGGTATGTACCACAGATAAAAGAATACTAGGTATGTACACTGACGGTTTGAAAATGTTCGTCACCTTAGAGTCGGTTTTCGCTTGCACCAGGTTGCAAGAATCAATTGTTATTGTACCAAAATATTACCAGTGACGTTCCTTTTTCAAGTTTCAAAAGGGATTATGTGCTGGTGCTCGTTGAACGAATCAAGTTGAAAACCGGCGAACATTTTCAAACCGTCACTGTAGACCAAATATTATGTATGTATTTGGACATACCTCTGACTACCCCCTTAGACATCTTCAAAAAGATCTAAAAATTGCCTAATGATCTGAAAGAAATGTCTACCGCTCCCGGGATACCAGTCGTGATCATTATTTCATTTCATTTCAAGTTATTATTTTTGTTACAAAACGTTACTGTAAGAAGCAAATTTACGCTAAAAGGCACACAAACGTTATACTTAGCTGTAGTTTTCTCTGTAAGTGAATTTTGTAATTCTTTTTGAGAAATACCTACATAACCTTAAACCTTAGGTATAAAAAACTCAAAATTAGTTTACGACGTCGTCCACACAAAACAAATCCCATACAGAAATAAGAGTTTATTGATAAAATATTAGGTATATTAGTGGCAATTCGGAGTAAGTAGTGGCAATTCTGAGTGTCGCAAAAGCTAAACTAAGCTAACTAAAATTGTTGCCGTCCCTTTCATAGCGATGGGAATAAAAAGGATGGCATTAATTTTAGTTAGTTTAGTTTAGCTTTTGCAACACTCCGAATTGCCACTATTGAACTACATAGGTACCTACTTACTTAAATAATATCATTTGTCATTGAATAAGAATCGGATGCATTTTGAAGGCGCTCTCGTTTATGTTATGTAGGTAGGTACCTCTATACGTGCCTAGTCAAGTACTGCATTATTTTATACCTTGTGGGTACTACCCGAAAACTAATTCTTGATGTTGCCATATTTTATTAATCTTTCTCGCTAAATGTAGCGGCATTAAATATTTTTGTAAGTAATTAATATTTTTAAAGGTTTATTGAGTAAGTATACATTATTCATTTGATGATGATGATGCAAAAATAAACGATATCTATTTTTACCCATCCTGCTAATATATTTTATCATTATTATTGGTAAGAATGAATAGTTGAATGTTTGTTACTCTTTCACGTAAAAAACTACCTACTAAACGGATTGGACTAAAACGTAGAATATAACATAGGCCTGGTATAACACATGGGTTTTGTTCAGACAGCACGCGAGCGAAGCCGCCTTTGGGATGATTGATTGAACTTACAATAAGAATTCTGGTAACCAAAATGCATAACAGGTAGAGGTAACACTGCGTGACGTCCGACGTCATTAGTCAGATAGTCGTTAGCTAGCTCATAAAAAGATAGACAAGGAGCAGTTTAAGTGCATTTGTGTTCGAGTCGAGTCGTTCAGTTCAAGTCGAAGCCGATCAACTATCTGGATAATAATATTTTAATTATTATATATATTATCTGGAAATTTTAGTATTTTTCTTGGAACAAGGTAAGTGTAAATAATTACATATGTAGGTACCTAACTAAATAATCAGAGTAATTTTTTGTTAACTGGGATAGTACTTATGCAAAAATTCTAAATTAAGTATAGAAGATTCGACAGGGACTCGATTTTTTTAACCGACTATAAGAAATGAGGAGCTTGATGTACCACTGTATGTTTTTTTAATGTAAGTAGGTAGGTACTTATTATGTTGACCGATTATTCCGTCAATAGTTGGCCGGGTTTGAAAATTATTTTCTTGTTTGAAAACATAAGTAGGTATACTCCTTAACTCCCGGTTCCTATAATTAATCTGAAGGCCAACTTTTGGGCAATCAATTGTTTTGTTTGACAAGTCATAGTTTGTTCACATAATAATTTATAATTACATATTGAATTTATTTTGTTAATGTGTGACACCTATGATAATAGATGCATTCTATTCTATTCTATTCTATTCTATATCCAACGTACGGATGACCGTAGGTCGGTCGTCATAGCAACGTTGCAAAATGTATGACACTTTTTGACAGATCTGTCAAAAAGTGTCATACATTTTGTGTTATAAGTACAAACAACGTTGCTATGACGACCGACCTAGTCATCCGTACGTTCGCTATAAGAATCGGGCATAGTGGTCTCATTCAAATAATTGGATTTTCGGAGTTAGGTATGTTTAGAAATGCTTCCACGAGAGTGCAGGAAATTGCTCTTTAATATACTTACCTACAAATATATATAAAACAAGTTACCTACAATTTAAAAAAATATATTATACTACGAGTATTATAAAAATATTAAGTAGGTAGGTACCTATTACCTACCTACTTAATATCGGGATATAAAAAAGGTAGGTATAAGTTTCGGCTATGTTACATAATATTATTATACAGGTGGGGTGACATTTTGAGCCCTTAAGAGTAGCTAAGCTACCTTTTTTTTTGTAGTTAGAAACATTAGATGTTAATCAATCGTTGCTTTATTTTGAAGAAAAAGTTTTATGCTCGTATTAATGCGCATTACATCTGTAATCCCAGGACATTCGTAAATTCAATACAAGTAGATATTCAATTCATCTGTTTGTTTACTTTCAACGATCATTTCATCTAACTAGCAACCGTGGCGCACGTGGCGAAGCTTGCTATGACAAAGCAAGTGGCATTATCAGCTGAGCGCTTCCGTGCTTCGGTGGGCACGTTAAATTGTCGGTCCTGGCTTTAAAAGTCGTTAAGCCATGACGGAGACTTAAAAACTCCGTCACCTGAGTTGGCCACTTGCTCATACGAACGAACGAGCAACCAAAGCACATTCTTTATCAGTATTGGTACAACATAGTTAGGTAAGTAGGTATTGATATTATGTCATTATTTAAATTAATAATTTCGTCAAGGGGTACGGTAGACTCGATTGAAACCATAACAGAATAATAAAACATTGATTTCGAATCGACAACATATATCCGCAAAATTCGGATTGTCGAGTATTTTGTTAAATTCTAATGATTCAGACAAATCGCCGTCGCCATTGAACACTGGACACTCGAGCAAACGTCACTGACAAGTGACACCGGATGACATTGACATCTTGAGTAGGTAGACGTCGCGCGCCCAATGAGAATAAAATCACTATCGCGCTTAGAGAAATAAATAAATAGAGCGCTGTATATTCCTTTCTCAGTCACACAAAAACAAAGAAGTATAATATATACAACATTATTGTGAGTAAGAGAGGCAAAGCATCAGATCTTTTGTCCCTCATCGTGTGTCGTTTTTTTGTATGGCCAGAAACTTGATGCGCCGAATTTTGTACTACGAAACTATGGATTTACTGCATTTTTGTCCCTCTCGGCCGCGCCATTCATTTTTAAAGTGTCCATTGGCTTTTTGACGGGAATTTGAGAAGTCATGTTGTCTTTTTGTTTTATTTTCCGAAACTTGTGTTTTAGCGAATGTTTATGAGTAATAATGGTAGATTATTAACCGTTGAGTGTTCGTGAACGTACTGTGTGCAAGTGTGCATAAGTGTGAGCAAGTGAAACCAAGCTGGATAATTATCATTGCATTTCGAGTTCTCTCAAGAAGTCCGTGTAATGCTTCAGTAAAGAACCCACATCTTTACTGACGCTGACTATGACATGACTTTGACTTGACTTTGCTAACTTGAATTACCTATAATGAAATGGTAGTGGCTAAATGCGTGGCAAAGGTCGGCGAAGCCAAATAAAGAAGAAGAAGAAGACTCTTTGATTGTGTAAACGTTGAATACCATAAACATTAGGCGAATAAAAAAATATATTTTTCAGTCGTTTCGCAAAGCTATTGTTTTGGTCATTTTTATAGAATGCGATATATATTTTTTTTAAACCTGAGATTGGCCGAATGCCAAAGGAGAGAGATTTTTGATGCCTTGCTTACCTATAATATTCCTTTCCTTGAGAACCGATGACTACAGAAACATATACCTATATATTACACATTATAAAAGTACACGGGAAATTACTCACGTAAAATTATCGTCGATTTAGATACCGACAATGTTTCGATTCTTCCGGAGAATCTTCATCTGGGTATGAGTGTGGTCACTCCTCGCGGTCGCGTCTCACACTGCGTGCGAAGTATCGCTCGGCGCGGGACGAAGGTCGCGGAGGAGGAGGCGGGGGGGCGCGCGCTGTTGTTGGTGCTGGCGTCGGCGTCGGCGTCGTCCGGGGAATCAGTGCTGGGTCTTCATCCTCACTTGTCCTTTCTTCAGTGTCTCGGATATTCAGACACGCAACACTGATTGTATCTCTACCAGGCTCCAATGCACTATTATAATTGTTAGTTCCGTGGAGACAAGGTTTCCAGGCCGGAGCTAATGCCCAACCTCTGTCTCGGTTAAAATTCGGAACTCGACTTATTTCGATTGCTTCTCGAATCTTACGCGGAACAAAGAACTTCTCTCGCGAAAGAACCTGAGCTTTATCAAAACGAATATAATGTGCAGAACCTAACGTCAATGCGTGCTCTGCAATAGCTGACTTTTCTATGTCAGCATTTTTCATTGCACGAATATGTTCCGCAAGCCTGGTAGAGATATTCCTCTTCGTTTCACCCACGTATGAAGTACCACAATCACACGGAATTTTGTAGACGCCTGGTACACTTAGATGGTCTCTATCCTTCGGAGAGCGTATAAAATGTCTAAGTTGAGAGAGGGGCCGGAATATTGTCTTGATGCAATATTTTCGTCGTAACAAGTGTCCAATTTTATCCGTCACCCCTTTCACAAATGGTAGATACGCTACAGCTCTCTCCGCTGAATATATACGTTTTCTTGAAGATGAATTTGCTATGCGAAAACTTTGCTTCCATCTATAACCATTTCCTTCTAATACACCTCTTACATGTGCTAACTCTGCATCTATATATTGAGGGTCGCATAATCTCAATGCTCTATTGATGAGAGTTCTAGGCACTGAAGCCAGATGAGAAGGATGGTGATGAGAGTCGGCTCTTAAATACCTGCCTGTGTGTGTTGGTTTACGGTAAACGGAGTGTGATAAACGACCAAAGTGATCTCGTTTAACCAACACGTCCAGGAAAGGTAACTCTCCATTAAGTTCTCGCTCAACAGTGAATGCAATCTTAGGGTGCTTAGAGTTCAAGTGTCTTAAGAAAAGGTCTAAATGTTCTTCCTTTATAATTGCAAACACGTCATCCACATAACGCCACCAGTGTTTAGGCCTACATGATATATCCTCGAGTGCAGTTGCCTCAAACCACTCCATAAATATATTGGCTACGACAGGTGCTATTGGTGAGCCCATCGCTACACCCTCCAACTGTAGGTAGTAATCTCCTCGCCAGGAAAAATAGCCACTTGTCAAAGTAAACTCTATAACTTTCATATACTCGATAGGTATTGTTGTGGTCCTTAATAAATCATGTATTAAAGGTATGGTGTCCACTATCGGTACATTAGTAAAAAGAGAAGTGACATCAAAACTCACCATCAGTTCTCCTTTATCTACTATCACATCTTGTAGCAGCTGAGTGAAGTGCGTTGAATTTCGAACGTAGCTAAAAGAATTTCCTGTGAGAGGCATAAGAATGTCCGATAAGTGACGAGCTACTTTATAGGTAGGTGAGCTTATCTGACTTACAATCGGACGAAGCGGCCAATTAGCCTTGTGAATCTTAGGCAAACCATAAATTTTAGGCACCGTTGGGTTTGAAATCCGAAGCTGTCCATATACATCATCAGGCAACGTCTGCAGCAACTCTTGAAGTTTCGTTACCACTCTAGCAGTAGGATTGTAAGTGACTCGTTTATAAGTAACTGTATCTTCTAAAAGATTTTCTATCTTTTGTTCGTAAGCCAACGTATCAACCACTACTGTAGCGTTGCCTTTGTCAGCTGGTAAAATCAATAAGTCCGGATTCCTTTTCAAACTTTGTAACGCCCTGATCTCTGATTTGCTAATGTTCGGCTTTGGTAATTTGGCTTTACGTAGCATCGAAGCTACATCTTGACGCAAACACTCTGAATCGTGTAACGGTATCCTATTCCGTGCGATAATATCCTCTACGCCAGTAATTATGTCTTCCACTGGTAATCTATGTGGTGTTGGAGCGAAGTTTAGGCCTTTGGATAACGCTAAATTCATATCTTCAGTAAGTACATGAGAAGATAAATTAATCACTGTCCTTTCGACTTCAGTGGAGCTATGTTCCATCAAAGGACGTTGCTCTGAGTTTGACGTAAGGCGCTTGAATTTAGAATTGTGGGTCTTAGTAACTTTGGTTTTAATCTTATCCGACCTGTTAGAGGACATGGCATCGAGGATATTCCAATGTTTTGGTGCGAGAGTATGTGCCAAACGTAAATGTAGACGAAACAACTCTTCCGATTTCACAGCAATATCGCGATAATATTCTCTTACTACCCGCGCACACAAATCACTGTTCACTCTATCAAAGAATTTCACATATTCTCGAACACACTTCACTGGCTTTACACGCATGAATTTTGGTGTTACTCCAGCATCACGACACTTTTTTACAAAAGTTAAGCCACATTCGAGTTTTACACGTTTAATTCTAAGATAAACGAACCGTTTCACTGTTTTTAGGCATACCTCCCCGTAGAGGTTTACTATTTCACTTTCAAAACTATCGTGAGTTGTATTAGACATTATAAAAGTACACGGGAAATTACTCACGTAAAATTATCGTCGATTTAGATACCGACAATGTTTCGATTCTTCCGGAGAATCTTCATCTGGGTATGAGTGTGGTCACTCCTCGCGGTCGCGTCTCACACTGCGTGCGAAGTATCGCTCGGCGCGGGACGAAGGTCGCGGAGGAGGAGGCGGGGGGGCGCGCGCTGTTGTTGGTGCTGGCGTCGGCGTCGGCGTCGTCCGGGGAATCAGTGCTGGGTCTTCATCCTCACTTGTCCTTTCTTCAGTGTCTCGGATATTCAGACACGCAACACTGATTGTATCTCTACCAGGCTCCAATGCACTATTATAATTGTTAGTTCCGTGGAGACAAGGTTTCCAGGCCGGAGCTAATGCCCAACCTCTGTCTCGGTTAAAATTCGGAACTCGACTTATTTCGATTGCTTCTCGAATCTTACGCGGAACAAAGAACTTCTCTCGCGAAAGAACCTGAGCTTTATCAAAACGAATATAATGTGCAGAACCTAACGTCAATGCGTGCTCTGCAATAGCTGACATAGCAAATTCATCTTCAAGAAAACGTATATATTCAGCGGAGAGAGCTGTAGCGTATCTACCATTTGTGAAAGGGGTGACGGATAAAATTGGACACTTGTTACGACGAAAATATTGCATCAAGACAATATTCCGGCCCCTCTCTCAACTTAGACATTTTATACGCTCTCCGAAGGATAGAGACCATCTAAGTGTACCAGGCGTCTACAAAATTCCGTGTGATTGTGGTACTTCATACGTGGGTGAAACGAAGAGGAATATCTCTACCAGGCTTGCGGAACATATTCGTGCAATGAAAAATGCTGACATAGAAAAGTCAGCTATTGCAGAGCACGCATTGACGTTAGGTTCTGCACATTATATTCGTTTTGATAAAGCTCAGGTTCTTTCGCGAGAGAAGTTCTTTGTTCCGCGTAAGATTCGAGAAGCAATCGAAATAAGTCGAGTTCCGAATTTTAACCGAGACAGAGGTTGGGCATTAGCTCCGGCCTGGAAACCTTGTCTCCACGGAACTAACAATTATAATAGTGCATTGGAGCCTGGTAGAGATACAATCAGTGTTGCGTGTCTGAATATCCGAGACACTGAAGAAAGGACAAGTGAGGATGAAGACCCAGCACTGATTCCCCGGACGACGCCGACGCCGACGCCAGCACCAACAACAGCGCGCGCCCCCCCGCCTCCTCCTCCGCGACCTTCGTCCCGCGCCGAGCGATACTTCGCACGCAGTGTGAGACGCGACCGCGAGGAGTGACCACACTCATACCCAGATGAAGATTCTCCGGAAGAATCGAAACATTGTCGGTATCTAAATCGACGATAATTTTACGTGAGTAATTTCCCGTGTACTTTTATAATGTCTAATACAACTCACGATAGTTTTGAAAGTGAAATATACCTATATACCTATATTTTGTACCCAGATGTGTATTAGGCTCAGGTATTAAGTATGAGTCACATTTTACCCGAGCGAAGCCGGGTTTTCATCTAGTTGTATTATATTGTAGCTTTTATTTGATTTGATCAGTGATTTCTCTTTGAATATTTACGCGATGCTGTTAGTAAGAAGTTTTTTATATTTTCAGAGGAGTGAAAACTCTGTCATGGCCACCTTTGAAGACCTGATGATTAAAGGAGTTCGAAAACTTAACAGCACACAAGACATATTACTGGCTACTGTTAACAGTATTTCTGACAAACTTGAGCGTGTGGAAGCTAATAAAGAATTACTAGCATTGGATCACGTGAGCACAGAAGCACAAATGTCTCCGACAGATTACTCAGTTGCAAACCAAAAATTACGCCCGCATGGTTACACTAACTGGAATAATAAACACGATGTAATCAAAACTCAAAAATGGGTCGAAGTCACAGATTTCAAACGTTATAGTGATTACATAAAAAGCATTCGATATGATGATGATAATGCTGACGAAGAATTTGATGATTCTTCTTACTCGCATGTTGTCAATGAAGATGAACGATTCCCTGAGGTAAGTAGGCTATTACTTTTTAGGGTTTCGATTTGTAATAATGATACTTCATTATAAATGAAAAATCTTACTAAAAGTTAACGGATCCGGCAGGATTCGAACCTGCGTAGATACAAGCGATCACTCTTAAGCCGAGTTGCCCAACCACTAGGCCACGGACCCTTGGGTCCGTGGCCTAGTGGTTGGGCAACTCGGCGGATCCGTTAACTTTTAGTAAGATTTTTCATTTATAATGAACTATCCAATACCTAAGTGTGGTTTAACACTGTAAAAATAATAAAAAAATAATGATACTTACAAGAAAATATGTTAATTTGTAACAACTGTAATAAGGAGGACCTCCTCATCAATATAAGAGGTACCTACCTAGTACCTCTAATATTGATGACAAAGTGTACGACAAAGTGGTAGAATAACATCGAAAAGAAAATGTTTTTCAGGGTAGGTACCTACTACCTCTCCTACATGAAAAGCGATGGTCGTTGGATAAAAATTTAAAAAATATTAGGGCTTTTCTGACACCATTATTAAATAAAATTATTAAAAATAAGTATAAAGATTATTGTAAATTCGTAGAAAATTTTATAAATCATCAATTATGTTCTTTGCACTTTAACGCAAAATCCCACTAATCCCACTAATCCCACTAATCCCACTAATATTATAAAGGTGAAAGTTTGTGTGTGTGTGTGTAAGTATGTAAGTGTGTTTGTTACTCTTTCACGCTCAAACGGCTGAACGGATTTGAATGAAATTTTGTATCAGGATTGCTTATACCCTGGATTAACAAATAGGCTACTTTAAATTCCTGAAAAGATCATAAACGATTAATATTTAAATTAAATTTTTATATATAGATAAATATCTATAGGTCGGATTTATATTATGTAAAAATAAAGCATAACACTGATAAGTATTTCCATAGAACCTATTGAAGAGTGTCATCCAAAATAAAAATCTAACAGGAAGTGATTCTTACTCTTTGGAAAAATCGTCATTTAGACAGAATGCCTTGTTAATGTCAATGTCATGTCACCTCGTCAGTTGAAGTCAATCCATGGATGTATTACAGACATGGATAACGGATTAAATAAGCTGTAAAAAGAAATGAAATGCATAATACTGCCGTGATACCGAAAAAGGGCACATCTAACATTTTTTTCAGATTTGAGTTAGATACATATTCGGAATCAGGAAAAAAAGGCGCATCTGCCTGAATTTAAAAGAAAAATCTATCCATAGTATGCAAAGAGCTACGATAAGCCTAAAAGGCACATGTAACATCCAAATTCATATTTTTTACCTCAAAAAGGCACATATTACAATGATTAAGTTAAAAGAACACAAATGCATAGATATGGCTTTCATCTTAAGTTATTATTTTTGTTTTGCTAAATAAAAAAGGCATTTTAAAAGGTGTTACATTAAAAAGGCTGATTTGGCATGGCAGATATTCCTTTTATAACTAAAGTGAACATTGCTATTAAAATCATTGTATTAACACAGATAAAAAATGGTAATATTATTATACGGAAGAGAGGCAGGGTCAACGGTCAACTCCGGTCGGATCCAGTGATGTCAACTTAGCTATTTTATAGCTAGATCTAGCAAATTTTGCACCTCCGTCAACTTCTAAAAAATTGTGGCTAAATGATTTGGCTTTTTATTTTAGCAACTTGACGTTTTTAACTGGTTTGTCTTAACGTAAACTGCAGTGCACGTTAATATTTAGACGTTTAATGCGTCACTACTACTGTTTTACGTTTCGACTAACCGTCAACTGGTTTTTCAACTCGCCATTTGATTGTAGTTATTCCTTTAAAACCTCATTGGTTTTGAATTTAGTTTGTTTAAGTGATCAGTTAAATCTAGACAATAAAATAAACTACACTTCCCTCCTACTGCTAGTAACTATTATTATTAATTACTACTACGAACTAGTTACTATTATTTACTAATAAATAAAACAATGTCTTTATTTACAACAAACTACCTATCCAAAATCATCACTAACTTTCACTAATCGATCGAGTGAGCGAAGCGAACGAAGATCTTAGTGGTAACTTGGGCGATTTTGCGTTGTATGTTTGTATCCTATATGTTTGTATGTCGCGGCATAACTGTCGAACCGTTAATTCAATCTTCATGATACTTGGTAAGTATATAGGTAGTGATACGGGATTTCCCGGCTCACCTAATGAGCATGATCGGTCAAGGGGTTGTAAAGATATGAGGATCACAACGGGGTGAAAAATAATAAAAGTTATGCATAGACTTTGAGAGGGGTGTCATATGAAAGGGTTCTGTTTGTACATTCTAAAATGGTATTACTTTTCATTCAAAGATGTAAAGTTTTTAAAATACATCGATAAATGTAAAATCTATTATTTTTCAGTGCTTCCAACCTAAAGTGTTTCATTTCGACAAATCTAGCGAATTTTTAAACGAAAAGAGATTTTTCTGAATTTTATAAAGTGATGATGATAAACGTAAAACAGTAGTAGTGACGCATTAAACGTCTAAATATTAACGTGCACTGCAGTTTACGTTAAGACAAACCAGTTAAAAACGTCAAGTTGCTAAAATAAAAAGCCAAATCATTTAGCCACAATTTTTTAGAAGTTGACGGAGGTGCAAAATTTGCTAGATCTAGCTATAAAATAGCTAAGTTGACATCACTGGATCCGACCGGAGCACACATTGAGCTTCAATTTATGTGAAAACTAATGAATATCTAAAGTAAAATGTTATATTTTCCAATAGTCTCATTATTACTTAATCAAATAAAACACACTTTATCCTAAAATAAATACTTTTAAAAATGTGGGATTCCATTACATACATTACGGACAACTTTTTAGAAATCCGCCCATTTTCGTTTCATTTGAATAAAAAAATAATCTCCTGTTAGGTAGGTAGTTGAAATATTTAATACAATATGTAGGTAATTGCGTCTTTCATAAAATAATTTCCAAAATAAGCTGTTATGATATTACATAAGAAAGACACAACTGCGTAGAATGTGACCTTTTATTGTAATATATAAAACAGTATTACATTAAAAAGTCGCATTTGGCTAGTTGTGACTTTTTGATGTAAAATTGATACCTTAATTTTATTTTTTGTGCTAAGTTAAAAGGAAAAATCATGATTTAAAAAAAATTGGGATTAGATAAATAAATAATAAAACTATGTTCAAGTAGACCTTATGTATATGCAACAAATTGCATTAAAATATTTCATAAATTCATTATTAAAAGAATGTTATGTCAGAAAAACATCAAAAAACTTTAAACCCATTTATCTCGACTTTTACAATTTGTTAGTTGTGCCCTTTTTCGGTATCACGGCAGAATAATATGTTTGTCTTTTTTTTACTTACGATGTTAATAGTGCGTACGAAAGAGACATATTAAAAAAAAAAAAAAAAAAATATCCTTGGACTTTCCACATGGTTTCATCTAGTCCCAAGCTAAGCAATTTAATGCTTGTGTTATGGTAACCAGATGACTGATAAACTACATAGATAATTTTTTTTTGTAAATAATATTTTTTTGTAAGTTCATACATATTATACATAGAAAACACCCAGACACGAAACAAATATTTGCAGATCATGCAAACATTTGTCCCGCAGCGGGGATCGAACCCCTACCTCTGCCGAAAATATAATGCCGTTCTGTTTATTTTATTTATTTATTTATTACACTAGATACAGTTACAATTTTGGACTGTAGCAATTAATATGCCTTAAAACTTAAGTTAAGTTTAACAAGACATACAGTTCTCGGTTAGACAACAAAGAAAAATTTATAAAGTTGGTTCCATATGTATACATAGCTTAACAGATTAAAAATGATGATACTACATTACTTACTACACGCCTAGCCTACACACACAATCATGCGCACGGGCCATTGTTTCGTTTCATGCAGGTTGTCACAAGCTAGTTTTTGGGTAGGTAGTGATGTGCTTATCATCGACATGTCGTGTCGACGTCGATGATTTGTAGCCAATAATTCACTAATACTACTAGTATTCTTTTATCTGTGCTAATACTAATGGAGAAGTTTCCCTTTTTTTAATGTAAATGATTAGTCCTAAGTATTTAAAGAAGGATGGTGAAAGAATTTTTTGAATATCTTGAAAAATGACAAAGTTATTCAACTTTTACGGCGGCTTAAAAATAATTGAAACAAGAAGTTGAGATTTCAGCGTGTGACGTCATTGATCTCAAGACACAGATTATTTTCAATTTAGTATAAAAGAATTTCATACGATTCGCGCTTTTCTTCGCCGCGCTTTTCTTTTTTTACCAAGTGTCCGAGTGGAAATACTTTTTGTTACAGATTCTAGAACTAAACCTGCATCTCCTAGAGTTTTTTTTAAATAGGGCGGGTAATTTACTTTTTGTAGTAGAAATTTTTATGTATGGTGATTTGCCGACCTTCTTTATGAGTCCCCCTGCTAGCGTAACCATCGTATTTGAAAAATTTAAATAACTGTTTTTAATATCATTGAATGTACCTAGGTAAATCTCAATAGGTACCTTTACATATTGGGCAACTAGGGAGCCTTACATGGAGCGTGTCCCGACACGCACTTGGCCAGTTTTGTGCTGTTGCCATGTATTAACTACCTATCTATACTATCTATATCTATATCCATACTATCCATTCTAATATTATAAAGAGGTAATTTGGTTTGTTTGTATGTTTGGGGTAATCTACGAAACTACTCATCCGATTTCAAAAATTCTTTCACCGATGTGTAGCATGGACTTTCCGAATGAACATAGGCTATATTTTGTCAAGGTAGGTACCACGTGAGCGAAGCCACGGGCAAGTATGCTAGTCCAATTATAAAATGTAATTTTTTCAGGGTTTTCTATATATGGATGTGAGCAACCCACGAGTGGCCACCGAAATATTGTATGCCATTTACAAAAATTTTGATGAAATTGATGTTGAGCTGGATGTTCTGAAATCTTTGAAGACCAATATGCATACGCGTAGCAGCTTTGAACAAATGTATGGACTTGTATGGATCAAACCTCCGAAAAACTGAAAATCAGTTGAGTTACGCGCTATCGATCAAGGTGATCACTTTAACTATACTGTATAAGTGTTTATTCTGATTGTCTGAATGAACAAATGACCTTTTGGGCATACCTTTTAAAAAAAACAATTAGTTTTTAGTCAACTACTCAAGAAAAATGATATTTTTTCCAGGCAAGCTAGGTGCTAAAAGTTCAAAATGAGTCACTGTTTGGGTTTTATTTGGTTTTACCTTTTTACACAGGATTAACTTTTTAAAACTTTATGTAAAGTTAACACTCATTCGCAAGATATCGTGGCAGCCTCATTTAGCCTGGATGTATCATTTTGTCTTACTTACATTTTCAAAATCAGTAGTAAGTTAGTCTTCTTCTTCTTTAACCTATGTCGTCCCACTGCTGGGCAAAGGTCTCCCCCATATCCCTCCAAGTAAGTTAGTAAGTTAGTAAGTAGTTAAAACGTTTGACTATTGTTTTGTATGAATTTGTCAAACATGGAGATTAGGCTCTATATGTAACGTAACTTTATGGCTAAATAAATAACTTTTAACTATACTTGTCTACTTTTTAACCGACTTCAAAAAAGAGGAGGTTCTAAGTTCTACTGTATGTAGGTAGGTACTATTTGTTTATGTAAGTATGTTCCTTTTTTTATTTTTATTTTATGTACCTAAGTACCTAAATAAGTACCTACACAAGTTCACCGATTATTTCGTCTAGTGGACTGATTTTGAAAATTATTTTTTATTTGAAAGAGTATAATCCGAGGTGGTATCATTAAATAATTTTGAGGAACTGATGAGGATCTGATGAGGATCTGATGAGGATCTTCGGAGTAAAAACAAAAATGCATCTCAAGTGCAGGAAACTGCTATCTTCTTACGCAGTGTGCTTTATAATGGCGGGAAAGTGGACTTTGTGTAAGTAGATAGTTATTAGGCCGTGTTGTAGGCAAATACACTTTTGATAGATACTTTATTTGTACCTAATGTTTATCATTTAGTTGGCCAAGTGGATAAGTACTTTGACTTTCGATCCGAAGGTCGTGAGTTTAAATCCGGCCGTGAATCAATGGACTTTTCGTGTCGAAAAATTTATATGCACTTTAACATGAGCTTTAAACGGTGAGGGAAAACATCGTGAGGAAACCCGCGGCTAGTCAGCCCCACACGTATTGACCATTGTCTTTTCTGTGGATATGGCCGACTAAGCTGAGATGGTTTAGGTGCTACAAGCCTTTTCCATCTCAACAACGTGTAGGCAAAGCTTGCCTCCTGACTCTTTATAAATCATCTAGTAAAGATGTAAAGGCCTTAGTTTTTTATCATTTTAGTGCGTATTCATTTTAGTATCCTTCCACAAGGTTATTGAACAGCTGTAACTTACCTCCAACAAGAATGTCGATGTGGTCAGTGAAGTCCCCAGCTTTGCAAGTCCAATTGCCGCTGTCAGAGACGTCTATGTCGTGAATGATGAGTGGAACGAGACTCTCTCCCTTGTCTCCTGTGGTCTTCTCCATGTAGACTCGGGTGTTCTTATTGGAACGAACTGCTACTTTTTTGCCGTGTGGGTCGTACCACTCGATTGGCTGGAAAGAAAAACAGCCATCATGTAAGTAAGTTCGTATGAGCAAGTGGCCAACTCTGGTGACGTAGTTCTTAGGCCGCCTAAAGGCTTTATCATTTCAACAACTTTAAAAGCCTAAAGTACGGAAGGACCTGTCGCTAGTCTTCCGCGGAAGAACGTTCTAACATCAAATTGCGTATCAATTACACATTCCGCTCTAAGCGGAAGATCGGTTGCTCCATTGACAGTACAACGGCGCCGGCGATCCGCGGAAGATCGGCGACGGAATATTCGCTGTTTGGCGTAGATTTAAATGTGACTCACCTCTACAATGTTCCTTCCTTTGCAAAATATAGCTTTTGTCTCTCTTGCGTTGTAGACTGTTGACCTTGCCATAATGTTCAGCGTTGGTTCTATGTCAGCCTCTTCATCGGACAACACTGAAACAAAGAAAAAGTTACTTATATGAAACTTTAATTAGATTTTAGTAGGTAGGTAAGTTTACATTTAGTTATCTTTTTAAAGACAAATAGACGTCTACCTCTTCTAAGTATTTTAGATCTTTATGAAATTGAAATCTTAAGTTAACTTCTGTAAAATGTGGGCATGTACCAAAATAATATTATGTATTATCTGGACAAACCTCTGACTACACCCTTAGACATCTACATTTATTTACTGAAGTTTATATAAAAAAAAAGATAGATACCTAATTATATAAATAAATAAATATAATAAATATTCTTGGACATTTCACGCGGATTCATCTAGTCCCAAGCTAAGCAACTTAATGCTTGTGTTATGGTAACCAGATGACTGATATAATACTTAGATAAGTACATTTTTTTTTGTAAGTTAACATTATAGATAGAAAAACATCCAGACCCGGAACAAATATCTGCAGAACATACAAACATTTGTCCCGTGGCAGGGATCGAACCCGCAACCTCCGCGTCTCAGGCGGGCCTTCGCCCACTGCGCCACAGAGGACGTCAACGTTATAGTATACCTAATAACGTTTAGAGAAGAGAAGCCGTGTGGGGTGCCTTGTCAAAAGCTCAAAATTCTCGTCTCACGTTATTCACGGTATCAAGTGGGTCCACTTGATACCGTTCTCATTAACTTAGTTAATTAACTCGCATTCAGTAACAAGAGCACAAGGTCTGTTACATTATCATCATCATTTGAAGAGATGCGTACCTCATGAATCTTTGTAGACGCTATTTTTATATAAGTAAGTACCTATCTACCTATCACAGCGTTCTGAGAAGTCACAATTTGGATGGGTGACCGCAAGTGGTTTTAACATCTGGCACTTCCGTGCTTCGGAGGGCACGTTAAATTGTCGCTCCCGGCTTTTAAGTTGTTAAGCCATGACGGAGTGAGGCGGCTAAACCCTATGCTAAACTTAAATTTATAGGAGTTGACATTCGAGACGAAACCGCGATCGATCAGAAATTAATGTCAAACTATTATTTTATCTGTGGTCAAAACAAAGGAATATAGCGTTTTATTAGCGTTATATTATATTACTTGGCTACAGGCCCAGAAGCGCTTCAGTATGACTGACGAGTGTCCTTTAATCAACATTATAATTCAACAAATAAACGGCTTGTGAAAATCTAATTACTTTCATGTTTCCTTTAAAAACGCCTGAGTTTTTCATCTCCGCAATAAGCGTCACAATGATTTATTTCGCTTATTTCGCTCACTTTATTGTGCTGCTTATTTACATCTACGTGTTTAACGCACTTTTAGGAGATATTATAGCCAGATATTAGTGGCAATTCGGAGTATCGCAAAAGCTAAACTTAACTAACCAAAAATGTTGCCGTCCCTTTCATAGCGATGGGAATAAAAAGGATGGCATTAATTTTAGTTAGTTTAGTTTAGCTTTTGCGACACTCCGAATTGCCACTATTATCTCCCATTCTCTTTTTTTAGGAAGTGTTGCCCTAGTTGAATTTTTTAACCTCTATATTGGGGGCAATTCGGAGTGTCGCAAAAGCTAAACTAACCTAACTAAAATTATTGCCATCCTTTTTATTCCCATCGCTATGAAAGGGACGGCAACAATTTTAGTTAGCTTAGTTTAGCTTTTGCGACACTCAGAATTGCCACTATTACCTACTTACAGTATTTTTTCTTTATTTACTTTTACGAGCTTGGTTCGATTGCTTTAGATTTGATTGACACTAGTATGTATTATCTAGAATGACTATTGAAAATGATCATCATCAGCCCCTCTCATCCCACTGTGGGGCATAGGCCTCTCTTCGCTTCCGCCACTCGACCCTGTCTCGCGCCAATCTATCCCATGTCCGACCTGCAGTTTTAACTATGTCGTCGATCCATCTTGCCAGCGGACAAAATGGAACATGATATTTATTTACCCTTATAATTAAGTACCTACTGAGTTTGCATTTTATAAATCCCCTTGTTTACGATTCAAAATGCAGGAGATAGCTATTTGATGCTGATAAATAGGTAAGTACTTAGCTAAAGCTGTACTTTACCTTGGTTCCTGACAATGACATGATAAAGATTTTTCTTTCTTTTTTTCTTAACGCTCAACCTAAGGTGAGCGCAGAGGTCGGTTGAGCGTGGCTGTATCAATGCTGATGAATTGCTGAGCGCGTATAGCTATAATAAAATAGTACGAGTCACGACGTATGATCAACCAAGAGTCAGCGCGGTCGGTACGCGCTGACCTTTGGTTGAGCTCTAAACACAGCCACAGAGCTTGACACACGACAATCGTATGAATAAAATATCAAACGGCCAGATTTAGTTAAATAAGTAGAAAAATTGTATCACAGAACCAGGAAACTTGCCAAGAAGTGGCATTTATCTCTTTATTTTCCCGGCAAACGGACAAGATAAGAATGCAAGTGTAGTTGTCACCGAAAGTTTAATGTTCGCGAGAAAACATTAAGGGCGGGAGAAGTGGTCGAAGTTGGCCGAACTTGGCCGAAGTTTCGAGTTCATCTTAATGCGTACTGGCGTCCATTAGCGAGCCCATTCTAAGGAATACTGCGAGACGATTTGGTGCCAATTTGACTTGCCTCAAGGCTTAAAGCCTGTAAAGTTATAAATGTTATGACAATCTCTTCGTATTTTTTTATTTTTTTTAAATTTATTTAACGAATAAAGACTTAAAATATATTTAACAATATTAATACAGCATCAAGAAACCACTAGGGTTTGTAAGGAGCTATAAGAGTTTACATAAATAGTAAAGGTAGGTGTTAACAGTAGGTAGGTAAATAATTATAAAATTTTAGAGGTTAGCAAGATAAAAAGATTTTAACTTGACTTTTATGTTTTTTTCGCTTATAATATTTTTTAAATCTATGGGTAAGCTATTTATAGGTACCTATTGAATCTGTTTAGATCATCGCAGATTCTTTTTTGTAATTGTAGTACAATTCCCATAAATTTTCTCTGTTTCTAGCGTTGCGATTGTAGGTTACAATCTAAAAGCCGGTGCCCATAATTATGGCAAAATGCAGTGCAGAGCATTTTTCACAGTCAAAACATTTTGGTCTTTGGATGCGTCATAATAAGATCAAAATTTTAAAATAATTGTAGTCGAAACTTAAATGTTAAAAACTTTGTGTTAAATAATACTAGTCTTCCCACTAATATTAGAAGATTGTGTATCATCATTTATGTACGGAACCCTCAGAGAAGAACAAGTGGGACGTCTGCTTCGTTAGTGCTCAGCGACTAAGGTAAACAGATACCTATTATGAGTCTAGAAAAGCGTTCCTTTGAAACATTATTCTTTAAAGCGTGCACAAAGAAGCGTCGCGATAATTAGGTATGAAAAAGAAATAGAGAGAGGTTTCTATCACAAGCTTACCCGCCCACGGCTTTACTCGCGTAAGAGGTACCTACCTTAATAAAAATAAGTCTACATAAGTGTTATTTCAGGTCATAAATGTATGTATGTTCCAAGTTTCAGATCCATTCAGTAATTTTTGCGTGAAATAGTAACATAAATCCAATCAATTCCAGATTTTGCCTTATGTTAACAAAGTTGGCCGGGACATTTTGCATTTAATAAATCCTATCAAATCATCTGTCAGTTCCACTAAACCTTACATCAGTTAAAAGCTTTTCGCACGAGTGCCAAATAATTGGAAACCGTGATTTAAAAAGAGTTCAATTTGTTTTCATTCATCAATTTCAAAATGACTTTGCAAAGCTAAGCCGATTGTCCACTGAATACAAAGTTTAACTTCACAGTAGTCGTTTTAAACTTTCGCGATCAAACACATGATGTAATATAATATGTATATATTTACGGGTATTTGTCTGATGAAATATATTTATGTAATTTTACGGGTATTTATCGCTATTTAAGTACCTTTATTTAATTTTCGCCTATGATAAACGCCTTCGCTTTGCTGTGGCGTACCTCCAACACTTCCAGACGAAACGTCGGGATAAAATTATATAAAGGTAACCCGTAAATATCGTGTTTCCTGTCGCAAAATTTATGAAATAATTTTCAAAATCGGTCCTAATTTACGGAATACATACCTACATAAAATCACGCCTCTTTCCCATGGGGGTAGGCAGAGACCACGGATCTCCACTTGCTACGATCCTGACACACTTCTTTCGCCTCATTCACTCTCATTACATTCTTCGTACACGCTTTCTGGTTCAGTGTACTTCGGACCTGGCCTTTCTCCAAAATGTCACCAATTTGGTCCAAATATGTTCTAGGTCTTCGGAATAATCGGTAAACATACATAAAAAAATACACGCCTATAGTGGAACATAGAATCTTCTACTTTTAGAAGTCGGTTAAAAAGAATAACACTCTGTCTCAGAGGCTGTTTTGTGAATGTTAAACACGCAGAATGAAAACGCACAACAATTCGTTTACAGGAAACGAAATAAATGACTGTGGTTTCTCTTAAGAGATATTGAGAACAACGATAATTCACGAAGAAACTCGATTTTTACTTAAAGGCTTATTATTTTTACGTGTGGGGCTGACTAGCCGCAGTTTACCTCACGATGTTAAGTTTCAAAACTTAACTGATCAACAGCCAAATCTTCTTCTTCTTTTTGGCTTCGCACGGCTTGTGCCACGCATTTAGCCTCTACCATGTCATTATAATTCAAGTTAGTAAAGTCACATGACAGTGTCGAATTTGTTCCTCATTTGACACTTGTCACGTGATTTGACCATTGCTTCAAAGACCTTCTACAGGTCTTTGCATTGCTTAAGTAATTTTGGAGATGATCTGCGTTCGAGAAACCGGCTGATTGAGTCGTACGTCAGTCACAAGGAAAAGGATATTTTAATGAACTGGATACCACCAGTGGTCCGAGAGGGAATTCATGTCCCTGTCGTGCTACCAGTGGCATTTATAGAACATTCTCTAGAATTCTAGATAATAAAAATATGAGGGGTCTATTAGGTACCCCTCATATTTGAGCGTTGGAACAGGCATTAGAATCACCTAGCATGTAAAACGAATCAGAATCAGAATCAGAATCAGAATCAGAAAATTTTTATTGCAAAACTGTTGTACATGGGTAGGTCTTAAATGATACGTAGGTACAAGTTTATACAGCTATCCATTTCGGATGTGCAACATTATGATAATTGGTTACCTACCTAGTGATAAAATAACCTAAAGTATGTAGGTAGATACTTAGTATCACCTAAAAAAACTCATCAAGATTGTAAAATACACTGTTTACAAGCCAATTTCTAAGCTGATTTTTAAATTTGTTACCTTCAATAATTTTAACTTAAGTGATCCTTGAGGTCCTACAAGAATAAATGATTTTTCTTTCTTTCTTTCTATGAAATGGAGGCAGAACTTAAAGATTTCTTATTAAATTCCCAAAGTAGTGTGAAATTACGAAATTCCTACTTGGATGCTTGCATGAACGCGTTAAGCATTGACACGCTAAAATACTTTTCCAATTTAGTTTATGGCTCATTTACTTTACTGCTAAACGGAATAGGGTTCATAAGTAAAGTCGTAAAACGCTTCCCTCTATCCGCATTTGATGTACCTACAGTCTGCTACAAAAGTCTATATCCGTTTCATGTTTATAAAATAAAATAAATTTTTAAAATAAATGTAGGGGAGGTACCTACCCTGACCTACAATATGTTTTTTACAATTTTATTCTACCAATTTGTAGGTGTCATCAATGCTAACTTACTGTTTTCTAGTATCAATAGTCTCTGAGCAAAGCCGCGGACAGATGGACGGACGGACGGACTGGCGTAAATATAAGGGCGTATGTGCACTAATTTTACTTTTTATATTTTTTTTAAATGTCTTAACGAGAGAAGACATTTGAAACTGACATCCCGGACCGGAAAACAGTAAAATTCCGTGTACAAACGCCCCTACGAAATTACCTGAAGGCTTTCACACCAGTTACCATAGAGTATAACTGTAGTTCAAAGTATATTTTCAATAGAGCGTTTGAGCTCCCGAAATTGGTATTTGATCGAGGGACTTGGCGGTTTTAGACGTTATTAGTATCGACTTCTCACTTCCATAGGCTTAAAGTGAGTCAGTAAGATTTGTCGTAAAGCCGTCTGCAAACACCCTTATAAGGGCTCATTCAGATTTTCACGCTCAAGTTAAGAGCATCCTAAAAATTACTTCACTTTATTGTAAAAATAAAGTGAAGCTTGCTTCCGTCAATTCCTTAGAGGAACTCTAACATTATCTTTAGTAGGTACCTATACCTACATACCTACTCATAACAATATTGAAACCCGAAAGTTTGTAAAAATGTAAAGATGAATGTACCTACTCTTCTACACAACTACTCAACGGATTTGGCTGAAACTTCGGCTCATTCATAGTTTCTGACCTGGAATAAAAAGCTACTACTTATTTGAAAAATTAAAAAATGAAATATGATCACGACTGTATCCCGGGAGCGGTAGACATTTCCGTCAGATCATTAGGCAATTTTTAGATCTGTTTGAATATGTCTAAGGGGGTAGTCAGAGGTATGTCCAAATACATACCTACATATTTGGTGCATGCCCACTTTTTGCAGACGTTAACTTTCCATACGTGACAGGTTGCAAGCCCATCGACGCAATATTTATCCGGTACTATTAACCGCGAAGCCGCGGGCAGAAGGTTGTAGAAAAAAGTTAGAAGTTTTCAGTCGCATAAAGAGCAGACATTTGTATGACCCTGAAAAAATTTAAAATAAAATCTGAATTTCGCGGGCTACCCTTGCGCATTTACCTTCAGAGCCTCCAAACGGCCGATAGAAAAGTTTACAAAAAGTTTACAATATGTGTGCGGTGTCAGTGATTATTAAGCCGGGAATACACTAGCCTGCAAAACAGATCAGTAGCTTACATACAAGTTACGCGCGTATATTTATTCTCAGTACCAAAGACGATTAATATCTAGAAGACAGACAAAGGCCATACACAAAATCGTAACCCTGATAGCCAGATAGCCTGGGAACTTTAAAACATCAATTTTATCCAAGAAATTTCAATACTTAGTAGTAGGTAGCAACAAAATTCAATATAAAAAATTTTTTAGGTAATTTTAACTATAAAATAATTGAAATTTCTTGGATAAAATTGATGTTTTAAAGTTTCCAGGCTATCTGATCAGGGTTACGATTTTGTGTATGGCCTTTGTCTGTCTTCTAGATATTAATCGTCTTTGTCAGTACGATCGTTTATAGACTACTTTGACATGTCACGTGCTTAAAACTAGGGGATTCTACTGCCTGTTCCAACGCGTATCCCTGACATGGCATGCCATGTTAGTGTATTCACATGACAAAAGCTTGGCACGTGCAAGGAGATGATGATGAGAGATGATATGCAAGTGTGCCAGCTAAAGGCATGTGTATTCCTTCCTAGCCTTAAGACAGTTGTGATTTAGCCCACTCATGACAGGCAGTTCAGTAAACCAATAAGAAGCTTCGCATTAATCATGTTGACAGGTATTACGTACCTAGGTACCTACTCGCGCCCCGTAATTACACCAGAACAACTCACACAATGCCATGACTCCACGGGCGGGTATATCGCAACGATTTCGTCCTCGTATCGTAGGGATCAAGAACGTCTTAGCAATCTCCTCGATCGAAGCGCTAGTGGCAATTGCTAAGACGTTTTTGAAAGATCGTTTAAGTTAAGCAACGTTCTGAACGATCACTACTTGGATAGGTGACCGCAAGTGGCATTATCAGCTGATACACTAGGGCTAAGGCTATTCACGGATTTTATAGGCCGCATAAAAACCTCCATCATGGCTGTTTAAAAGGTGGGAAAGACAGTTTAAGTAATATGCCCTCCGAAGCACGTAAGCCCTCAGCAGTTAATGCCACTTCGGTCACATAATATTATCCAATTTATGAACGTCAGAATAACATTAAAAGCTGATACTGCATTTAACCGTAGCTACTCATTCAAGTAGGTAATCGAATGCGCCTC
This sequence comes from Xanthorhoe designata, assembly GCA_963582015.1. NCBI lineage: Eukaryota > Metazoa > Arthropoda > Insecta > Lepidoptera > Geometridae > Xanthorhoe > Xanthorhoe designata. The sequence goes on from OY757039.1 coordinate 11,799,706, forward strand.
AATATGCTCGTGTTCATCAAACGTCTACCAACAGAATGCTAGCAAAATATACTCAATCTCATCGCAATAGAGGTTAATTTCCAAGTCCACTTTATTCATTGTATTGCACCTATGCTACAAATGATTGATGCAGGCTACGTAAGTGAATATTCAGGCGTAAGCTGCTGGGAAAATGAAGTTTCTCATTGAAAAATGTTGTTTTGATATCGTATACTTATTTACGAATTCGAGTGTTTACCTGCTATACTTATAATCTGTGCAAATCACACTACACACTAATATTATAAAGGTGAAAGTTTGTGTAAATGTGTTTGTTACTCTTTCACGCTCAAACGGCTGGACGGATAATAATGAAATTTGGTACCAGAATTGCTTATACCCTGGATTAAAGAATAGGCTTTTGATCCCGGTATTCCCATGGGAACGTGAACTATTCACAGCGGGTAACACCAAAATAATTTCTGAACTTTGGAACATTTTTATCGTTTGAAATACGATTTGTCAAAATAAAACAGTAGTAAGTTTCTAAGATCAAATATTTCTAACTACAATATAAAATGTTAGCTTCCTTTAAGAACTTAAAATTTTGCCCCACCCTGTTAACTCAATTGCAAAAAAAATTACAACTTTATGGTCAGTACTCACTTACAGTATTACTCGATAGTTTTACTCTAAGTCGAGTAAAAATCAACGTGTGGACCGCAAAACTCAGCTCGAAGGCTCGCACCGAGCCGGCTCGATGGAATTAAATGAAAGTAATTTCCTTCGTAAATACTGAACGGCGCGCCTCACTCGATAGATCAATGCTCTATGTGTGGACGAAAGCCCATGCCATGGGTTATACTCGACAGTTTAGCTCGATCGAGTAATACCGTATGTGAGTACCGACATATACCTACTAAACATTAATCCAAGTAGGTACCAACATTTCATTTACTTAAGTTTCTTTGTAAGTAATATTACCTTTTACTAAGTGGTAAGTACCATACTTTCTACTAGTTGAGAGACTTAAAACTTAAAATGTTTCTTTCATCCTAATTTAGACTTTATTTTAATGGTGCTAAGCACAATTTATGGTGAAGTAAAACTTTTCCCAAAATGTTTTATTTACTGGTCCAATTACGGAAACCCACAACAAGAGGTGGAAACTGTGTTTCCGAGAACAAAAAGGGTAAAGGATGCCCTTGTTATAGAGATGTACTATAAACAACTTACAAAGCTGGAAATAATTTTACGCCTTCCGGCTTTTTTTATTTTCAATAAAAACTCAGAATACTGTTTAGAATTGTTTAGAGGCCAAAAAAAGCTACAATATGACTTTGAAATTTAATATTGATGATGATTCTACACAGCTCCACCTAGCCTAAGAAAAGTTTATACATTCTAAGGCTTTACCCTTAGAACGATACTGTTTAAAGTTTTATTTAAATTTGCTTTAAAATGTATTAAATGTAAGCACAAAACATGAATCTACATTTAACACTTAATAACATATTAAAAAAAAAATCATTATCTAAGTATTATATCAGTCCAAGTATAAATGTCCAAGAATATTTATTTATTTATATAAATGTCAAAATAAAAGACTACCATATCTGAGAAAACGGTTAAAAGCTAAGAAGCCAGATACGTTTATCCGGTTATTTATTAAACACACGCATACGCTTTACAAACATGTCGGACATTTCACATCCCTATGAGAGACATGTGGCGAATGCAAACTGTCTTTGTACTCTTTGAATCAAAAGTGGTACAAAATTTCGTTACAATTTCGAGCGTGACAATTCTACCACAAGCAATCTGTCCGCTTGTTCACTCTAAGTCAGTGATGTATTCATAGCACATAGTGGATTTGCGTGAATTGGCATTTATGTAGCATTATATTGATCCTATTGTGGGCTTGTTTGAATCATTGCTGTGAATGCCTATTTTCTTGTTTGTTTTTAAAGTAACTTGGCTTGTTGGCAGTATAGTGAACTGTTGAGTTTGACCATAAGTTTGACAGATTTTGTTTTTTTTTTGTATTCTTTGTCATTTTTTTGTATTCTTTGTTACATATTACCTACATTTATTTTTATATATTCTTACGTGTTCTTGGGGACAATAAATGTCTTTTCTTTCTTTCTATCTTGGCCAACTCTGGTGACGGAGTTTTTGAGCCGCCTAAAGGCCTACTTCATTTACTTTGACGTGCCCTCCGTAGCACGAAAGCGCTCAGCTGATAATACCACTTGCGGTCACCCATCCAAGCGACCGCTCAGAACGTAAGATCTATCAAGAAAGTCTTAACAAGTTTCGCCACGAGCGCTTCGATATAGAATAAACAGTATTAAGTAGGTACAATAATTATAACCTACTTGTCACATATAACCTTTAAGCAGTCGTAGAATATAAATTGCAAAACTCAAAAGATATTGAACTAAAATACGTTTCAAACATGCATTTCCCGGGAATCCCTACCACAAGAAACTACTTATTCCGAACGAAATTCAATTACCGACGACAAAGAGTAAAAATATTCTTTCCCGCGGAGAGCGAATGAAAAACTGCATTCTATGTAACTCGTAATGCAGTAGGGATTGAACGGAACTTTATATATACCATATTGACGACCTTTGTGGCGCAGTGGACGAAGGCTCGCCTTAGACGCGTAGCGGGTACGATTCCTGCCACGGGACAAATGTTTGTATGTACTACAGATGTTCCGGGTCTGGATGTTTTTCTATCTATAGTATGTATGCATTTACAAAGAAAATGTATCTAAGTATATATCAGTCATCTGGTTACCATAACACACGCATTAAGTTGCTTAGCTTGGGACTAGATGACGCCATGTAAAATGTCCTTGTTTATTATTTATTTTATTAGACAAAACCATTGATAAATAGCAAAGATATGATATTGAAGCGGGACGTTAGCGGAGTTGATTCACAATTTTCCGGTTTTTTCCTCCACCAATGATCGAAAGCCTATTAAATATGTGACCGTCCATTTAGAACGAGGACAGAATGGCTTAACCGGTAATTTATCGCAGCACCTGCTTCTGTACCGTCTACTAACTAATCGCCCGCGAAATTAATACGAAAACTTTGATTTATTCCGAGTATTTTGTTGAAATTAAAAGCTATTTTGTTTGCCTTTTCAGATATTTTCTTAGGGTACCTGTAAGTATGTGTGAAATTAGTGCCGCCGCTTATATTATTCTATTATTACGTTGAACAAAGAAATTAAAAAAACATTATTGTTCCGTTTGTGAAACCTAAAATATAAAAAATTTAGTTCGTGGCAAAATTTGCTAAGACGATATCTTGATAGATCTTGGATGAACTTGGATTATCCAAGTTGCAACCGCTTCGAACGTTGCTTAACTTCAACGACCTTTTAAAAATGCTCAACGGCCAGTCTCAATAACCTTACTTTGGTTTTGTTTAATGTGGGTAGATATTTGACAATAATTCTTACAAAAAATGACAAATACCTGACTACCAAGAGTACCTTAGTAAAACCAAAGATAGATAAGTTATTGAGACTGGCCGTAAGCAAGCTTCGCCACGAGCGTTAAGTTTCAAATAAAAGTGGAAGAGTCCATAGTAAAGTTGAAAGGCTGACCGACGTTACGGAAATTGCAACAGTTTATATGTGGCTATTTTCCGACACAGCGACTCAAACTGGCTTTGTGCGCTACGAAGTTGTAAGTCGGGGATCTGAGCAACAAGTTGTTATACTGCCGTTTAGTATACTTAGAGTTTGTCGTACTTTTTCATGTAAGCCACCGGGGCTTATATGAAAATATAGCCTTAAGGATTTCGTAAGCAAATATATACGTAATTTTACTCGTGAAAACTTGTAATTGGCTCTCTTAATCTATACCTGTTCGTAATTAGTAAGTACCTAATTAATAATGCTGTTGGTTTTCTAATAAATAAAGTAATCCTACTTTCTACTAATATTATGTGTGAAAGTATGTCAGTATGGAAATATGACGACCTCTGTGGCGCAGTGGGCGAAAGCCCGCCTGAGACGCAGAGGTTGCGGGTTCGATCCCCGCCGCGGGACAAATGTTTGCATATTCTGTAGATATTTGTTCCGGGTCTGGTTGTTTTTCTATGTATAATATGTATGTATTTACAAAAAAATTATATCTATGTAATACTTATATCAGTCATCTAGTTACCATAACACAAGCATTAAATTGCTTAGCTTGGGACTAGATGACGTCGTGTGGAATGTCCAAGGATATTTATTTATTTATTTATTTATGGATGTTTGTTGGTCTTTCACGCAAAAACTACTGAACGGATTTGGATGAAACTAGGAATACACATAGTTTATGACCTGGAATAACATAAAGGCTACTTTTTATCCATGTAGGTACTACGGGGGTGGAGCCGCGGGTAAGTAAGCTAGTACTAGATAAAAATAAGAAAAAAACCATTGAACTCGCGACACTATTATCGTAACCAATAATTGGTTACGATAATAGTGTCACGAGTTCAATGGTATTGCAAGGAATATTGAAAAATCTTGTTTTAAAAGTAAAAAAATAAGTCAGAGGTATATAATATACCAGATATAATATACACACGTAAAATATACACACGTAGGGTACCTAATTGTTCAAGTTTCCACTTCTCTCAGGACTCCCGAAGTGCCAGTTTTTTTTTTAATATTTGGCACTTGTCAAAAATATAAACATAATGACATAATAAATGTTTAAAATGTGATTGTGTTAACAGTAAACTGGATGCAGGCGCGAGACTGATTTTTTTACTTTTAAAACAAGATTTTTCAATATTCCTTGCTTTATCGCATACGATCTCGTGGACATTATTACTTTCTGCTATGCGTTCAATACCAGTCAAGCTTTCGTTCTTTATTCGTATGTATTCACTTACTCTACCATCCACACTCAGCTTTGCTTTTGAATTTCTGAAGAAACTTACAAGTGTCTACTGTCTTTAAGGCCTATCTACACTCTAGACATTCGTGAGTGCATTAGATAGTTCCTATGTCTATTTACTTTCAAATATAATCCATCGAAAAAACTACCTAATTATTAGCCTATAAATGACGCGAAAACGATCGTTTGCAGCTTGCAACTTGGTGTATTAAGCTAAGCGTTTTCGGATAGCTCTTAATGACCACGGCTAGGTATTTGAGTTCTTACACCTTAAAGTCCCGCACTAATGGCACTTTGTTGAGTTCTGCTTGTTTTAAGATGCTCCTTCACCGTGTAAGATAGTAAGGATTGTAGATCTTTTCAGTTGAAAATTCAACAATTCTTCTTTATTGCATTTCTCATAGATACAAGTACAGTCACGTCCGTAATTGCAATATTATGGATTAAAATTGCCTGCATTTGTGCCGGTATTGCACATGCAAGCATTTGGAATTGGCAATAACATTTCGATTGAGTCGATAAAGTACAGTTCCTATTTTATCTTACTTATATCTTTATAGCTCTAAATAAGCGAAAAATTAAAAATGTCGTCGTGATAATTTTTCAGATTTTCAGTAGGTATATTTGGTACTTAGGCATTTATTGACTTAGATCTTTAAGTATCTGAGATCCTTATATCTAAGGGTATAATCAGAGATAGAGCCGTGTTGGCTGAGTGGGATGTACCTCGACTTTCAATCCGAAGGTCGTGGGTTCGAATCCCAGATCTATGTAAAGTGCATCTATGGATTTTTCGTTTCGATAAATTTATGCGCAATAATTCGAGCTCTAAATGATGTCTCCCTTTACCGTTCAGAGATCGTGCTTTGATAATTGTTTCTACGCATTGATGCACGTTATCAAACACATGGACTTCAGATCAAAAGTCATGGCACTAAACTACTCGGCAGACACGGTTCTAAAGTTTGAGGATTAGATATTTGTAGCTCAACTTCTGTAACTGCATTACACAGCGTAATATATCACGAATTCTTCAGGAGAACTTTGTAAGTGGATGCCATCCCAGTTGCATGTTTGTTTTGTTTGCTTAGCGAAAATGTCTAATTTAAAATCGATACCTCCTAGGAACACTACGCCAACTTCATTTTAGCGTTTTTTCTTTTTTTACAGAAAAACACTCACTAATGACGTATCTTTATGTTCCCAAAATTTTATAAAAAAATATTGAAAAACAAAAAAGTTTTTAGATTTACAAAACGCTAAGATAATGTACTTTCAAAAATCGTGCGGTATATATTCCGCCATTATGAGTTAGCCGGTTCTATGCCGGCACCGCACCTGATAAACAGAGGAGCACACTCCGCCAATAGGAGAAGATAGGGTAGCGTGCGGGGGCAGAGCTCCAAAGATTTGTTAATATTTCGCTTATACAAATATATTACAGAAATAGCTAGTTGCCTGTATGACTTTTTGTATGAAATCGGTAGTAAAGGGAGTCATTAAAGTAAATTCAGTGAAGTATATCTTTGGTCTGATAGTTGTCTGAATCTAAAAATACATTGTGAATTAAATCAAGAAAATAGTAGCATCTCCAAAACATGAAGGAATGTCATGTAGGTACTTAATAAATACAGCTTAGGTATGTGGACAGTCAAAATATAGGTACTTACAACGTGTTAGAAAATCAGGTAAGTAAACGATAATCTCGCGCGACAATTACCAGATAAAGCATAATTATTAAACATTTATTGAAAATCAAAACAAAGCCAAGTACCTACGACATACCTAGTTTATTTTTGTGACATTAGTATAATATATATTTTTAGTATATTTACTCCAAATATCTTAGTTTTTTATAAAAGTTTGCCAATGACCGCAGTCATTGACAACCAACATGAAATCGACGAAGATTAACCCATTGATCTCATAATATTGTAGGTACCTACTTAAAAATTTAACTTGTAAATTCAAGTACTAACTAAATATTTTGTAAAAACATTAAGGTACTTACATTAGGGACATAAATACCTACCATTACGGTACCTTCCTACTGTTTTATACCAGGTTGATGATAGTGCATTTTAAGAAAATGTTTAATTAACAGTAGTTAATCTTAGTAGTTGTTTATAATTTTTCCACTTTTTATAATCTTTAGTAAGTATCTACATGCATCATTGATCTCTAATTAGTGTAAAGGTCCTACCTATGTGCTGAATATGACTGTGATTGATTAGTATTGATTTGTTTTCTATCTTATACCTACTTATTACTACCTATCTTAATACCTCAAAGGCACTACCATTCCAGTCCTGATAGTTTCATTATATAGTTATTGTTTTCCAAGTAGGTACCTACCTACATACATAATATAATATAAACGATACAATTTATAATGATAGTACCTATTTATTTTAAACATACATTACCTACATAACTCCTTTTTGTTTTAAATTCCGCCCATAATAAGAATTTCAATAAGATTTTTACAAATTGAATTGTATGATAGTTTTGATTAAATAGGTAGGTATTGCCACTAATCAGGGAATCCAAATTTTTAATTTTGTAACATTAATTAACATTTTATTAATAATTTTCAGTGAAACAAAACGCTAAGTAACTGCACTTGTAAAGAAATAAACCGCTATGTATTTGTTAGCGGCGTGCAACACGATAGTTGCTTTGATTGTTATTCCAATTACAGAGCGCTAACTTTTTAAATACGTTAAATTTGATAGAAATTATCAAATAATTTTATCTAAAAACATAAAACGAATGTCTTGTTTCCGATATATGGCGAAATTATTTATTATTGTGCTTTGGTTAGCGATTTAATGACTATATTTTCCTACTGTCATATTCCAGAATATACACAGCTAACTTTACTTAGCGGAGTATATTTCGACAAAAAATAAGCTTATTCCGTAGTATACTCCGCTAACTCAGCTTAAAATGAAAACTAACAAAATAAAAAAATATATGAATATGCAGCTTTAACCACGATTAATTGAACTACACGCTCTGCAAATTTCATTGAAATAGCTTCAATAACACAGGAATTATCGGCTTTTTTCCTTTAAATGCTTCTCCTGTAAACCTACGATTTTCGAGTTAGCGTAGTATTAATTGGAGGTGTCGAAATTGTCACAGCTAAAACGAGCAGAGAACCGTTTTGAATGACACATAGGTACTTAGGAAAACTTGTACCTAGCAGTGGGTATAAAGTATCATTTACACGATGTAAGATTTATGTATGTTTTTTTTTCCACTTCCGTGCTACGGAGGGCTTGTTAAATTATCGCTCCCGTATTTAAAGTTGTTTGAGCCTTGAAGAAGGCTTTCAGCGGCCTAAAAACTCCGTCACCAGAGTTGGCCACTTGCTCATACGAATTTACTTACTTAATTAATAGTTTAATTTTTTTTAGTCGGCCTACCTATATTTAGTAAACTTTGATATTAAAATCAGGCGAGTCTACAAAATGGACGCGTCTGTACCTACGAACCGAGCGTAAACGAAAATTTCAATGAGAAATGGCATAGATCGCTTGGAATAGCACAGAATTTTATGCGGTCTGGGAAAACGGTGCATTTACATAAATATTCGTTTATCGGGACAAATCTGTGGTTCGAGAAATCTTTGGCGGAAAAAGATATGCGTAAAGGTTCACGATTTCTGATAGCGTGCTGGCAGGGATGAATAGCCTTTTTAGCACCGCAAGAACTAAATCAAAACTGATCGATATGCTTTATTACGATCATAAATAACCCTGTCATTTGACAGTGAGTCGAGTAATAAATAAATATTGCAGGACATTGAAGGAAAAAACAGTGTTGGTACGAGTATTTCAGCTTCCGGTTACTATCTGAGGTGTCCAATCCCACGTGCACCCGTCCCGGAGAGCCCCGATTTCACTTCTTAGCAAGCTTGCACTTGATAATAAAATTCTTGTGGGTCGATGTTTGCCTGCCTCACAAAACCAAGTGGCAAGTACAAAGCCATCTGTCCCTTGACTTTTCCTTCGGAGGTACGGATTTCTGGACATGCATTATTCAATTTTTCATGTCTGAAATTTAACTATCTGTCTGAAATGAACTAACGAACAGTAATTATTGATTTGAATATTGGCATAGATGGATTACGAGTATTATCTTTCTAACATACAAATTTAAAGTTTTATAGCATTACGAATCCAGATCTATGTAAAGTTTATTTTACCAGTATATTAGGTTTCGACGGATGTATGTCAAGCGTTAGCATTGCAGAGGCACACAGCGGCATTAGCACAGATATTTAGCTCACGGCTCACTGAAGCGCACATTGATAGCTGGACGACCGAAACACATCGCTCGAATTATAATGGACTAAAGCAGTATTTACATGATGCCATTTTCTTGTACGTACCAGAGCAAAATTGAATGCAATAATTACGCGCACCTAACTGACGTTCAATAATTATTGTAAGCAACTGTTGTTAAGATCATACAAGTCATGCTGACAGTCAAATTAATTGTATGCAACAGGCAAGAATCTTGCATCGTGTAAATGGCACTTGATAAACATAATATTCTGCAATAACTGCCCTTAGCCATGTTACATTTATCGTTTAGTATCTGTTCTAACGACGGCCCCGTGGAAGACCCAGGCGACGATGGCGTGACGAGATTGACTCCTACAATAAAGAATGGCGCCAGGATGCACAAAACCGAGATCAGTGGAAAGAGGGAAGGGAGGCCTTTGCCCTGCAGTGGGAAACATCAGGCTTATAATAATAATAATAATCTGTTCTAAAGCAATTGTAAAAATGGAATTTGGGGCTGAAATGTCAAAACAAATGGTTAGTGATGTAAAAAGAGAATAGAAACGAATCGTTTGTAGCTTCTGCGAACTGTGCTTCAAGTAAATAGTTCTAAATCTATCACTCGCAAATCTATTTGCCAACAATACAAGTTATAGTTTAAGTTAGGACATCAGTCTGGAATATATCTGACTAGGTCAGGTCGGCGCCGAAGTGTCTCGCCAAAAGACAAATAATACTAAAGTAAAAGTAGGTTCGTATGAGCAAGTGGCCAACTCTGGTAACGGAGTTTTAAGGCCATCTTAAGGCTTCCATCATGGTTTAACGATTTTAAAAGCCGAGACCGACAATTTAACGTGCTCTCCGAAACACAGAAGCGCTTAGCTGATAATACCACTTATCACCCATCCAAATAGTGACGATCAACGATCTGTCAAGACGTTATTGACAGTGCCAATAACGTCTTACGGCTAGTCTCAATAATCTATTCATTTATATTTGATTTTCATCATACTGGTAGATATTTGACGTCACTTCCATACAAAAATAACAAATATCTACATATACCTAGTAAGCATAACCAAAGAAATAAGGGTAATTAAAACTGGCCGTTATTCACAAATCATTTCCAACTTTTTTCTATCCTTGTTTTTCCAGATCTTGTTTTTATCACCCTATTGTATATTATATTTTGATCATCCTGTTTTACATCTCCGCGATTGGAGAATCGATATCAACCATATTTCTTGTTCTCTTTACTATGTAAATTGAAATCTGGAGCTGTGCTTAGATGTATGTATCAAGGGGATACGAATCGCAAAAGTCAAATTATTTTGGACTGACTCTACCCAAGTTTTACTTGTACCAAAGATAAATAATTCTATGTTACACTAGTCTTGTACAGACTTGAGTTTTTTATTTTTTATAATATCAAAATCAAGACTTTTCTTAATTGCACCTTGATTTTGTTGAGATTTCATTAGCAAAATGTTAAAAAACCTAATTAAAGGTTTTGCGATGGACATTTAGATCATAAATTAAAGTTTTTCATGGTGCTATTTTCTTGTACGTACCTACCAGAGCAATCATTGAATGCAACAATTACGCACCTAATTGACGTTTTATAAATTGTAAGCAACTGTTGTTTAGACCATGCAAGTCATGATGACAGTCAATGTTATTGTATACAACAGGCAGGAATCTTAAATCTTGCATCGTGTAAATGACGCTTTAGTATTGAAAAATCAAAAGCAAAATCTGAGCCAGAATTAGAATTGTATAATGTTATTACAATTTCATGGAAGAACTATCATAAACTCATAAGTAGACGAAATCCGAATAAAGATAGGCCCTATTCGAAGATATTTATTTCATTTTGTGAAAACATCAATTTTATCTGATAAAAAAAAATCACTAGCTTTATTATTTCATCCTACAATGGATCATGTTCTGAACTATTTATTTCGTACATCAGTTTTTTTCATTGAAAAATTTGTCTTAATAAAATTCTGTAAATGTATTGAATAATTTCGACGACCTCTGTGGCGCAGTGGGCGAAAGCCCGCCTGAGACGCAGAGGTTGCGGGTTCGATCCCCGCTGCGGGACAAATGTTTGCATGATCTGCAAATATTTGTTTCGTGTCTGGGTGTTTTCTATGTATAATATGTATGTATTTACAAAAAAAAAATGTATCTATGTAGTTTATCAGTCATCTGGTTACCATAACACAAGCATTAAATTGCTTAGCTTGGGACTAGATGACGCCGTGTGAAATGTCCAAGGATATTTATTTATTTTATTTATTTAATTTATAATTAATGAATTATTTAGATCAAATTCATTTTTCCTATCTTCAGCTTCCATACAGTTTCCACGTAATGGTTCACTTAGTCGAAAGTTCTAAGGTAAGTATTAACAAACTAAAAAAACATACAGTCGAATTGAGTACCTCCTACTTTTCTGAAGTCGGTAAAAAAATAGTTCTAATGTTTTTCTTCGAAGAGGGTCCGGACTTGCAGATGGTAGGAATAATATTCAAATCCTTTAATCCGAGGATTTAAAACACAAAGTAGGTACGATGTATAATTTACTGAAGAGTTCTAACGAGTGAAAGAGGATTAATTAAAATACGAAGAGCGATTTATTCGAACTAATCACTTTGTCGATATTTTATTGTAACAAAACGGACGGTAAGATTCATTACTATATTTTAAGAAAATGTGCACGTAGGTACGTGATTTTAGGGTTTCGTATTCAACAAGGAACTGTTATGATCCGCAGGCTTTTTACACAATATCTCGCGACCGCAAAGCGAAAGTCGCGCGACAGCGATTAATGTGTAATTTTTGCTTTTAAATCGCTCATTCGTAATATCTAAGAGCTAATTCGTATTATCTAATTGCAAACAATTGACAGTGGATTTGCTAATAGAATTTGAAACTAAAAGACAAGAAAGTGATTTTACTTAGACGTGACGTCATGCGCTCTGATTGTTGTTTGACATAATAATGGCGGAATCCTGTAATTTCTAATTCTATTTTATCAAAATAATTATGAAACTTGCTTTTATTATAAAGATAAATACGTTTTTCGAGTTCCATGAATCATATTGAATTAGATAAATATATATTTTTAAGTAATTCTTGATGACTGTCATCATGCCTATATTCAAACCATATCAGATAGACCTCTAGGATCATGGTATTAGTAAATGTTCCTTAATATTTAGATAAGAAAAATCTAGTTTATTTCTTTGTCTAGCAAGAAAGTCGAGAAAGCATGAATTAGGGAAATGTAATTTAAGTCGCAGCCGGCGACCCATGTCTCGTTTCATTAGACGTGGAAATCCGTTCTCAATGTTTCATTGCGCTCAAAGTGTTAGTTTAATATCTCTTGCTAATAACATAGGACTTTTATCCGACTTATTTTTTAGTTCTTATTTTAAAATGAATGCACTTCTCATGCTAATAACATATCCGACTTATTCTTTAGTTTTTATTTTAAAATGAATGCACGTTTTCCTTAAAAGTATCTTGGTTTGTGTAAAATATATTGACGGCGGCTGCGGAACGAAATTTGAATACCTATGCAATTTACAATAACCTTTGAGATGCCTGAAATTGTGCTTTTATTTAGCAACAAAGTGTAATGTGAAGTGGGTTAGTTTCTTAAAAAATATTATTCTTGGACATTCCACACAGCGTCATCTAGTCCCAAGCTAAGCTTAATGCTTGTGTCAATGATAGCTGATAAACCAAATGATAAATGAGAAAAGGAATGATATTAATCATATTTTGAGTTATAAGTATGTCTAGTTAATGACTAAAGTCGCGCCATTTCTGGCAATATTCTGTATGTCACGCGCGTGGTTGTACCGGGGTCATGAATTAAGCCAGGGGCCCATTACAGCGACAGGAAATTTGCACGCGCCGCGCTTTGCGTATATTACGGTTGTAGCTGTGCGTACAGGGTGAAAAAGGCAAGTCTAATAATCACAGCAGTAACTGTTTTTCTTGACAGCTTTGAGATGAGTTTGTAAGAAGTCTCGTGTTTGAGAATAAAGACCTTTGCCTAGAAGTGGGACTATATGAGTAAACAGGCTAACAACTTTATTCTCATGGTCTTATGAAATATCCAAGATTTTGAATATGCCAGCCTTTTTTAAACAGTTTTTTTTTTAAAGTTTAAACATTAGGTTATAAGTTGGATTTTTACGGTTAGTCAATTACCTATCTATCCTTGGTTTTGCTTACTATCGGTAGTTATTTGTTTATCTTTAAGCATGACGGAATCATTCAAGTTTTCTATGTTAATACCACTAGGGGGTCTCGCTCGTGTATGGTAATTTCGAGGTCGTCTTGAAAAATAAACATGAAATAAATTTATACGAGTATAATCCTAATCCTTTAGAGAAGTAGGCATAGGCCACCTTTTACAACGGCCATAGTTCCATAATACGTGTGACGCTGGATTTAACCGTATTAGTGCAACGCTTTTGTCCGGTTATAATTAGTGTTTTGGTTCAATTTGGTTACTATAATAGGGTTATAGGAAAAATATTATGGTTTAACTGAAAGCTTATTGATAGTTTGATATTGTCAACTGTCATTTTTAATATTCTGTAGTTTTATTTGATGTTTTCACACCAGTGGGAAACCACAGTCTCATTAATAACTATCTTACTCGCCCGCAGCTTCGCTCACGTGATACCTGCATTGATAAAATATAGCCTATGTTCATTCGGAAAGTCCATGCTACACATCAGAAAGAAAGAATTTTTGAAATCGGATCAGTAGTTTCGGAGATTACCCCAAACATACCTACATACAAACAAACCAACTTTACCTCTTTATAATATTAGTATAGATTATTAAAACGCTTAAATAGTACATTTATCAACACAAACTAAACTACTACATTTTACTAAATAGCTCAAAATACAATTAGAACCAGTTGAGCCACCTAAGGATCGTTACAAACAATCTATACTATCATGTTATCTATCTTTTATAATATGCTTGCCCAGTATAATAATCAGCTTAATCATACTTAACAGGAATGAGTGAATTCGTGGTAGAGCTGACTAAGCCATCATCATCATCATCATTTTTCAGCCTGTGTCAACCCACTGCTGGGTGTAGGCCTCCTCCAATGACTGCCACTCGTTCCGGTGTTGAGCCGATCGCATCCAGGTCTTGTTGGCGACCCTAACAATATCATCCACCCATCTAGCAGGTGGTCTGCCAGCACTGCATGTTATTCCCCCTGGGATAAGCCATAGGTTTCTTAATACGTTTTCCTTGTCCATTAGATCTCTTGTATGACAAGGTCACAATTTTCCTCATGAATGTTTGTTTCATTAACTTTTTTCAAATTCAATAAAAATTAAGGTGTATTTTAATCCTGTTTAAATATTTTAATTAAAACTTCCATGTTATCTCGGGGAGTCGTTAAATTAATTAAATTAATTAACATTTTGCTCTCAATACCCTTTACTCGCAAATCCAACAGAAGTTAGAACTTTTTATATAAAATCTGATAAAACATTTAACTTAAACAATTAAAATATAATTTACCTTCAAATCCTATAGGTACATTAAAAAGTTCATGTGACATTTAACAAATCGACTGTATAATCATTGAAGTAAGTGCGAAAAAGCCAAACCACGGAAGCGCTCAGCGCCACTTGCAGTAGGTACCTAATCCATCCAAATTGTACCTCTCAGCAATGACGATTAATATCTAGAAGACAGACAAAGGCCATACACAAAATCGTAACCCTGATCCCGCAGTACCAGTCCTGGAAACTTTAAAACATCAATTTTATCCAAGAAATTTCAATACTTAGTAGTAGGTAGCAACAATATTCAATATAAAAAATATTTTAGGTAATTTTAACTAGAAAGTAATTGAAATTTCTTGGATAAAATTGATGTTTTAAAGTTTCCAGGCTATCTGGTACGGGTTACGATTTTGTGTATGGCTTTGTCTGTCTTCTAGATATTAATCGTCTTTGCCTCTCAGAACGTTGCTTAACTTCAAGTCTACCAAGAACGTGTCAGCAAGCTTCGCCACGAGCGCTTCGCAAAGGCTTTGTAAAGGCCTAAGTTAATTTTTAACCAACTTTAAAAAAGTTATATGTTCTACTACAAGTTTTTTATTATGCCCGATTATTCCGTCAATAGTGAACCGATTTTGTTTTTTTTTTGTTAATTACATACCCTCGATGTAAAAAGGTTCCATAAAAAAAATGAAGATCTGATGAGAATCTTCGGAGTTATGAACAGAAATGTACTTCGAGAGTGTAAAAATTTATCACTTACAAAATTTAAGTAGGTTTTATATTTTGTTCTTTTTTTTATCAATCTATTTCGTCCCGCTGCTGGGCAAAGGTCTCCCCCAAACTCTTCCAACCGTCTCCATCCTTTGCCGAGCCCCACCATCCTTCGACGTGACGAGATCGTCCCTATATCTCCGTCGATTTTTACTTTTATAAATATATAATACATTATTAAACGAAGCTATGAACGGAAGCCAGGAGGTATTTAGTAGAGACCCAGCTGCGGTTTCAAGGCCCATTAGTATCAACCAAACCCATCTGTTGTGTACTCAGCCTAATATAATGGGCGACGTATGACTAATTCCGACTAATGTTGAGAATACCTTTAAACTAATGTGAAGGCCTAGGGCACGGTACACGAACAAACAGTAGCTATATCTTGTTAATGAGTTAGTCACGCGAGCGGTTTATTATCATAAGGCACAGTATCTAATTAACAGTATTGTAGGTTTAATATGAGCTGAAGATATTATGTCCGATTATGAAATTTAATTTGACGCAAGGAAAAAAAACTGAGCTTCAACCGACTTCTAAAATTTAGGCATACCTGCTTTGAAGAACCGTTTAATAATTTTGAATTTTAAATGTTTTTCATGACAGAACTAGACCAAATAATAAAGTGATTATTTGTTGCATTAAAATACATTTTTTTAAATGTTATAGATTTTTTCAAAAGTGATACTAATAATAACTTTAGGCAAAAAAACTGTTTCATACAAAAACATCTAAATTCTAAATATCAAAAACTGTATTTTTTAAATTGAAAATTAAATTGCCAAGATTTAACTCAATACCAAACTTGAGACACTAGTTTTACCCTCCGTATTACTCCTATTAATTATTATTTGCATCAATGTCCCACTGCTGGGCAAAGGCCTCCCCCACTCCCTCTATTCGTCCCTATCCTACTGTTTTTTCTGTTACGAAGTACGCCTACTGTTTTCAGAATACTGTGCTTGTCATAAAAGGTGTCATCATAGCTTTTAGGGTGCTTTCGACCTTCGCGTGGATAGGTGTCGCCTAGTTGACTTAACCTGGTTACCGGTCACCTGACTGACGTAAGTGCTCTATTATAGATGGCCTATTAGGGAACATGGAAATATAACTATTTTAGTAGTGTTAACTTGAAGTTAAGCATCGCTCTGAGCGGTCACAACTTGTATGGGTGACTTGGAGTGGTATAAATCAATTACTTAAATGAAGTTTAATAATGGTGTTGTATTTTTAATTGCATTTAACTTACAAGGTTTGGTTCTTAAGTTTAAAGAAGATCTCTAAAGCTCAAAATCGAATGCACATGAACGGTATCTGAGAGCCTAGTTTTTCGTAATTGAAACGCAATACATTTTAGCCATGAACATCATAATAATATGCTTAATTTACAAGACTTTATCTAAATAAATTAAATAAAAACTTTTTGTATTCTATTTTATTCTATTTTAAATAATGTAAATCTACTAACTTTTCTATTTTAGTAGCACAAATTAAATAAAAACTTTTTGTATTCTATTTTATTCTATTTTAAATAATGTAAATCTACTAACTTTTCTATTTTAGTAGCACATTTTGCTAAGTTTTCGTACTGTATTATTCTTTTGCAAAATATTTTCTGCCTACAATTTGCACAAACAAATGGGAATTTCAGGTACCGTTTTGTTGAAACAAAACTTTGTACATTCTTTTTACATTTTGCATGTATTCAAAAAGTACTGAATGTAAAAATATTTTTTGAATTAATTGTAGCTAGCTTCCGTTAGCGGCTTTGCTTGGATTTAAAAGACTTTGTGATATTTTTGTCGTGTTTTACATTCATTGTAGTATTGTTAGCTGTGTAAAGATTGCTATAGACAAATAAACAACGCAAAAGACAAAATAAATTTATGTTATTGCATGCAACACTTACCATTTCACATAGTTGAATGATATTAATAAATATTATATAATAAAAAAATGTAGGTAAGTACTAAGATGAAAATGTATTTATAATGTTATTTGTTTTGTGAATTAATAAATAAAAAACAAATTGAGTTTGCTTGTGAGTAGAACGTACTGGTCGTTAGCAAGAACGATATAAGTTTTTTAATTTTCAGCTAATCACTGGCAGTGTGATGTCACACTGCCACTGATTCTGTTGTCACACTAACTAGTTAGCTTTTATTTCGTTCACGTTAAAGCTCAAAACAAAATAACAGCTTGAGGGACCTCTCTAAATTCACTATATTTTAGTAGAATTGTAATATAACTATGTGGATAGAATTAGTCAAGACCATATTCGTTTCTAACTAATAAGTAAGTTCGTATGAGTAAGTGGTGAACTCTGGTGACGGTGTTTTCAGGCCGCCTAAAGATCTTCATCGTGGCTTAACGACTTTTAAAAGCCGGGACCGACAATTTAACGTAACCAAAGCACTGAAGCGCTCAGTTGTTAATGCCACGTAATAGAAGCTTTTGGTTTTATCGATTAATTAGCTAGTCAGTGCAACAACAGAATCAACGCTAGCACACACCTAGCGAGGATTATAGAGAAACCATCAGTACCTCCAACCATGCGTGACCCAATCGTAAAGGTCCACTGATTTATATGAGATTAAAACAATTTGCGGTCAGTGACCTCAGCCACAGGAAATTTGCTTTCATCCTTTTGGTTATACTGGAATGGCTTTGTGGATTCACCTACATGCCAAAGTGATTTTAAATTAATGTTTCACTTTGAATTGGTAAGGAATTGCTGATTATAGGTAGGTATGACCCCATTACAATATTAAATTATGCAGAATGATTGTTTTAAGTTATTATGTCCCGCCCTTAACACTATGTGGGGTTGGCACAACATGAGTTCTTCCATCTCCCTCTATCAGACGTCATCTCAGCACTCACTCCTTTCTTACTCATTCCATCCCTCATCCATTTTTTCTTTGACCAACATCGAAACCATACTCACATTCATCATTTATTTCTCATGTATTTTCATCTCTATGTATCAGTACTCTATATGAAGTATTTCTCGGCAATAATTATGATGAAAATTTCTTCTTTTCTTTCTCTTATTATTTACAAAAAAATGTACTTATATCTACTTATACTTACTTACTTTTTACTTATATCTATAAGTAGGCATTATATCAGTCATCTGGTTACCATAACACAAGCAATAAGTTGCTTAGCTTGGGACTAGATGACACTGTGTGGAATGTCCAAGGATATTTACTGCTGCCCTAGCCATGTCACATTTCTACAATCGCTTTAGAGTAGAAATAAAAAAAATGTATAGGAATTGATATTCGACGACGACAACTCAAGCGATTAGAAATGCCAAATCAAAGGTATATCGATTATAGAAAGAGAATAGATACGAAACATTTGTCATTTGTCTACGCGCCTTGGTGCCGCTAATAAAAGTTGTTTTGAAGAATTAACACATTCAACTCAAAACCGAATACACCTATTTTTTTAAGGTTGCATGAACAAAGCCGAGAGCATTTAGTTTTCCATATTTCTATGATTGCGTTTATCATCCGGATACTTAAAGCTCAGGCTTGGAGACGTAATCACATGCTTGTAATTTCAACGGATAATCCGACCCACTCGGAGCAGTCTGAGCTCGTCCCCTTATTCACAAACACTATCAACACTTACAAGTGATCGAAGAATAAACAAAATTAAACCTTGGACAATTCACACATCCCATTAGTAAATCGATTAACCGATAAACGCTTCTTGACCGAAATCATCTTACCAATCATTTCAATTCTGGCATTAGGGGTTCCGTGGCCAAGTTGGTAAGGCTGTCTGGCTTAAGGACGGTCGCGGGTTCGAATACCGCCAGAATCGAAACTTTTAGTAATTTTTTTATAAAATGTCAGATTAACTATTTTACTATTTTATGAATTTCAAGAAGCATACAACAATCATTTAATTACATAAATAAAAACTAGCTAAAGATAGAGACAGAAGTATTGAAAGGCACCTTTCCCTTCAGTGAGCCTTGAAAAGTCAAAATGGAAAATAAGTACCAATTTTGTTTGCACGGCTATCACTCTTTTTTCAAGCACAAAACGCCATCTTTGTGAATACAGGCTCCGGAATAGTCTGTAAGCTGGGTATAAGGATGATATAAAATTCCCACTCTTCAAAGCTAACTGGCAATCTAACTTATCCTGGACCCGTACCATGACCTTATCAAACTCAATCGCTTTCAGATGTCATGTGCTAAATTGAATCGTAAAACTGAAGTCATAAGAAGAACAATTCAGTTTAGGTCCTAAACTGGATCGCGCTAAGAGCTCGTGGTAGGCCCCCTGCCCACGTTTTGTTTTGGGAAACGATTCATTAATCATTCAATCCTTTGGGCTAATGTTTAAAACTATCTGCCGTAAAAATAGCAGTATAACCACTTTTTATGTTTTTAGGTTCTATATGAGTGTCAACAATAGAAAAATAGCAGTATAACCAAATCACTTTTTATGTTTTTAGGTTCTATGTGAGTGTCAACAATAGAAAAATAGCAGTATAACCAAATTACTTTTTATGTTTTTAGGTTCTATATGAGTGTCAACAATAGAAAAATAGCAGTATAACCAAATCACTTTTTATGTTTTTAGGTTCTATATGAGTGTTAACAATAGAAAATCGACTACTTTAACCCAGTTTTAGCTAATTATTTTGAGTAAAGGGAAAATACTAAACTAGGAATTACTAAAGTCCAGGTAGAACCTAGTACCTAACTCAATTACCCGACTCGCCAAGTTAGTAAAATACTGAACGTCCAAGCGTAATTAAATTTCACCAATTTGATTATGTGCTTTAGTAAGCAAACTAGCTGGTTGGTCAGAAGTACCTGAACAACCGATTACTAGGATTTGATTATGAGATTGTCATGGCATTTGTATATTGATTAATTACATAACTTTAAGCACTCGTGGCGAAGCTTGCCAAGACGTTCTTAGACGACGTCTAGCAATCAATCATCAATTATACAATTATCGTTGATCGCTAATTTTAGGTAATAGGCCTGCCGTTTTGGCCGATAATTCCGATTGTGTCAAGCTATTTTGTACAGCTTGTTTGTACAGCTCTTTCTGCCGACCAATGATATACACAAGTAATTTATGAGCGACATTCACTGCCGCGTCAGTGCGATGTTTGATGTTGCGAGCGTTGTTCGACCGGCAATGTATCTAGATTTATTTCACTAAGCGTGGTCGGTAGTTCGCTGATAGTTGCGTTCGGACAAGTTTTATTGCTATGTGCTACGGTAAATTCTGCAGGTCGTCTAGCGAGTACAATTCAGTAACCAATTTGCAAAAAAGAATTGCTTTGGTTATGAAAACATGTTTGTACTACATGAGTAAACAAAACTTAGCGAAAAGTTCTTTGAAAATTTTCAACAGCTGAAGAATTAACTATCTAAGTAAAAACTGAAAACAGGCTCTTGTATTGTTACGGTTTATTTTGGTTTTCTATGATAACGAAGTTGAAACCCTTCGGTGCGCAGCATTTTTTACCCGCCTTCAAAAAAGGAGGAGGTTCTATGCTCAACTGTATGTATTTTCACCGATTATTTCGTAAATTTTGGACCAATTTTGTTTTTTTCAAGACAATCTATAAAAAGTATGCGCCATGCTTGTTAATAAGACAACTTTTGCGACACTCCGAACTGCCACTATAATCTAAGTACCTAATATCAAAGACGATTAATATCTAGGAGACAGACAAAGGCCATACACAAAATCGTAACCCTGATCAGATAGCCTGGAAACTTTAAAACATCAATTTTATCCAATAAATTTCAATTATTTTATAGTTAAAATTACCTAAAAATTTTTTTATATTGAATTTTGTTGCTACCTTACCTACTACTAAGTATTGAAATTTCTTGGATAAAATTGATGTTTTAAAGTTCTCAGGCTATCTGGTACTAGGGATCAGGGTTACGATTTTGTGTATGGCCTTTGTCTGTCTTCTAGATATTAATCGTCTTTGCTAATATTGATATTTTTAAACAGAAACAGTTGTGAGTTCCAGCGAAGCATAAAATCGCATTTGCATCTCAGTCATAACTTCTGGAAAGCAATCTGAACTCCAAAGAAAACATTCCTTGTAACAATTAGGTGCAACGTAAATCCTTGTGCATTAAGTAATGGATTATAGATTTGAAACTGCTAAGGGTTCAAGTTCAGGGCCCATAGCCTTGTTGCAAACGATTCGTTTCTATTCTGTTTCCATCAAAGCTAATTCATTTGATATTTCTGACGTGACTTTTCATCATCAAAAGCTAATTCCGAATTAAAAACATTATAAGGTTTCCACAATTATATTTTTTAAATAAAAGACCAATGACCAATGACCATGATTTGAGGCATAAACATTTATGTAAATTAAATAAATAAATAAATATCCTTGGACAATTAATTCGCTTCTATGTTCTACTAACTAATTTAATCCTAGGATGAAGTTGTTGGAATTGAACAGTAAATCTGCAGATGGTGGGTTCAAGTTTTCTAGACATTGTAATAAGACATTAGTGTCGTCTGAGAAAACGATATTTTACAATAATTATTCATTAAATACTTTAGTATTCAATTAAAATCAGTATTACTGAATTAGACAATGATGTCAATTCAGATGTCGCAAAAACTAAACTAAACTAAATTGACAGCAATCAAATTGATGCCATCCTTTTTATTTCGATCGTTATGAAAGTGAATTGATCAGTGCTGTCACATTAGTTAAATTTAGTTTTGGCAACATCTGAATTGACACCAATGGCGACAGCGTAAAAAAAGCAGAATCATGAATCCATCCAATTAAAATAATAAATCTTTAAGTTTGTGAGCATGTTCGTATGTTCGTGTTTCAATCATGTTTATAGGTAATACCTATTCAAAAAAGAGTTGTGTTTTCAATAAATAAAAATTATTGTATTTGACGGCGGATCAACATTTTTATGAGTGATATTTTAATCTTCGGATTGGGCAATAAGTACCATGTACATGATGCCATTTTCTGCACGTAGCAGATCAATAATTGAATGCAATAATTACGCGCACCTAATTGACGTTCATTATATTGTAAGCAACTGTTGTTTCGAGCATGCAAGTCATGATGACAGTCAATTTAATTGTATGCAACAGGCAATAATCTTGCATCGTGTAAATGACACTTTAATCTGAAAATTGATGTCTTTTCCTATTTACTTTGAGCATTTTTAGAGATACTTATTTTTTATTTAATTATTCAAAAGTATCATGAAGGAAATATAAGATTTCATGCTTAAAACGTAAATCTACGGATTCAAGACAAGACTTCAAAGAGACACATTTATTTAGACTCGGATGAACACAATACTTATAATGGCGAAATATTATTCATTGAATCGAAAAAAGAGTGCTTATAGATCAAAAGACGGCTGATTTTTTTGGATGATTTTGTACAGAACGTAATAGAATTATGGATCTGTATATCCAAGTGCGTATTTCAGGTACATTAATATAATTGATGTTTTTTTAAATAAATATATTTTGACACTTCTCTGAATATTCTATTTTACAACTATGCTTACCTCGGGAGTATACTATTTAAAACAAAATTGAGAGTTCAAAAGCGGTCTACTAATTATAGACTTAAAAAATTAAAAAATTAAAAAAAAATAATTGACTGAATATTTGCATGCCTGCATGGTAGAATGTAATTGGACATAATATTAGAATGTAAGACCTGATGTATCATGTTCTGGCAAATAAACGTATCTTATCTTATCTTATCTCTTATCTTAATATTATTGTGGAAAACGTACATTTACGAGTAATTATCGCTATTTACCTTTATTTTATTTAACCAAATTTTCACCTTTTTTTATTTATTTAACCTAATTTTTAAGACTTTATGTACCAACTTGAAGCAATGAATAAATGAATATGAATATGAATTTAATTTTATTCCGACGTTTCAGTCTGCCCGCTACCACGGCTGGTCCAATCCAGACAAAACGTCGGGATAAAATTAAATAAAGGTAGGTAAATACCCGTATATGTATGTTACATGTGTTCTGATCGCGCAAGTTCAGAAAAGACACAAAGTGGAACATAGAACCTCCTCCTTTTCTAAAGTCGGTTAAAAAACAAACTAAGCCTACAAAAACACTCGAAAAACCTTCTTCGTAGTGAATTAAAAAGCAGTTTCCGGTCATATTATTGCTGGCGAAATTAACTTTTTCGTATATACATTCATACTCCTTGACGGCCGTACGAAATACTTTAGCTTGAACATGTTTGTTCCACTTTAATTAAAACGTCAAGCACAGTCAAAGCAACATGTCCGGGTATAATTACGTTCTGTGACCTATTGCTGTTTCTGCTTAGGCTTTGAAACTATCCTAGGAAATGGCACAAATGAGATATTTTTTACAACTGAAAAATATTGAAACTTTCAAAATAACTAATACCTAATGGCTATCTCTAACCATTATGAAGTTACAGTCCTTTAAATTTTAATATGACAAAAAAAGCCACTAATGCGTGCATTATGCCCATTATCATACATTTTTTAAGTACCTATACACAGTTTTAACCTTACCGGCTGTCAACGTTTCCTATTGTTTGAGCTACCTATATGTACTTTTGTTCCAAATAAATGAAATAAATGATTATGTTTAACGAAAAACAGTAGCCAAATCACAAAATTATATAGCAAATGAAATTCTTGATCTAAGATTTGAGGTTTACAAGTGAATCGTTAGCCTCAATTGCCAATCACTGATTTAAATATCTTGTTTGAGGGAACAAAGTGATTCTGATTTACGCTAAGAGGGAAACAAATTCAGTAATTTCAGGTACAGAAATATCGGCTCTGAATAAAATTACTGAAATTCTCTAAGCCCCTAATTGAATAAGCCCGTAATTTGTTAACGAAATATTTTGATTAACTTTTATACGACGATATTTAGTTTATTCTATTATTATTAATGAAAGTTTGATGGATTTCAATACCGATTATGTTTCGATTTAATTCATAATTAAATTTTAGAGTCGTTTTGGACAGGTTCCGTAGCCTAGTGGTCAGGCAGCTCGGCTAAGAGCGATCGCTTGTATCTACGCAGGTTCGAATTCTCGGTCGTGGGTACGAATCCGGCCGTACATCAATGGGTTTTTTCGTTTCGAAAAATGTATATGCGCATTAACACGAGCACTGAACAGTGAAGGAAAACATAAAGTAAGTAAGTAAGTAAGTAAGTAAGTAAAGGATTCTCATTTACAAGCTATCAATTCCCGTAATTACAGGGTAACAAATTAAGCTTAGATTAAGCTTATTGCGCTGTTTTTTAATGTTAATTTTATTTCAATAAATACGTAAAACAAAACAGAAATTTGGGTTGTACTTATTCTAAAAGTGAATACAAGCAAGTAAAAGAAAGACTATAGAAACCAGCGAACCGATTACTCTGTTTCGCGATGCCCAATTAACTTAGATAGGATACTTGAAGCTTTGTCTAACTTTAAATGTATTGGGAAAGTAATAGGTTTCACTTGTTTTTGCGAAAAGTTACAGTTGTGAAACTAATAAAGGTTAGTGTATTAGGTCTTTTAGGGCTCCGTACCCAAATGTTTTTGATTTCCTAGGTCTCAGTGATATTACCGGCGCTTGTCAACACTGGTCCGTTCTACACAAAGGAAGCAGGTTGAAGCAGAACAAGCAAAATGTCGGACTCATCGGACGTGATTTGGCATTTTTTAAATGGCAGCGCCCAGCGTTGACCAGCGCGTGTTGAAGCTTGTTGGAACTTTTCGGCATCGTTCAATGCTTATCGGCGCGCGTTCATAGGCTGGTAAGCGCTTATAAGTTTCCAGCTTTCTTTCTGTATACGCACTTTGATCTTAAATAAATAGGTACTTTAGCATACTTACATGGGATCGATGAGAACTTTTTACAGTTTATACATAATGGTTTTTCTACGTTCTTGAAATATTTTTAGCTTTCTGTGGCAAGGGCACCCACTACATTTCAAGATAAATAGATAGCTGTTTAGCTCGTCCCACCATCACAAATGATAATTACCTACACTGAAAATGTTTTGGCATCCAAATAAACGTAACTATCCATGCTCCCTGCTTTGCTTTAAACAGTGTTGAATTTAATAACATTTTTAAACAAATATTTATTTTAAAAGTGGTCTATATAACAACACTTTAAAATAAATATTTGATTAGTTATTCATTCTTAAAAGTCTATCTTGAATACTTTTTAAATGCTTGTTTGCAAAATATATTCTCTGTAGAGTAGGTATAGGCGATCATTTTGATAAATGGCCCATGAGTTGCGTTTCTCAAGGCGAACAAGTGAATAATGTATTTATACATTATTCACTCGTTCCGCTTATAAGCGGTAAAACAATATAAATAACCACTCTCAGATAGCTCAACAAATCACTTTTGAATCTCCATATATCAAAATAAATTCATATTTTTCTTGGTCATAACTTAATAACTTTATAAGTAACCGATTTAAAAACATATTTTTAAAATTAGCAGCGGAAACTCGTTATCATCATTAGCTTACTCTCCCGCGGCTTCTCTTTAGGTAATAACTTTTGAAATCGGATGATTAGTTTCGGAGATTACACCAAACATACAAACAAACAAACCTACTTTACCTTTATATATTACTCGTACTAGCTAACTTGCCCGTGGCTTCGCTCACGTGGTACCTACCTTAATAAAATATAGCCTATGTTCATTCGGAAAGTCTAAGCTACAAATAGGTGTAAGATTTTTTGAAATTGGATAAGTAGTTTCGGAGATTACCCCAAACATACAAACAAACCAACTTTACCTCTTTATAATATTAGTATAGATTAGTATAGAAGTACCTACAGATATAGAAGATAGATTAGTATAGAAAATTGGAAATACAGTCCTTATCGTATTTCATACAAAATGCAATGTATGAGTGAGTAGGCTCTCATTGCCTCAGCTAGGTCCTCAGGTTTCAGCATTCAATTAACTCGCTCTGTGCACTTGGTCTCATCTTCAGGTAAATCAATACCGAAACGTCACTCCACCTAATTAATTATGCATCTTAACTATTCAGTGGTTACGTGCTGCAGGAGATAGATGATTTATTTTATTTATTTAATATGGACACCCAACACTATTTCTAAGTAAATTAATTAGGTAAGGATATTTTAGAGAATGTTACTCAAAAAGTTTAGTGGTTTTATCAGAGAAAAATCTATTTATTATAAAATTTTGTGATATGGTTTCGCAGTTTAATTATGGCTTTTTATGTAACTGTAACGTTATAGAAGTTGTCCTTGTACTTGAAACTAATAAGAAGGTTATGTATGAGTCCTCGAGAAGCTTAAAACATTTTTTGGTAATAACTAGAATTTAAAACCCAACACTATAAAATATCTAGCATGTTTGAAATTAAGCCACGATTCCGTTTATACATTTATACCAATAAAAAACGACCAATTAAAAAAAATACTAAATCGTAGGCAAAAGACTTTCCCAAAAATATGACGGTCATAATGATTAATGTGAATTCTTTGATATAAGGTCGAGAATCGCGTACGTTCATATTATCATACTTTTTCAGGCCATACCCACGTTTCGGCCAGATTTGCTTTACGTTGTCAGCGTCAAAAACAAAAGAGTAAAAAAACAAATGAATATCCAACCGTGTGGCCAACCTTTATAAATACCTATTTCTATAATTGGGCTGCCCAATTGTTTTTTGTCATCATTAAGTACCAATTAACATTTTTGTACGTACCAGACCAATAATTACGCGCACCTAATTAATCAATATAATAATATTATATGAAGTAAAGTTGATTTATTTGTATGTTTGGGGTAATCTCCGAAACTACTCATCCGATTTCAAAATTCTTTCGCCGATGTAGCATGAACCAAAGACGATTAATATCTAGAAGACAGACAAAGGCCATACACAAAATCGTAACCCGATCCCGCAGTACCAGATAGCCTGAAAACTTTAAAACATCAATTTTATCCAAGAAATTTCAATACTTAGTAGTAGGTAGCAACAATCCCACTAATATTATAAAGGTGAAAGTTTGTGTGTGTGTAAGTATGTAAGTGTGTTTGTTACTCTTTCACGCTCAAACGGCTGAACGGATTTGAATGAAATTTGGTACCAGAATTGCTTACACCCTGGAATAACAAATAGGCTACTTTAAATTTCTGAAAAGTGCAGTGTTCCCGTAGGATTATTAACCAAATTATTCATCAAAATAGTTTCGGTAGTTTGGCAGTGCAAAAGGTAGCTGTCAGACAAAATAACTTCATAGATGGCAGCACAGGCAAAAATTTAACTCCTTCACGCTCGAACGGGTGGACGGATTTGAATGAAATTTGGTAGCAGGATTGCTTATACCCTGGATTAAAATATGCGCGACTTAAAATTCCTAAAAAGTGCATTGATTCCGTGGGATTATTAATCAAATTCATTAAAATAGTTTATACTAAATAGTTTGGCCATGAAAAAGTTACAAAATAATTTCAATAGATGGCAGCACAGGCAAAGTTATTATTCCTTCACGCTAAAACGGCTGGATGAATTTGAATTAAATTTGATAGCAGGATTGTTTATTTCCTGGATTAACAAATAGGCTAAATTAAATTTCCAAAAAAGGAATGGTTCCGTGGGATTGTAAACCAAATTATTCATCAAAATAGTTTGGCCGTGAAAATGTAACTGTTAGTCAAAATAATGTTAATAGATGGCAGCACAAGTAAAGTTATAACTCCTTCACGCTAAACGGCTGGACGGATTTGAAAGCAGGATTGCTTATACACAGAATTAAAAAATACGCTACTTAAAATTCCTGAAAAGTGCATTGACTCCGTGGGATTATTAATCAAATTCATTAAAATAGTTTATACAAAATAGTTTGGCCGTGAAAAAGTAACTGAAAAAGTAAGTAACAAAATAATTTCAATAGATGGCAGCACAGGCAAAGTTATTATTCCTTCACGCTCTAACGGCTGGAATTTGAATTAAATTTAGTAGCAGGATTGTTTATTCCCTGGATTAACAAATAAAAAAGGAATGGTTCCGTGGGATTATAAACCAAATTATTCATCAAAATAGTTTGGCCGTGAAAACGTAACTTTTAGTCAAAATAATGTTAATAGATGGCAGCACAAGCAAAGTTATAACTCCTTCACGCTCAAACGGCTAGACGGATTTGAATGAAATTTAGTACCAGGACAGTAACAGTTGATATCCTGGATTAACACATGTCATAGGCTAGGTACTTTAAATCCCATAAAAGCGTATTGTTCCCGTGAGATTATCAAAATACTTAAATTATGCTTCTTCAAACTCAAACTAAACGAATTTCAAATACTTATTGTTTTTTTTTGTCCCCATAATCTCACGGAATTGGGACTTAGTATGTACGTAGATAAATCTTCGATAAAAATATTTCTGGCTCAACATAAACTATTAGGACAAAGTTTATATTTGTGTTTTCAATTAAAATTCGGTCTTCAAAGCACCTCGTCATCGCTATTTTATTAAATTTCCCACAGTTTCGGCTCGCTTCGAGTCTAAAATCCTCGCTACGCTCGCTTTGCTCGCATGTAGCTTTTTTAATCTTTTGCAAGCAAATTGAATTATGTCAGGTCATAGAATAGGAACAGACGATCAGTCAGCCTTTTCTATGAGTACTATAAGCAAAATCAAGTGTCACATGACGCATTTTTCTTTAAAAATTCGGCTCGCTTCGCGAGTTTAAAAGGTTCGCTACGCCCGCTAAGTTCGAAGCTTACTATGCTCGCTTGGTTCAAAGCTCGCTTCGATCGCACGGTAGCTTCTTGAATATTTTGCTAGCAAATTGAACTATGTCAGACCATAGAATAGGAACCGACCAACAGTCAGCCTTTTCTATAAGGCCCATAAGCAAAATCAAGTGTCACGTCAGGACGCATTTGATTTAAAAAAATTTCGGCTCGCTTCGCTCGCACGGTAATTTCTTGGATATTTTGCTGGAAAATTGATCTATGTCAGACTATAGAATAGGGACCGACCAACAGTCAGCCTTTTCTATGAGCACCTTAAGCAGAATCAAGTGTCACATGACGAATTTGTCTTAAAAATTTCTGCTCGCTGCGCTCGCTTGGTTCGAAGGTCGCTTCGCTCGCATGGTAGCTTCTAACTGTGTAAGACCATAGAATAGTAACCCACCAGCAGTCATCCTTTTCTATGAGCACCAAAATCAAGTAACACAATGGTCTTAAACAAGGAGCAAAATAAAAAAAATTATGAAAACTTTTTCAATTACTTACGTAAGAAGAGAGTAATTTTTTCACTCTCGAGGTGCATTTTTATTCATATCTCTGACGATTCTCAACAGATCATAAAAATAATCATCAAAAACGGTTCACCCAGTCGACGAATTAAAAACCTCCTCCTTTTTTGAAGTCGTTAAAAAAATTATTAACTTAGGTATTCACCGCGGGTAACACCGCGGGGCACAGCTAGTATTCAATATTTAAACATTTTTAACTAGAAAGTAATTGAAATTTCTTGGATAAAATTGATGTTTTAGAGTTTTCAGGCTATTTTTTAGGGTTACGATTTTGTGTATGGCCTTTGTCTGTCTTCTAGATATTAATCGTCTTTGCATGAACTTTCCGAATGAACATAGGCTATATTTTATCAAGGTATGTTTCACGAGAACGAAGTCGGGGGCGATTAAGCTAGTAAGATATAAAATTAAACTTTTAATTGACAATGAGGCAACCTGTTTTCTATCCAAAACTTCACTAAAATGCCATCGTTAGTATGTTTTTTTGTACACAGCGTGGCGCATTTTGGCCCCCTTTTAAAGAAGAGAATGTTCTTTACGTCTTAAAATTCTACCGCTATAGTTTAACCTAGTTCATTCAAAAGTAAGCTACATCCTCCATATTCCTAGTTCTTAAGCCGGGAACCCAGACACTAATCCGCAGTGATGTATCGGCTGTAGAATCTATCTTCGAATCGAGAGCACTGTGCTCGGTGACACCGAAGGTCGTTCATCTTGTTTACTGGAGAATATTTAGTTGGTTTTAAGATCAGGTTGTGGATTATTCAGTACTATTTTTTGTGAACGGCTCTACTTGTTAGCTAGATAAAGTTTTCAGTGAGAAGAGGTTCAGTAAAAAAACCTGCTGCACATAAACGTAGTGATTTTATTCTCTTTGGCTGCACTAGCGTATTGCACTTCTGTTCATCTCTTAAGAATTTGAAAGAGCGTGATGGCCGAGTGGGTTTGTGACTTCCAATCCGAAGGTCGTGGGCGTCGATGGGCTTGCAACCTGACACGTATGGGATGTTAACTGCTGCAAAATGTGGGCATGTACCAAATGTGTATTTAGACAATGTCTTTGATTATCCCATTCGACATCTTCAAAGGATCTGAAAGAATATGTCTACCGTCTCTTGGGAATTTGGTGATCTTATTTTCATTTATTACACTTCTAAAGATTTTTAAGCATACACTTTCAAACAGAATGTTTTTAAAATTGGTCCTGCATTCACGAACATACAAAAAACACAATATACTCGTGCAATCTAATATTTCAAGAAGTCGGTCAAAATAAGAATTGAATCTGAACCGAGTATTGGTAGTAACTTTACTCCTCTGTTTACATTCTTATAGCCCGCATAACATCTCATCAGTCTCACTCAAAAGTTATGAAAGATTATACTCGTATTTGAAATATTATTTCCTGGTCTTTAACTTTGTATACGTCAGAAATTTGATTAATTACACCTTCAAAATGATTCTCAAGTTTTTATTTATTACGTTTTGAATCTGTATATTTACGAAATGTCTTCCGTATACTCAGATCTTTACTAGATGATTTATACAGAGTCAGGAGGCAAGCTTTGCCTACACTTAACGGGACACTGTAGTGCTTGGGATATTGTTAAAATGGAATATATTCATCCTCATTCCATCTTTCGAAGTAGGTACCTGTTATGTTATAGAAGACATTAATACAAGTGCGTTTAGTACAATTTGCCTATTTCGCTATCATTTCACATAGCTCAGTAATACAATATGAAATACAAGTGCGTTTAGTACAATTTGCCTATTTCGCTATCATTTCACATAGCTCAGTAAATAGATTCAAACTGTGGTTTCATATCGTACATTCATATACATTTTCATTGCTCTACAAGTCACTGTGAATTTGCTCATATCTCGAGGGCGTTTGCAACATGCCGGCTAACTTTGTTTCCGCATGGACATAAGCTGCAAGCTTCATACAAAATTTGAAATTTGGAAAGTATTATTATACAATAGCGTAATATTTTAATAATCTATATATCTGTGGTTTTGCTTACTATATAAATCTTAAGAGCTCAACTCTTGTCTGTGTAATGATGCAATTTCCTCCATACACTTCTTTCCAATGCGATCTCTTTTACTTCTTGATACGACATGACAACGACATTCTCTTTGATCTGACTTACGTAATTAATTCTTGGTCTTCCCCTTTCTCGTTTTCCTTCTACTTTTTCTTCTATGATGTTCTTTGTAAAGCTGTCATGTCGTATATTTTTGCTTACTGTGGTATAATTAACCGACATTAAAAAAGCAGAAGTTTTGACTATTTGTTTTTGTATGAGAGAAAAATTGAGAATCTTCTGTAACAGAAATGCACATGGTGCAAAAAATTGCTCTGTTCTTACGAAATTGAAGTCATGTTTAAAAAAATTGCCAAATTAAAACTTTGTATGAGCTACCAAGACTTCGAAATAAAGTTTCTACAATATGAGAGTGCTACTAAAAGTAAATTGAACAGATAGCATCAGCGATAGGTCTCGGACACTCGATAACAAAGGCGCGCGTTCCGCAAGTGTTTCCTTTTGTTCGGCTTTTGGTTTTCTGATAAAATGCAATTTTCAATGGGTTCTCTGAAGTGAAATTTAATTTAAAGTTATTGAATTTGAATTATTTAGGAAATAAATACGCGACTAAATTATTTTGCACATAATAGTTTCTAAGTGAGATGAGTGGTAAACTATATTAACGGATTTTTTAGGCCGCCTAAATTTTTTATGATTTAACGTGGCTCTTGAAGAACAAAACTAGACTCGTTTAGTGGCGAATACGCCTCTTACAGATTAGTATAATATGTCAATTTAGAGCCATAACCTACTTATAGTCAAAACAACTGTGATATTTGACAGTCTGAAATAAATTTTGGTTGCTAATAACATTCAGCAATCAGGGGGCAGAAGTCATGAGCCGAAGCTACTTTCAAACTCAAAGTTGCAGAATACCTTGCAAATAACAGCTAAATCTGAGATTGCAATTAAAGCATTATTCACAGACCGCTACGGCATTTAGCGGTTCTTACTGGAGGTTATTAAATCTTATAGCGGGGTTAAAGAGCCCTAACAATGGTTTATGACTTAAATTGCATTCAGTTGAAGAAACAAGCTATTGCTGTAATTTGATCTTATGGTGGGTGACCGCTAGTTGTACTAACAGCTTGTCAAAGAAGTAATAATTTCATGGATTTTAGTACAGCATAAATTAATCTTACAAATCCAATGACTCTTTACGCAAATTTTACATATTGCTTAGACAGTCGTGCGTATCTAATTAAAGATGAATTACAAGGAAGAAATTTACAAGATTTTACATAATAGAATTGCTAAGAAAACTAGTTTTCACTGTGACACTCCCAAACTTTACAAAAACTAAAGGACTTTAGCAGTTTCAGGTTCTGTTTTTTCGTTCTGAAGAAAGCCTCAAAAACAGGCGAAGTTTGGCTTTTGCAAACTTCCTGCTTTTTGAAGATAGGGCGTGCTACTTAAAAATTACGAGTTTCTCTCACAGGATGTAAGTTCTGGGTTTCTTGATAAATGCGCCTTTGTGAAGACATTCTTCGTAAAATGATTTAAGCTATTTAACGGTTTTATAAATTTAATACTGCAAAGTTATCATTATTGTTAGTGCGTTATGAAAATGACTAATATAAAACTACATTCAATGTAGCATTTAAACCTTCTTGTTTTTTAAGTCTTTTAAAAATGAAACCTTTCTTTCCAAAAGTCTTTACAAATTATAAAATATGTAGAAATCTAAATAAAGTAAAATAACGGTGACGGGTTTCCAGGTATTTCAGTAAGAATACATTCCCTCATTTTAGTAAGAAAGTCTGGTAAAACTTTGGAAATGCATTTAATTTTCATAAAACTCAGCTCTTGCTCATTATGCTCGTACATAAATTGTGCTGAAAATTATTTTAAATGTAGATTTGAGGTTCTTTCACCAAACTGAACCACAAAAAATTCCTAGTAAAGTTCGAACAACTCAATTACTCAAGGGGATGAATTCATATTACTAAACTTGAAGAAATGTCGACTCACGAAAATATTCTAGAACATGACTAAGTAAGTTCGTATGAGCAAGTGGCCAACTTTGTTGACGGAGTTTTTAGGCCGTCTAAAGGCCTCTATTATGGTTTAACGACTTTAAAGCCAGGGCCGATGATTTTACGTGCCCTCCGAAGCGCGGAAGCGCTCAGCTGTTGATGCCACTTGCATTGCGGTTTCTCATCTAAGTTGTGACCGCTCAGAATGTTGCGATTTATCAAGAACGTAGCATGCTTTGCCACGAACGTTTCGCTGGCACTTGTGGAGTGAGGAAAAAGTTTAGGCAGTATTTTCATCGCGTCGTTGTACTACGGCGTAGTTCTACGGCGTAGCGCTACGTCGTAGCATAGTAGAACTGTGCGGTCGTAATACAAAGTGTAACTTTTCTATAATTTGATTAATTTTCATACTGATGTAGTTTTTAATGCTGATAATTTAAACGTTTAATATAGTGTGATCTTTTTATTTTGTATGTTACTCTTTTTGCACTTTTATTTACTAATGTTACTTAAATCATGTTACCAAGTTTTTTTATGTAAAATTTTTTCGAACACTAATGTTTATGTTCCAATTAAGTTTTAATATAAGAAATATCTATAATGATACTTGAAATAAAATTATTACTAAAACTAGGGTAAGTTAGATGTTTCAATTAAAAATTAATGTTTTACTTAATTATGTAGAAATTTGACACTGCGAATTTTTAATAATATTAATTTACGTAGGTTATTAATTTACCTACAATAAGTGTTAAGCTGCTTATGCTGTTCAGTTCACGTTCGTATATACCTACGTTATCAATGACAAGGCTTCAAATTAGTAATTTATGGGATCGTTACAAATTACACTTCAATATTAATTAATCACCGTACATTGATATCAATGTACAATGAACATGAGATCGATTAGCCATCTGATACATACATACACATAAAAGTGTGTAAAATAACAGAATTATACTACATAGGAAGATAAGATCAGTTTGTTCCGGCTCATTGCCAGGTACATAATCAATTTTGTTTTACCTTAAATCATCGTGTTGTAAGAAAGATCTCTCGGCATTGCAACACAAAAATGTAGTGTCGACGATATCACCGCAGTCAGCGCAAAATGTGAACGTGCGGCGCGGTGTAACACGAGGCCAGACTTCTACTGTCAGCAAACTTGAGTGTGTGTTGACAACTGACACCGATTCGCAGGGTAATGACCGCCTGACTCCGATGACCTCGGCTCTCGGGACGTCGACGCCGCAGCCTGTGACGATTGTGCCTTCTACTGCTCCACGTGCTCGGCAAAAGAAGAGTTATGCACAAGTGTCCCGCCAGACTCTGCATCCGTGTCCGGTGCCAAGCGTTGAGATACGGCAGAAGAGTCTGACACAACAGAAAATACCCATTCGTGAGGGGAGAACTGACGCGGACGGATTCATTCTCGTAGAGAAGAAGCGTCGGCCGAAGCCTTCCCGAAACGAACGTGGAACCGCCCCTCGCTCTGCCGGGCTCGCCCTGCAGGCTGTTGAGCCGACAATCGGCATATATATATCCCGACTGGACCCAACCACTACTGAGGAAACCATCCGCCAGTATGTGGATGAGAGGAGCCGATGCCGAATCAGGCAGCCGCCTGTAGTCATCGTACATGGCTTGAAGCGACTGGATTCTACAAGAGAAACTAACTTCAAGTCGTATGTGCTCCGGGTGGCCGCCAAGTACAAGGACGTGTTCCTGGCTCCCGATTTTTGGACAGCCGGGATCGTTTACCGTCGCTACAGGGAAGCAAATCGATGAAAAATCCCTAACATTTTTAATATTTAGTTCTCTACTTTCTATCTCTTGTTAAAAATTTTATTGTTTAGGTTTTTCCTATGCAAATCAGTGAAGTAGGGCACTGGTGACCCGTAACACAGGTTTATCTCAATACCTATTTCAGGCACCAGTCTCTCACAACATTTCTTTGTATTATGTTAGAACCGACACTTATTTTTGGATTATTTTTATTTTAACTACATTTATTTTTAAAGTTATTTTATTTTCCTGTATTTATATTTATTTAACTGTATGTATTGTATGTGAGAGAAAACAAATAAATGATTATGATTATGAAATGATTATGATTAAAATGATTATGAAGTTGCAAGTAATGTTACCATAGCATACCTGTAAAAATAGAAAAAAAAATTATAAATACATGGGCACTAGGTTTTATCGCGTTATTTACCTTATTTCTTTACGTCTCTGAGGCTCAGAGACTCTTCTGAGAGTCGGCTCAGAGTCTGAGCTATGTTTTAGTTCCGTCGGGCATTAGTATCATATTTTATTAATTTCAGATACGACTAGTAGTAGTCGTCAGTACCTAAACTACTTCTTACTTTCATTTTTGTTGACATGTATGTAACAAAGGCAACATTTTGAGCTCTTTACGATCCTAGACATTTGACGGTTCACAAAATCCTTAGTTTTACTACATTATCATGTTTACGACGCCACATAATAAAGAATCTCATAAACTGTCCTTCTTAAAATAACCTAGATCCTATATCAATGCTTCATAAAAATATTATGAAGCTGTCTTCGTTCTTCGTATCGGAAAACTGAAAGGGAATTCTTGGAATCCAAAGTTAATATTCTAGGTGGCGATATTAGTGGCAATTTGGAATATCGCAAAAGCTAAACTAAAATAAATCAAATTAATGCCATCCTTTTTATTCCAATCGCTATGAAAGGGACGGCAACAGTTAAGTTTAGCTTTTGCGATACTCCGAATTGCCACTATTATCTTATTGAAAATGTATAAACGTGACACAAGATAGTAACATAATTTTGGAGCGTTTGGATGTGTACATCTTAGTGAGGCGACTGTACAGGATAAGCCAGTTTTTCATATTTCTCGACCCAAATCCTCGAAACTTTCAAAAGCAGAGATTTATAAGTAATGGTGGCTGCATGATAGAACAATTTAGCTCGTTTTTGAAAGAACTGCGCTATCTTTAGCCATTTAGAATTCACTCAGCGAAGTTTCGAGACTGAAGCAATAAAACGACGTACAAAGTGAATTTATAGCAACCTTATTGTAATATTAGTTAGTTTCTTTTGAAGACTTGATTTTGTGCGAAAATCTAATGGAATTAATAATTTTCAAACCCTATTATTGTCATTGAAAGTGAAAAAATAAGTCTTATTAATTTATATCTCCTAAATCATTTCTTTATTTTAAGATTTCTGCATCGCTGGCATAAAACGTAATCTTGGATGATTTATCATGGTGGTTTAAAAAAAAATAAGTCCTGCATTTAATTTTTTTTTTTCAAAAATGTGAGATTTAAATAAAAAAATAAAATTTCTGGGTTCTT
Source organism: Xanthorhoe designata (assembly GCA_963582015.1). NCBI lineage: Eukaryota > Metazoa > Arthropoda > Insecta > Lepidoptera > Geometridae > Xanthorhoe > Xanthorhoe designata. The sequence goes on from OY757039.1 coordinate 11,836,993, forward strand.
TTTTTAATTATATTTGTTATAGATAAATAACAGTGTTGCCGTTTTGAACAGTAGCATAAACAGTGAACAGTATTCAAGGCACGATGTTTTCTTGTGACAAATTGGGTTAACTGACAGACTTTTTTACTCACAAATAATTCATTGTTACCCTGTTTTTTTTAAATCAACAAGCTTTCTATAAAGTGTCATTTACACGATGCAAGATTCTTGCCTGTTGCATACAATTATATTGACTGTCATCATTGTCACTGCATGGTTTAAACAACAGCTTTGCTTAATATTGAACGTCAATTAGGTGCGCGTAATTATTGCATTAAATTATTGCTCTGGTACGTACAAGAAAATGGCATCATGCAATTGATATTTTAGCTAGTGGCTTACTCTGGTGTCGTAATAAATATTCGTAAATATTTTAATCCGTATAACTAATTGTGTTCTGATCGCAAAAACTTAAAAACACAATTATTATTGTCCATTCCAGTTTTATTTAATCTTGCCTTAAGAATTGTAAATAGAGGTAAGATTTTTCATTTATAATGAAATATCTAATACCAAAGTGTGGTTTAACACTGTAAAAATATATAAACAATATAGGGTTGTATATCAAGAAATATCTATGTAATTAAAATAATAATTGAAAACAAAATTTGTTTGACAACACAACTCAGAACCATATAGAAATACGGAAATTAAATTATTTTTCTGAATCAAAATTTCTTGTTTTCTTTAGACAATAAAAAATGATTCATTGTTATTAAATTTAAATTGTATTTAAAACATTTACCTTATTGTAAATTAATTCTTTAGAACACCCTCTGAAATATTAATAAGATTTGACCCGCGTAATTGGATTCTGTAAAATGTATGTGACAATCAACTGACGAACATTCGAGACAAAAGAAACGTATTTACGTATTCTAGGCACTTCTCCTCATTACGACGGCTTTCCTATTATTTATGAGTTTCGAGAAGAAACGTCAGCTAAGAAAAAACAAGCGAAGGTCATCTAAGTAAGAGCCCGTGCACGCACCACATCCACGTTTTCGAATTTTTTTAACGTATGTATCGATACAATTTTATTTCATAGCAAACAAATAAATGTAAGTAAGTACGTATGAGCAAGTCGCCAACTCTGATGATGGAGTTTTTATGGCTTAACGAAGCCGGAACCGACAATTTAACGTGCTCTTCGCATGGAAGCGCTCAGATATTAATACCTACCACTTGCGGTCAGCCATCCAAGTAGTGACCGCTCAGAACGTTGCTTAACTTCGACGATCTATCAAGAACGTCTTAGCAACGAGCGCTTCCAAACAAACAAATGAAACGCGCAGACACTGCAACGATACTACTCGTACTGCCTAGTTTACGAATGTCTACTGCGCCTCACATGAAAAAAAATGACAGGCAGGCTAATTTTAGAATATTTAGTACTCCTCAGCTAATTTAATTATTAGAATAATCCGCTTCTCTTATTAAATTAGCGGAGAAGTACTAGATATTCTTAAATTGTATAATATAATACTTCACAAAAGCTATGTAAGTGAAATACGGCAGGTGTACTCTGTCCCTCGTTAGCTCCTCATATAACTATGCCCGTACTTGGCTTCCTAAAAATGTTTTCCGCAAACCCTCGGATCACGTTTCGTATTAGCGTCAGTGTAATCTACTATAATGATGGTGTTTGTATATTGCCGAGTTTAAGTCGAAAGCTGGTTTAGTGTGACTTAACCTACGGTTATTTTATATACTCGTATACAGAAATAAAAGACGTGTGGCACTCGGAGACTGCCGTGGTAAAGCTATTGCATAGCATTTGTTTTTTTCGGAGTGGGGGGTGTTAGGTTATTTTCGTTACGGAATTTCTGGATTCGGTCTCCACGCTCAAGGCCCGCGATAGCAGCTATGCAATAGCTTTAAAAAACAAGGTAACGACAATGTTATTTATTTATCAGCATTTAGCTATAATGGGTGATCACAGAAAACGCCATGATTGCCGTATCACCATGACCGCGTAGGTGTCCGAGTTGTTTGGACAACTTCTATGCTATGACGGAGACCTTTAGGTAAGGCGGCCGATAAACTGTCGTCACTAGAGTTGATTACCTACTTGCTAGAAAGAAAGAAAGAAAAATCATTTATTCTTGTAGGACCTCAAGGATCACTTAAGTTTCGTTTTACATGCTAGGTGATTCTAATGCCTGTTCCAACGCGACTCCCTACACCAGGGAAAGAATCAGGCAAGAACCTGGTGGTGTGGGCCTAGCTTTTTTTTAAAAGCGATCCCTTAACAATCTAATTAAAATAATCTAAATAGTCAAGCTTCAGTGGGAAGCCAGTCGAACAAAGTAAGGCGTGTCAAAGAAAGTAAAAGTAATTGTAAAGTTAACAAGATAACACCTCAACAAAATGTTGCTATTAGGTACTCTGACTATATGACGATAAGCGTCATTGAATCACAATTCCCATTCATTGTGTCCGCTTCTATAGCGTTAGCGATTGTTATTAATTAACTGGACAGCGAGGTTAATTAAATAAATAACGAAAATAAAATTTTAAACACTCCCAGCGCTTGAAAGTAACCGGTTTTCATAGAAAATTTGTTCAACATTGATATTATCTTGCCTTCTTATTATTTTCATAATAAATAGGATTATGTGAGACACAAAAATGACCTTACCATGGAAAATATAAATACCAGATTATTTCTTAATAATAAACATTCTTGCTATGGGAAAATGTAAACACAAAATTACTAAATATTAATGTTGCCTGGACTGTAACGAGAATAGAGTTTTTGCTTTGCGTTGAAAATACTCGTAGCATGAATTTGTGGTATGGTAATGTCGAATGGGTAAAAATCTTTAGTTTCTTCTCGTTTCAGGGTTCAGCTCTTCATAAAAAAACCCAGGCCTTTACATCTTTACTAGATGTTTTTACAGCGTTAGGAGGCAAGCTTTGCCTACCACTTAACAAGACTGGGACACTGTTGAGATGGAATAGGCCCAGCACCTAAACCATCCTTTCAGCTCAGCTGGCCATATCAACAGGATCACACGCTCTTCATACATACATACAATCACGCCTCTTTTCCATGGGGTTGGTAGAGACTACGGATTCCCAGTTGCTACGATCATGACAAACTTATTCAAGAAAAAACGTAAAAATAACAGATCCCAAGATACGGTGGGCTAGTTTTTAGTCATTTTCTTCAAAGATGTCTAACGGTAGACAGAGTACGGAATGTCCAAATACAATATTTAGAACATGTCCACTTTTTGCAGATGTTATCATTCCATATTTAACAAATCACAACAAGATCGACGTTTATAAGAGTCTTATTTGTTTAATTTGTTATTACTTGACACCTATATATAAAAAAAATCAGGGCCGGGTTTGAACCCACTTAAACTTAGGATCAAAAGTCGAGGTACTAACCCACTCGGTTAACACGTACCTATTTACAAAGGAATAAGTATATTTCCAAACGCCGTAAGGGTCCTAAACCTGTAGCCATTTCAAAGAAAAAGGGTATTGACAGATGAACGAACAACAAAGTGATCCCATATGAGCCATTACACACCGTCGAAAAGTCAATACTTCTCTTAAATAAACTGCAGGAACTCGACAGTGCGTAACAGCCCTTATAATGGTCTTACGTATTTTGTCTACTTGTTTAAACGCCTTTTTTCTCTATAACTTTTAAAAAATATAGTTTAGTACGCCTTTTAAAAGTAACGCCTATATTTTTTTCATTAGTGTATGAAAGTACGAGTATAGATAAAACTAAATTACCAGTCATTAATTAGTCATTATTACTTAAGTATTTGATCTTTCTGTTTTGAAAATTTCTTCGCTCCAGTTTTCGTCATCGAATGTCAATTCTTATCGATTTATTTTTGCTGTTTCTTTCTAAAGCGATGGTAGAAATGAAACATGTAGGGGCAGGTAAGTTATGCTTACTACCGATAGTTCATCGCTTGCAGACAGTAAGTCAGCAAAGGAACGCGTGCCCAAAATACCAGATCGTACGTATCAATCGTAGGAAGTTTGCGAAATTATTGAACTAGCTCGCACGTTTCTCTCCATTGATTTTCAGATGTGCTACCATGGTATACCATTCGATGAGTTACCTCAAAAGTGCAGAAAATAGCTCTCCTTCCGAAATAGAGTTGGTTTTATATATTTTTTCTACTTAAAATAATCGAATAAAAAGTCGAAGCGCTCGTGGCGAAGCTTGCTAAGACGTTCTTGGTAGATCGTCGAAGTTAAAGCAACGGTCACTACTTGGATGGGTGACCGCAAGTGGCATTTTCATCTGAGCGCTTCCGTGCTTCGGAGGGCACGTTAAATTGTCGGTCCCGGCTTTTAAAGTCGTTAAGCCATGACGGAGGCCTTTAGGCGGCATAAAAACTCCGTCACCAGAGTTGGCCACTTGCTTATACGATCTTACTTTTTTATTTAAAATAATAAAATAAAATATCCTTGGACATTCCACACAGCGTCATTTAGTCCAATGCTAAGCAATTTAATGCATTGTGTTATGGTAACAAGAAGACTTCGTTCGTTCGTATGAGCAAGTGGCTAACTCTGGTGACGGAGTTTTACCGCCTAAAGGCCAAAACAAAATGACAGATATACCTACTACTTAAATGTATATATTTTTTGTAAATACATACATAGAAAACACCCAACTCGAGACAAATATTTGCAGATCATACAAACATTTTTCCCGCGGCGGGGACCAAACCCGCAACCTCTGCATCTCAGGCGGGCTTTCACCCACTGCGCCACAGAGGTCGTCAATATTATACATAACTAGCTGTGCCCCGCGGTGTTCCCGTGGGAATACTGGGATCAGAAGTAGCCTATTCTTTATTCCAGGGTATAAGCAATGCTGATACCAAATTTCATTCAAATCCGTCCAGCCGTTTGAGCGTGAAAGAGTAACAAACACACACATACACAAACTTTCACCTTTATCACGTAGTGTGATTGCAGGATACCCCTTCTAGATCACCGCAGGCCGATATTATTTTCATCTCCGGTAAGCATCATTCATTTCGGATCACATGTCAGTGTTCATATTTAGAGGCGCATGGCGGCGTGAAGATAAGCATGAAGCCAGCCATATACGAAGCTAATATAGCGACAGATTTACCCAGTACACAATGGTGAGCTGATTTACCAGCGTACTGATATAGGCAGTGTTTTACTTTTGTATTTGTAACCTACTATGATTTGCCAAGCTACGTGCTAGCGTATAGTTGTATTATTATATGGACAATTTTTAGCACCACCGCCTATTTTATTTTATTATTACGTTGAACAAAGAAATTTAAGCATCCTATTGGTTAATATTTATCCGTTTCTCCGCTCCAGCAGCTCGCTCCGAGTCAATGGACAGGTATCCTTTAGAGAGAATATTAAATTGTCAGACCCGGTCTTTTAGTTGTGACAGGGGCATTTGAGCATCCTAAAAAACTCCTTCAACAGTGTTGCCACTAGCGCATGCGAACATAAATAAAAATACATACACATAAAATCACAGCTTATACATACAATACTTAAAACTTTGTTCAGAGAAAAATTACACTTCATTTAATCATTATTCTCAAGCTCAATGTTGCGATTCAAGGCATGGAGAGAAAATGTTTCCTAAAATAAACACATAAAAACAAATACTTTGTAGTCATGGCAATGGAAGATAACCATAACCATGACTACAAAATATCTGAAGGAAAAATGAACTGTTTGAATAAAACTGGGTAAATGAGAGTCGGACCCGCACACGAAGTGTTCCGTAGCATAGTAATAATCACACTAATATTATAAAGGTGAACGTTTGTGTGTGTGAAAGGTGAGTACCTAAATGTGAGTGTTTGTTATTCACGCTCAAACGACTGAACAGATCTGAATAAAATTTGGCACCAGGATAGCTTTTATTATGGATAAACACATAAGCTACTTTTTATCCCGTTATTATTACGTGAACGGGATCTATTTACCGCTGGCAACACCGCGGGCGGAGATAGTATTAAATATAGCATTTAAACAAAAAATACAAATATTTATTCACTTTTTTACCTCATAATTTTAATTATTACTGATAAGGTTTATCATTGTCGTTGAAAACCATAATTTATCGACCTATAACAGTTCAAAAGATACATAGCTTATCCGCGTCCGTTCGTCTTGTTTCCGTTTTGGTCGGTATTTTGTCTCGCGTCTAAGGAACGCGAACAATATTGACAAATCTCTGTGAGTGTGGATTGTTGACAGCTTCGCGTCGCGAGCCGCGCGGGTCGCAGTGCGAACCGCGACGCGAATGTGCCTATCCACATTCAAGTCGCGGTTCGCACTGCGACATGCCTATGACAGTATACAAGACAGAAAGTGTTTTAGGATACCCTTTGTGTACGGACCCCTAAAATGATTCAGAAAAGAAGCTTTCATCACAGAGAGCTTAATAGGCTTACTGAAATATAAAAAGGAAACGTTGAAAGTCATTAATTTACGACAAATAAAATAAAAGGTCTTTGTGCCTTATCATTTGTACCTCGTCTGCGAATGAGTTGGAAGACTTATAACAAAATAAATTAATTGAACGCAAGCAAAGTTTATAATTTATTAAACATTTTATCATTTCTTTTCACAAATCAGTTTGTACAGGAAATAATATTTTTAAAGGGGATTATTGGTTTTGGAAAAGGCCAGATCAGAAGTACTATAAACCGGAGAGCGTGTATGAAGAATGTAATGAGAGTGAATGATGCGAAAGAAGTGTGTCAGGATCGTAGCAAGTTGAGATCCGTCTTTGCCTACCCCCATGGGAAAGAGGCGTAATTTTATGAATGTATGTATGTATTATATACTGGTGAGTTAAACCTCTGGTACACTAGTGATCCCGGGTGGGTCAAATTGCCAATGTTACTTACCGTAGTTTAAAAGTAAGGGTTCAGATCACTGGCTCTTAAAACAATATGTCATTGTTTTAAATCTTCGGAAAATTCGTTGTATAAAACTCAGCAAAACATCTGTTTGTTTCATCAATAATATAATTACCCGCGGCTGGCCGATTTAAATTCGCTAAGCAATTAATAGCTCATTTTCTTCCCAATTTTGATTGCGTCCAACAATTAGAAAATTGCAAATAAACAAAATTAAAATGTGATTTGTATAAATCTGGTCTGAAGTTGTGAAAACCTTGGTGACGATTTCGGTAGCCTGAAAGTTCCCATCTTTAGCATAAGTGTTAAATAATTTGAAAATTGTAAGAAAGTTCGGATAAGTAACCAAATTTGCTGATGTAGTTTTACATTGATGGTTATTCGCTATGATATAAAAAAAACGTAAGAAAGAAAGAAAAATCATTTATTCTGGTAGGACCTCAATGATCACTTCAGTTTTGTCTTATATGCTAGGTGATTCTAATGCCTGTGACGTGACTATACGCGGCATTCACGTGCAAATTATGATAACGCGGTGACGAGCCGCGTTTTGTTGGGTTATAGCGAATAACCAGACTCCGCAGGCTTAATATTAAGCCTCAATATTTCAGTAATTAAATTTGATTGAATTATGCATTTTACTGAATGGACTAGAGATGAATTAATAATTGAGTTCTTTTGTAATAATCGATGCCGCAGGTGCGTATTTAATAATTAAAATGACTGGCATCCCGAAATATTATGTAATTGTTGTTGTTCATGGTAAAATTAAAATTTAAAATTAAAATCGTATGAAATATCGTATTATTTAAGTTATTTAAAAGGGATAATTAATTTTAACTCCATTGAGCAAGCAAACTGGAATTAATCAGTGCATATTAAAAATTAATTGGTGACTGCTATTATTTTTGGAAATTATCTTTAATTGTTATGCAGATTCTTTAGCACACACTGTATATAAAGTGTAATTTACGATGCAAGATTCATGCCTGTTGCATACAATTAATTTGACTGTCATCATGACTTGCATGGCCTAAACAACAGTTGCTTACAATTATTGAACGTCAATTAGGTGCGCGTAATTATTGCATTCAATTATTGCTCTGATGTGTACTAGAAAATGACATCATGTAAATAGTACTTCAGTCTCATAAGTGTGTACTACTTCTATACATCACGATCTGACAGTCAAAAAATCTTACCGAATTTTTTCTAACCGGTTATAGTCGCAAGCCTGTTTACATTTACTGAGACAAAAGCTTATTATCGAGAGCGCTTTTTATTGGCACATAACTTATGGATTGTGGCGATATAGCATCGTTACTAGGCCAGATAGGCAACAGCTGTCGGTCGAACACAATTATTGCCGTTATAGATGCCATAAATTAAGGTTATTGGAAAAGGTCATTGCACCTTTGAACATTTCTGGTACAACATCTTTGTGTACATTAAGGTGGTTGTATGCGTCAAAATAGCGCCGCTGCCTTTATATTTTATTATTACGTTGAACAAAGGAGTTTTGAACCTTTAAGTAAAATACCTTTTTAAACATGTTTGATGTATTTTAAAAGACTCTTCTTGATTTGACCGATGTTGTTTAAAGATAAAATCATGTTTTAGTAATTAAAACAATTTTCAAACTATGATTAAAATGGTTAATTAAATAAATAAATAAATAAAATATCCTTGGACATTCCACATAGCGTCATCTAGTCCTAAGCTGATATACTCGTACTACATAGATATTTTTATTTTTGTAAATACATACATATTATTCATAGAAAAACAACCAGACCCGGAACAAATATCTGCAGAACATGCAAACATTTGTCCCGCGGCGGGGATCGAACCCGCAACCTCCGCGTCTCAGGCGGGCTTTCGCCCACTGCGCCACAGAGGTCAAACGCTTTACACTTTTACACTTTTTTTTTTAATTATTTTCTAACGCCATTAAATCCTTACAATAAACTTATTGACCAGTACTTTTCATTTCATAATGACTAAAATCAATCCCCAGTTGTACTACATATAAATTGCTAAGATATAAGTCCGGGTCACGATTCGGTCGAGTAACAGCTGTGAACTAGCCCCGATTATAGACGAACCACAAAATCGTTCGCTTATTACAGGAGATGGCTTTGCAGAGAGTAATTATTTAGGGAGCCGTACACCAGGTGTTCACGCTGATCTGTTTCCGAACGCGTCAACCCTTCTTTCTGGTGCTTAGTTTTGAACGAAACAGATTCTCACCAGCGCCATGACCTGATATTCTGTCAACCAATCACACGAGCTAAAAATTACGTTATAACGGACAGCGCGGGAAGAAAAGCCACGCCAACAATGACAAGCCAACTTATCTCCAACGAAACTAGATATACTTAACCTACTTTAACTAAAATCATTAATTTCCTAAGACCTAAGATTGTATTGTAATGTAATGTGCATAATATATAAATGCGCATTAAATCAAGTCATACTCAAAACCTATTTTATTCATTAAAGTTTGTTCCCTATCCTGAACACCCGGTTTTACAATGAAAATGAAATGAAATGATGATCACGGCTGTATTGCGGTAGACAAGTCTTTCATAATTTTTTTAGGCATTTTTGATGTCTAAGGATTCATGTCACAGTCACAGTGTCCAAAGTGGCATTATCAGCTGAGCGATTCCGTGCTTCGGAGGGCACGTTAAATTGTCGGTCCCGGCTTTTAAAGTCGTTAAGCCATGATGGAGGCCTCAAGGCGGCCTAAAAACTCCATCACCAGAGTTGGCCACTTGCTCATACGAACTTACTTACTTACTTACTTATTTGGTACAGTACGTACAAAGGTTTGATAATAAATATGTTTATCGTAGGCAAAATCTGTGGAATTTATTATGTAAAATAAACTATGATTTGTATTAATCAGAAAATCTACTTTATTTCTTTTTAATATGAGAATGAGAATAGTGGAATAGACTGAGTTAAACAGAAAAAAATGATTATCTGGTTATAGTGTCTTTCCGTTCATAAATGAAATGTTATTTTCACTTTAAAAGTGTTAAATGTAGTAAAAAATAATTACACTCAAAATATTTTGCAATGTCCCTACTACTGTGAAATGACAGTTTTTTTAAAGAGTAACATATCTATTTTACTTTACGATTAAAAAACAGATTTTTTTACTAATATACGTAAAGAAATCCATTAAATCAGGACAGAAACTGACTTTTTTTACAAACAACTTCGAGTGTATGGAAATGTGGGTGTCCGGCCTCTAAGACTTAAGTGAAGGGAGAGCCATTGCTACTTAGGTTTGACGTCTATTTAATAGCTTTGCAGTAGACATTTTCAGATTTGCTGGCATTTGTCTCTTTACTTAATGGTGAGTTATATTTTTAACCGACTTCCAAAAAGAAAGAGATTCTATGTTCTACTAAAGTAAGTAGTTAAGTTCTTACTTATGTTCTTCTGTATGTTTTACTAGTTTTTCATCATTGGACATCATCATCACAGGCCAATGATGATGTATATTCACCGATTATTTCGTAATTAGTGTCGAACAAAAAAAAATTCATAATTGATCGATTATGAAAATGTTTTTTGTTTGAAAGAGGTTTGAAAGAGATCCGAATGCTAAGTCCAGAAATCCTCTTTGCTTCTCCTTTGAAAACCGGCAGGGCATTTCTGATACAAACCGGACAATAAGTCCAAAAATCCCCTAGGAGATTTTCGAAGGAAGATTTCTCGAACAAGTCAATAGCGAGGCTGGCTTTAAAAAAATTAGGATCTGATATTTTCGATGTTTTGAAAAGAAATGCATCTGTTTTGAAATAAAAATTTTGAATTTTTAAAAATGAATACAATACAATGCTACAAGAACATCGAGTTTGCTTATGCAATTTTTGTTTTCCTTCTAGCCTTATTATTATTTTAAATCTCTTAGATATAGACGCTATAGAGACGATCCTCCTACATTGTTTACAAGCATGCATGCACTTTACTAATATCAAACATTTACAGAATGAGATAGAGCTTTGCAGTAGTAGGTACTTTCATCGAACTACTGATGTAAATACATAAATAAATAAATAATAATAAATAAAAAAATATCCTTTGACAATAAATTTCCAAAAAAACCTACCATACTAACCACATTTATTTGGGGGACAGGTCGACCATTTCTGTCTGTGTAAGTATGTAAGTGTGTTTGTAACTTTCCCACGTTCAAACAGCTTGACGGATTTGAATGAAATTTGGTACCAGGATTGTTTATAACCTGGATTCAAAAATAGGCTACTTTTGATCCCAGTATTCCGCGGGTAACACCGCGAGGCTCTAGTCTTTTTATAAATAACCAGAAAATCTACAAAAACTTCAACGATTATACCTCTAAAAACATCACTAAACTAAATGAACTAGTGCATTTCAGTTATTTTATCGCGGAGCAGTTCATCGCTAAGTTAAATTATGTTAAGCACTGTGCATTACGTTTTGTATGGCGTCGCATCGGATGCAGAGGCACTTAGTCGCAGGCAGTCCTCTATTTCATAATTGCCTCTCTCTGGTACGAACCATACTGTGCAATCTGTTCGAAATCTAGGCAATAATTATTTGTTAAAATATGGCCAAGATACAACATTATAAGAAACCAGTAAGCTACTCGCTCGCTTTGCACGCGAGGTACCTTCAATTCGTTTGTTCGTTCATATGAGCAAGTGGCCAACTCTGGTGACGGAGTTTTTAGGCTGCCTGGCCCCCGTCATGGCTTAACGACTTTAAAAGCTGGGACCGACAATTTAACGTGCTTCGGAGCACGGAAGCGCTCAGATGAAAATGCCACTTGTTCGAATCCCGTCGATGAAATACCTAATTTGTGGTTTAACTAATAAAATAAAAATTAAAACTTATTTTATATTTTGAATGTGCAATGGGCACCTTGTTCATGCAAATATAAATAAATAAATGTTATTATTATTAAAAGATAATGATTATGGTGCGTATTAGCAAAAGGCTAACTCTGGAGATTGAGTTTTTAGATTACATATAGGTCGTGGACGATGCTAATTAATTAGATCAGAATTTGATCAGAATTTGACCATGAAAATAATATTAGAGCATATTGTATAGCTTTTATCACCTTAAACTGAGTTACTCAATAAAACCTCATTTCAAAAATAGTTCTCTTATATCTTCATGTATTCAAACGTATAATCTTCTAACGCTTAGAAGTACAATGGTCAACTTCGGGGTTATTTCGACTCAAAGCCTTTGAGTGGATATTTCGACTTGAATCCAATATGAGATTGGGTATTTGAGTCAACGCTCAATAGCGTCAGGTGCAAAGGGCAATTTGATCATTCAATGCGTAGCTTGGTGCTACGAGTTTTCGTAGCTCCTCTACGTGTGCTACGTCATTGTGTACAAACTTGGCGAAGGGTTTACACGGATTTATTTCTGTCACCCCTTTGTTGTTGTTAACGAAAATCGGTACCTTTCTGTAGCATTTATTTACAAAAACTAAACTGCATTATTTACATAACTGTACAAAATACAATTAGAACCATTTGAGCCACCTAAGGATCGTTACAAACGATCTAAAGGTACGTCTCATCTGATCCAAGTCACTGCCAGACGGAAGCGTGCACACGACACTGGCATTGCCGCGTTGAAAGGCAATATTTATAATTTTTATTTTATTTACATACGCATTATTCTAAACTATATTCTATATTCTAAATGTTGAAGGAAAACACTGAAAAGAAACCCACGGCTTAGTAATATCTAACCCTGTTTATATACACGTGTGTTTGAACATAGTTTAATGACTTTATAATTTATTACAGTTTCTACTAGTATAAATATTTCAAGTTTCTAACCTCAAATTATAAATTAACTAATTTTGGTAGAGAAGCCACTAGACGTTAGTTTGCCAGGATAGAACCGATAATAGCAGATTCATTTTGGATGCTAGCCATATTGTAAAGTTAATTATCCAATAAATTTAGGGGCGCTTGAAATTAATTGTAAACACTCATTAATAAACTCATACTGATAACAATTACATGGAAAAATATTATTTTTGCATGTATTTATTTCTTTCTAGTCGCATGTGATCAAAACATAACAAGTCACAACTTTAACAGCTGAGCGCTCCGTGTTCCAAAGTGCACGTTCAATTGTCGGCTTTTATAGTCAACTAGCTAACTCGCCCGCGGCTTCACTTGCGTGGTACATACATTAATAAAATATAGCCTATATTCATTCGCAAAGTCCATGATACACATCGGTGAAAGAATTTATGAAATCAGATGAGTAGTTTCGGAGATTACCCCAAACATATTAACTAACTTTACCTCTTTATAATATTAGTAAAGGCATGGGGTAGGTACCATTTTCTTATAAAACGCTTGCAGTTCCAAAAAATAATAATAGATAGCGTTACGTGTTGCGATTTCGAAATAATGTCTCTGGAAATTCATGTAAACACCAAAATTATGCCAGAATCATACATTTTCTGTTTTAAATTTATTTTTTTTAATCTAACGAAATAAAATATCTCATTATTTTATTTCCTAGATCAATTTCTACAAAATAAAATAAAATTACATGACATTAACGCTAGATGGCGCTAACTCAGAAACACAGGTAAAACGGGATAGCCCGACGAATTGCCCGCAAATTCAGGATTGTTTTCAATGTTCTACATGAGGCATCTGTACTAGTGTATTATATAATCATTCATCTGTCTTTTATTTTGATAGTAGAGCAAAAGTCTGAACAAATACACCGATATCATAAAGAGATTTATAAAATTCCAAATGCACAACGCAAAACCAACGCAAACGGGAATCCTATAAATGCAATAATGTGGAACGACAGTGGCAGGTGGCGTTCGACTACTGCTCTCAGCTGCATAATGTGCTTTTTTCCAAGAGACGGAAAGCACTGGTTACTGCATATCTTGAAAGTCAAGATACAGGATGGCCGGCACAAGAGATGAATGAATGAATGAAAATTCTTTATTGCAGTAAATAATTTTCATTCATTCATTCATTCTTAATGAAATTTCTCTATTGTATAAATGTATTTACAGAAACTCAACTACTACATTATTTACATAACAGTACAAAATACAATTAGAACCAGTTGAGCCACCTAAGGATCGTTACAAACGATCTATAGGTAGCTCAACTGGTTCTAATTGTATTTTGTACAGTTATGTAAATATGTAGTAGCTTAGTTTCTGTAAATAAATCTTTTTTTAAAGAGTCGTTAAATGTTTAATTTACATTAACATACTTAAAACAACAACTTTAATCACAATAAAATTAGATGCATTTAACTCGTGCTAACTCTTTTCTACGTAACGACTGCTACCCAGCCAATAACTCACGGATTTTAATTCCTT